>CM060879.1:12726406-13089305 GCA_030737845.1 Acorus calamus
TCGTAAACCGCACCGACCGCACACCGCACGTAATCGCGACCATATATATATATATATATATATATATCAAGATACAATAGATTTTTTTTTTCTATCAGAAAATAAATTTTTTTTACTCCATACTATTTGATATAATTCCATATAAAATGTTAGCACATGTATTATGCTATTATGATGTATGAGTTGCAAAACAAACTGAGTGTGTATCAGACTAAAAATTTTTGGGGCTAAGCAAAAGGTCCACCTATGATTTGGCATATGTATGCTGACATACATTACTTTTCATTTATAAAAAAAATATGCAATTTTTCATTGAAATACATACCGTTATAAAAAAAATAAAATATACATAAAGATATACTCGTTTTTTCTTTTCTTTTGATTTTTTTTACTGCAATAAAGTGTATTTGATACATATAGTCTTATTTTTAGTTTTATGAAATACATATGCCCTCATGTAGGCGTGTAAGCAACTACACATCATATAGATATACATTCATTAATTATGATAGTATCTCAAAACTGGATTAAAGTTAATTAGAACTGAATATATCTTCTTCATTATTAAAATAAATGAGGCCTAGGCAAACTTATAGAATGAGGACCTCAATGTACGTTTGCATTGAAAAAAATTATGAGTACCCAAAATATTTTTGTTCCTACTATAGTGATAAAAATAAAAAATCAATTAAAATAGGAAAAAATATGTTTTAAAAAAAGGATAACAAAAAAACAGAAAATAAAAAAATGTAAAATAAAAAGGCTGAAAATGAAACAAAACAAAAAAATAAAATCTTTTAAAGAAAAAAAATTTTCCTTAAATAATGGGATTCATTCTGATCATAAAAATTTAAAATAAAAAACGAAATGAAACAAAAAATAAAAATAAAACTCTTTTAAAGGAATAAAAACCATAGAAATTCCTTAAATCGTGGGATTTATTCTCATATACTAATATGATAAAGAAAGACATTTTATTTAAAAAATAAAATAACTAAATCCCTAAATAACAGAAATAAGATAAATAAATAATTAAAAAACTTAAAATGGAACAAAAATAAAGAAGTAGATAAATTGTTTAAAAAAGAAAATAAAAAATCTGAAAACATGAAAAAGTATAATTTACATCAATTAAACATAAGAACAAAGAATATGATTACAATTAAACAAAATGTTTTGTGAAATAAATATATCCGAATGTTAATTTTTTTTAAAAAGGTTTTTTTTATATTTAATTATTATTTATTTTTGGATTTGGTTGGGGGTGGGCATGTCAACGTGTCGGGTCCGGGTCGGGTCGAGATGGACCCAGACCCGACCCGTTTGATTGTCGGATCCTTCGGGTCGGGTATATATCAGGTCTCGGGTCGGGTCGACCCATTAACAAGCATGAGTTATACAAAGAGAGATTGAAAAATTTCTTAAGGGCTTACATTTTTTTTCTTTTTAATAGAGTCTAGTGTATTATAAATAGTTTTTCATTATTTTAATTTTTTAATGTTTCATGATGAAACATTTAGAATACGGTTTGAATTATTATGCTTTTATATGAAGTCAAAATATTGTAAACATTTTCAAATGTTTAAAATTTTAAATGATTATTTAATATTTAGTTATGTTGAATCATAACTGTTATGTTGGATTATAAATAAAAAAAAATTACATTATATTTGGATTGGGCCAATAAGGTCCAATGAGTCTATAGTATGAGTTTTGATCCGTTTTGATTGTCGGGTCATCTGGATCATGAAATGCCTTTTATTGGGTCAGGTATAGGTTGACCCGCGACTCGATGACAGGCCTAGTTAGGGCCCTGGGTGGTGTTGGGTTATGTTTTGCATCCTGATTTTTAGATATCAAATTCAATAATAACTGCAGCAAAAGAGTTATCACCATAAATTCAAAGTCTTGTAATTCTTTATTAAAAAAAAAATTCTTGTAATTCTGTCTGATGCATGTAATTTTTATTCAGATGACATTACGAGGGGGAGATTAAGATAAAAAAAGAAATATTTTGACTCTCCTCGGGCCTGCAGTGTGTGTGTGTGTCTATACATGGACCCGCGATCGAACGGCCCACGTCGCGGCCACACCTGCCGTTCGCCGCACGCAATCATTTTCATATATATATATATACACACACATATTATACAGTCGTGCGGTCGCGATTCATGGGCCGTCGATCACGAGTCCATCGCATTGGACGGTCGGGTGCGATTCACGTCGACCGTTGAATGCGATGGACCTGCGACCGGACGGCCCGCGATCGCGACCGCACGACCGCATATTATATATATATATAGATTTTCGATAATATGCGGTCGTGCGGTCGCGATCGTGGGTCCATCGCATCCAACGGTTGACGTGAATCGCACCCGACCGTCCGATGCGATGGACCCGTGATCGACGGCACGTGAATCGCGACCGCACGACCGTATAATATCACGACTATATATATATGGTCGCGATTACGTGCGGTGTGCGGTCGGTGCGGTTTACGACGTGGGCCGTTCGATCGCGGGTCCATCGCATCCAACGGTCGACGTGAATCGCACCCGACCGTCCGATGCGATGGACCCGTGATCGACGGCCCGTGATCGCGCACCGCACCGACCGTAAACCGCACGTAATCGGATCCCCATATATATATATATATATATATATATATATATATATATATATGGGGATCCGATTACGTGCGGTTTACGGTCGGTGCGGTGCGCGATCACGGGCCGTCGATCACGGGTCCATCGCATCGGACGGTCGGGTGCGATTCACGTCGACCGTTGGATGCGATGGACCCGCGATCGAACGGCCCACGTCGTAAACCGCACCGACCGCACACCGCACGTAATCGCGACCATATATATATATATATATATAGGGAAGTGATTCGGTGCGGGAATGCGGGAAGCGATCACGGGCCGTCGATCACGGGTCCATCGCATCGGACAGTCGGGTGCGATTCACATCGACCGTTGGATGCGATGGACTCGTGATCGAACGACCGACGTCGTTTCCCGCATTCCCGCACTGAATCACTCGATATATATAGGGAAGTGCTGTCGTGTGCACATGCGGTCGGTGCGCACGTGATCACGGGCCGTCGATCGCGGGTCCATCGCATCGGACGGTCGGGTGCGAATCACGTCGCCATTGGATGCGATGGACCCGCGATCAGACGGCCCGCGATCGCGTGCGCACGTCCGCACTCCAACATTTCACTATATATATATATATATATATATATATATATATAGGGGTGATTACGTGCGGCGAATGGCAGGTGCGGTGTCGATCACGGGTCCATCGCATCGTACGGTCGGGTGCGATTCACGTCGACCGTTGGATGTGTTGGACCCGCGATCGAAAAGCTCACGTCGCGGCCGCACCCGCCGTTCGCCGCACGTAATCGCTCGCGTGTATATATATATATATATATATATATATATATATATATATAGGGATCCGATTACGTGCGGTGTGCGGTCGGTGCGGTGCGCGATCACGGGCCGTCGATCACGGGTCCATCGCATCGGACGGTCGGGTGCGATTCACGTCGACCGTTGGATGCGATGGACCCGCGATCGAACGGCCCACGTCGTAAACCGCACCGACCGCACACCGCATATAATCACGACCATATATATATATATATATATATATATATATATATATATATATATATATATATATATATATATATATGGTCGCGATTACGTGCGGTGTGCGGTCGGTGCGGTTTACGACGTGGACCGTCCGATCGCGGGTCCATCGCATCCAACGGTCGACGTGAATCGCACCCGACCGTCCGATACGATGGACCCGTGATCGACGGCCCGTGATCGCGCACCGCACCGACCGTAAACCGCACCTAATCGGCTCCCTATATATATATATATATATATATATATATATGAGTGATATGGTGCGGCGTGCGGATGGATGCGGCGTTGATCTGAAGCCGTCGATCACGGGTCCATCGCATTCGACGGTCGGATGCGATTCACATCGACCGTTGGAGCCGATTAGGTGCGGTTTACGGTCGGTGCGGTGCGCGATCACGGGCCGTCGATCACGGGTCCATCGCATCGGACGGTCGGGTGCGATTCACGTCGACCGTTGGATGTGATGGACCCGCGATCGGACGGCCCACGTCGTAAACCGCACCGACCGCATACCGCACGTAATCGCGACCATATATATATATATATAATTTTATTATTTTATTACTCAAAGACTCAAACTGCTAGTTTGGTAATAAAGCCCAGTTTGATACGTGTTATTTTAGAATTACTTTATGAAAATCAGTTTATAAAGAATTATTTTATCATGAATTTTGATTTTATTAGACTGTTTAGTTCCCTATTGGATTTCTCTAAAAAATTATTTTTCAGTGTTTGGTTCATACATTGAAATTGATAAGGACAATAGATTTAAAAGGATAAAAAAACGTAAATTTTGATCTTATTTATATTTGTAAAAAATTAGAATAAAAAGTAAGGATAAATGTAATTCCAATATTTAAGTGTAACAAAAAAAATTCTTTATTTTTATTTTCAAATCAGGACAATTGTCCCCACTTTATCTAAATTATTATTTTTTATATATAGAAATGAGACAGATTGTTCTCTCATCCACATATTAATCACACTTATCCCATACATGTGATCTCCTTGCTAAACTATTCCTCAAATGATGATACACAGTCTCATACTTCATAATATACTAGAAAGATTTGGATCAATAAAGGCTAAGAACTAAGGCTGCAACTTGGATCGGGTTAAATTGAAACTCGACGAGTTGAACCCGATTTTTACATGGGTTGGGTTGACCAAATCGGGTTGGGGTTGGTCAATTCGGGTTGACTCACAAATCGGGTTGGGTTCGGGTTGACCTTACTCACAACCCGACCCAACTCGAACCCGTAAACTAATAGTTAAAAAAAATCATGGCCGTTCATTCTGTAGCTTCTAATATGGGTAATCCAAATTTTAAGTAAACCTAACTAATCTTATGGGTTGGGTTGAGTTAATTTATTTAATTTACACATCACGTTAGAAATTCGAGTTGGGTCAAGTTGGTCCAATTCGGGTTAAAAATCGGGTTGGGGTCGGGTTAGTCCAATTCGGGTTAGGCCGGGTTGGGTCGGGTTGGTTTATTTAATTTCGGGTTGGGTTCGGATTGGTCCAATTCGGGTTAAAAATCGGGTTGGGTCGGGTTAGGGTTGAGTAGTTTAGAATTCAGATTGGGTTTGGGTTGGGGTTAACCCGATTCCAACCCGCCCGAGTTGCAGCCCTACTCAGAACATAAAATAACATAAAACCTGCTAGAATCAACTCAACCAGATTGAGCTACTTGTGCCCCTTGACTCCCTTCTTATATTTTGTATCTGACCCCGCACCATTTTTCACAAGGAAAAATTTCATTTCAGGGGATATTATACTGATCATCAGTATATGTATGGATAGATGACACATATTTATCAAAAGAGTAGTGATACCTAGGCCCCAAATCATAAGCCTCATTCACAAGCCCCATGAGGTGTCATCACCTTATTGGTTGATTTTGGTTGGTTTGTTGATTTTTGAAAAAGTGTAAAATGATAAAATACGGATATGCCCTTCATTAAAAATAGATCTTATTGACCCAAATCCCTCTTTTTTCACTTATTAATATTTCACATTAATTTAAATTTGCTTATCTTAAAATTTAAGTATTTTAAAAAATATATCTCACTTTAAAATTTGTTTCTTTCAAAATTTGAATTTTGAATTTCTTATGAATTTTACATCAAAATTTATCTAATTTATACAAAAAATATCTAAATTATTTTTCATCAAAATTATACCAAAACTTACCTAAATTATACCAAAATTATCCAAATAACCAAAAAATGGTTACATTTTTTTTTTATGGTTATAACTGTTACAGAATGTAACAGAAATGCATAAATATAAATATAACAATCTTATGATTGTATTACTGTGTAAATGTAACATAATGTAACAGTGTTGCATAATTGTAATAGTGATACATAAATGAAACATAAATATGTGAATGTAACAGTTTATGACATTCATGTTATAAAATATTGTAGAAACAAAAAAGAGGAGAGAATGTAGCAGACGCCCTGTAAACCAAATAGTCATGAATGATAATATGATTGATCATTGAAATATCCATGAATTCATATGTTAAATAAAATTATGTTGTTACAAAACTGTTACATTTCAAATATAACAAAATAACAAAAAACTGTGTATTGCTTAAATGTGTCTCTTTTGCATCAAATCACATTATTCATTAACTGTTACTGGCTTAGATTGCAATATAATTTTTTTTGATGGACATAGATTGTTTTAGTGGGTGATGAAAATTAATTATGAAATATGTGTATTTTTCTTTTGTTAAAAATTAGTTTTGAAAATCGGATTCCACGGGTTGGTTCAAGTTACCACAGGTTGGGTCTGGGTTACAGTTTTCAGGTTAACATTTGGGTTGAATCGAGTTTGGGTTGAACACCTTGAACTTCGAGTTGGGGTCAACCCAAACCCAACCCGCCCGAGTTGCAGCCAACTGAAAATACCTATGTAAATCCGAATAACCCTCTGAATTAAATTTTTGTTAACAGTTGATAAATATTATGTTTAGTTAACACTGACTGAAAACACAGTATATTAAAAACTCCCTACAATGCTCGGGAGCCGGGTAGGGCAGAGGGGCGTAGTGGCACCTTCCGCGTGTGCTATAGATTTAGTTATTTTATTCTGCTTATATATTTTACTCTTATTTCTTCTTATCTCATTCACTCATGTTCTTTCTCGCTTCTAAATAGAAATTGACTACATTTTGTTCCAAAAAAAAACTTCTTATAATGTTAAAAATGTAAAAAATCATTTATAAATAACGATTTTACTCTTTAGATTGAATTTTATAATTTATTCAGAATAATAAAATCATCATTTACAAATAGTTTTTCACATATTTAACATATTGTAGGGGTTTGTGATACACTGTGTTTTAATATTCTTCATTTATTAACAAGAGCTTAACTTAAGCAACTATTTAAATTTACATATGTATTTTTAAGAGTTATATATGACTTCATAAAATGTCAGGGGGTTATACGGGGGTTATTTGAATTGTTCCCAAATTTCTACCAGTGAGAGGGGCCATAACCGACGACTCCGATTGCAACGTCGCATCCGATACTCATCAAATTAATTTAACGGTTCCGATCAAAAGATAGCGAACGTCCTTAAAAAAAAAAAAAGATTCTTCCAAACACGTGTTCCCAACCAATCTGATCCGTCCATCCAAAACTTAACGGTAGAAACTCTCAATCAAAGTCAGTCGACTGTTATGGCATTCAACCCTTCAATTCTTAACTGGCTCTTCCCCAAAACCTCCCCTCATTTTTCACATTAATTACAAACCACCCTACGCTAAACTCTACCCTCCCAAATACCATATAAGGGCATTTTCGTCTTTTCCAAAATCCAAATTATCAGCTTTAAAAGCTCTTCTTCCCTCTCTCACTATAATCCAATTTTTTTTAATATTATAAAATAAAATAAAAAACAAAATCCTTTCGATTCAATCAATCGAAAAACAGTGTGAGAGTGAGAGCAAACCTTCGCCGACAGCGATGTTCGCGGCGGCGACGGCGGCGAAGCGGTGGTTCACGGCGGTGACTCTCGCCGCCGTAATCGCCGGCGCACTCCTCATCTCCAGCTTCATCCGCTCCGGCGACCGCTCCGTCCTCTGCTCACTCTCCTCTGCCACCACCACCACCGCCTCCACCTCCTCCGACGACAACCTCCTCTCAACGATCCTCCACTACGCGACCACCCCGGTCACTCCCCAACAGAGCCTCGCCGAGATCCGCATCACCTACGACGTCCTCCGCCGCTCCGCCTCCCCCTCCGCCGTAAACTTCCTCGTCTTCGGCCTCGGCCACGACTCCCCGATGTGGTCCGCCTTCAACCACCGCGGGACGACTCTCTTCCTCGAAGAGGATCCGAAGTGGTTCCAGATCGTCCTCAAAAAATCCCCCAATTTGAACGCGCATTCCATCGAATACCCTACGCGCCTCGTCCAGGCTCGCGATCTGCTCTCCTCCTACAGATCTGAGCCGTACTGTCTCCCTCCGAAGGCCTTTTTGAGGGGGAATCGACGGTGCAGATTGGCTCTGGCGGATCTGCCGAGGGAGGTGTACGAGAGAGAGTGGGATCTGATCATGATTGATGCGCCGAAGGGGTACTATAAGGAGGCGCCGGGACGGATGGGGGCGATCTTTTCGGCGGCGGTGATGGCGAGGGGGAGGAGATCGGACGGTCCGACGCACGTGTTCGTTCACGATGTCAATCGGAGGGTCGAGAGGGCTTTCGCGTTGGAGTTTCTTTGTAAGAAGAACCTCGTCAAGGGGATCGGACGGTTGTGGCACTTCGTGATTCATCCGGTGAGAGAGGGGGACGCCAATCGGACGGCTCTGGATGGAGGTAGCGGTGGGTTTTGTTGACTTGAGGGTCCGTTTTTTTTTTTAATTTTTTTCGTGAGTTTTCAGTTATGGATTGATCTTGTCCGTCCGATGGGTGGACCTCAAAACGTGTACGGTGCATTTTCGGTGTCCCTTTTTTACATATGTAAAGGTTTTTTTGTTTCCTTTCATTTATATCCAGAAATAATCTCAATTTGTCCAAATACTCATGATATAAACTATTGTTTTAAAAATTACTCATTTAAATGACCTATAAAACTTAAAATAGGATATATTATGCATGAGTAAATAAATACCCTTAAACAGAAAGAATGATGTATTTAATCCTTTGTCGGTAGGCCAAAGTCAACTTGTCCAGTTCGGGTCCGAGTGGGTCGGGTCAGGATGGATCCGAACCTGCTACCCTAACTTGACCAGTTTGATCGTTGGATTCTTTGAGTCGGGTTAATATCGAGTCTCAAGTCAGGAAGGGGCCACCCCGACCCAATCAGTTTGATTGTTGAGTCATTTGAATCGGGTTCATACCAGATCTCAGGTTGGGTCGACCAACTACCGAGCCTAGATAAAATCAAGAGAGGCTGAGGAATACCATAAGAACGTGTAATGATTTTTTTTAAAAAAATAAAATCTAATTTATTAGAAATAGTTTTTCACTGTTTTGAATTTTTAACGTTTTACAAGAGAAAATTTAGAATATGGTTTGGAACATTATGTATAAAAGATAAAAAAGTTGTAAACATATTTTAAATGTTTAAAATTTAAAATAATGATTAAATATTTAGTTATAAATATTAGGTTAATGCGGTCAAGATCTGGTCCGGGTGGACCCATATTTGACCTATTTTAATTGTCGGGTTAATTGGGCTGGGCTTTTACATTGTTTATCAGGTCAGGTTTAAGTTGGGTCTGGATCGACTTGTGACCCGCTGGCATGCCTATTTCCAGGGGTGTTAGTGTTAATTGAATTTTATGAGAAGTATTTTGACAATATAAGAATTCTCAGGGTTGTATACGTAAAATTTCCTATTTAATGTACGGATTGGACATCAAAATCTGAACCGACTTTTTTTCGTCGCGGGGATCTCGGTGCGGTCGGGGCGATGAATGTCTATCCCCACGCGAATCTCGAGGTGGGGGATTTAGGGGATTGGCGAACCCTGTGGGGTCGCGATTTAGGAGGCGACGTTGGAGTTCCCGGGATTTCATCGTCCGTTGGATCGGTGGGATTTGCTTGTCGGGATTCATTTGCATGGGTTGGTCTCCGACGGCCGTTCGATCAGTGGTTCCTTTCATTTGGGAAGGTGTGATGTGACGTTTGGGGGCATATTTGGTGGGCCTTTTCTTTATTTGGGTTGGTGTAAGGTATCCATCAGCAAGGTGTATCTGTGGAGTGGTTTGGGTGTATAAGTGCATCTTCGACTATGTTCCATCAATGTATTTTTATTTGATGAAGCATAAACATATATTTAATTAAAGAGTCTTGATTAATGTGCATTTAAATCATATTTCTTAAATGAATGATACAATAATATTTTATTATTATGTTTTAAATTTTTTTCTGTTCATCACATGCTCAATGATGTGTCGGGTGTGGGGTTGGCTGAGAGTGCATCGAGGATGGATTCATCGATATGGAAGGGATGTGGGAGGCCGGAAGGGCATTGAGACCAGTCGAAGATCAGTCATTGCGGGGTAAAGTTTCTCAATCTTATATCCGAACCTTGTTGGGGGCAGTTTGGTTGACGAGAAACCTTTCTATTTTTCGGGGTATTCAGGAGTTGGTGGTCAGCCTGATCCAGGAGTAGGGGATGTTTTATGGAGGAGCAGCGGCGGTGAGGGTGCTAATTGGTACTGTGGAGATTCATTAGGTGCAGAGTGACGGAGGGTTTTGGTTGGGTAGGGATTCTCGGCCGTCTCTTGGTAGATGACTCTTCTACTTTGAGAGGGTCGGGTTATGAGACCTTACTATCTTGGGGCTTTGTTTTGTTTTCCTTATTTACTACGTTTACGTAACTTTAATAAAAGGTGATTGCTTACTATTACCGTAAAAAATAATAATTTTAAATTAATTATATTTAAAATTTATTGTGGAAGCATGGGAGATCCACCATATGAGAGAAAATATTATTATATTAAATTTTATATTAATAATTAATTTTTTTTACATTTGCATTAATTAATTTTATCCTGGAGCTCCCACATGCCTATCTCATCTAATGAGCTTTCAAACTTCTCTATCGGATTTGTTGAGTCTTAAAGAGCCCCTTGAAGATATTTTTTCTCCCCCACTCCTCCAATTAATTAAAGGAGCAAAAAAAAAAAAAAAAAAAAAATTGCCCCCCCTGGAGATGCTCTAATGGGAGAGATGGGATATCAGAAAAATGATGTTAGCAGTATACGAAAAATGCTTTGCTCGTAAATTTATTTTGTAATTCAAAAAAATGTGAACGAGATTTAAAAAACATTATGGACATTTTTGGTGATCAGATAAATGTGGATGTTTTATAAAAGGTTATTTTTGCTTTTTTATAGTTTTGAATGCAGTTTTTTTTTAAGCAAAATTGTATGTTAGTATCCATTTTAAACATGATCAAAATAGACACTGTCTGAATGAGGGTCAGAGGAAATAAAGAAAGCAAAAAACCATTACAATGGAAAGAAAAATCACAAGAAAAGACTGTTCACGAGAGCCGAATGTAGTCTTATATACCTCGTTAGTCATCCATCACAGTATATATCTCATTAAAAAATTTACACTTACTAAAAATGTGTCAATTTAATTTAAAATGATGCAATATATACTTTTCATCTTTTTTTTAAAAAATAATACATGTGTCGACTGTATATGGGACTGCATCTGAAGCTATACCTAACGATGAGGCTGTTCGATCAGTGGATCCTTTCAATTGGGATGGTCTGATGTGGCCTTTGGGGCTTTTTGGTGGGTCTTTTATTCGGGTTGGTGTATCTGTGGTGGTTTGGGAGTATACTAATTGCTTTTTATTGTTTTAAATTTTTGTTAGTGTCTTTTATTCACTGTAACGGGGCTTATATTTTATTGAATTTTTTTTATATTTTTTGTATACGATGTTTGTATACAATGTTCAATTCAGTAAAACATGTAGTTTGCTTTTTATGAAAATATTTATCTCATTAGATGAGGTATATAATTTTTAAATAAATGAAATATGGGTGGACTGAGTTTGAGATTGTAAAAAAAAAATGAGTAAGATTTTCAAAATGGCATAGAGAAAATGATGGTGGCAGTAAAGTGGTTTCTATTTTTATAAAAGAGTTTTGTTATACTCAGTTTTTATTAGTTAAAATTCAATCCCATATATCTAAATTAGCTCCCTCCATTCATTGTAATGAATTATATATCTCGATCGAAATTTTTCACAGTTTTTGTAAATGATATCATTCAATTAATTTGAGAATATATTTCACATTTTCTGTAAAATTACATACCTCATTACATGAGATATATAATTTTAAAAAATGAAAACATGTATGATCTATGTTTTTGTACTGTAAAATTTATTGTGTGTAAAATTTTTCTTAGAAAAATGAGAAAAAGATTTAATATCACACTGAATATTTTGATGACAAGTAACCTTGTTTTTTTTTATTTTTTATCTAATTGGTTCAAAATCTATTTCAACTTTCAAATTTGTAATGTATTGAGAGTGTTGGGGTTACTTGTGCATAATGTATTTAGTTTTAATTTTTAAAATATATTTGTCAAATAAAATATATGTTTTTCTAATAAATAAAAAAAATACATATTTGAATTAATATGTATATATGTTTATATTTTTCATAATAAAATGTATAATGTGCGAATGAATGTCGAATAAAAAGTAAAAAAGAATTGTTACTCTTTGTATATGTGTGGGGGCACTAAGATTAAAGTAATATGATGATATGTTTTTTTAATCTCATTTGTTGAAAATCAGCTTAGCCTATCAAATTAGTTAAATGATAATGTTACATACAACCCCTTTTAAAATTAGTTATTAGATCAAAACTATAGAAAAGAAGAGCACTCAGACACTCAGTCCATTTTGCAGCCTTATATACTATGATAATGTAGTATACACTGCACTGTAATAGTGTATGAGGTTTTATCATAGTGTATGACATAAATTTTTTTTTTTTTACGTCAAAAAAAATATTAATGTATTTTAGTATATATTTCATATAACTGTATGTACCTTAATGTGAGAGTGTGTGATTTTTTTTATAAATAAAACTGGTGTAGACTGTAATTAGGGGTTGTAAAGATGGTTGGACATATCATTTTCTAAGAAAAAAAAGTTTACATTCTTTACGAGTGTGTGTGTGTGTGTGTGTGTTGGGGGGGGGGGGGGGGGGGGTTATTTCTCATTATGGTCTAACTGACCCGGAATTGTTGGGTATTTTGAGTGATGAGTCCAATAAAATGGTCTTATTTCTTCTCCCAAAAAGCCATGCCCATGCACTCCACTCACTTACATATCTAATGAAACAAATCCATTGAAGCATATATATATGTATATCTATTAGGAAAGGAGTTTCGATTTCTTACAAGTTCATCTACATACAACACGTGGAACATTTGAGAAATCTCTGAGAAACCATTCGTCTTGATGATTTACATATAGTAAATGTCTTAATGATTCTAATATTCGAGAAATCATTTGATATGCCTTGATAATTTACATAAAGTACATGTGGAACATAGTATATCTTCGGTTAGGTTTTATTCAAAGTTGCAATTGATAATATAAAATCAGTGAAGTTTCATAATTAATTTTCATAATACATTGGCACTTGGCACATATCACTTTCTTGGAACACTGAGTCCGGGTGTCCAATTATTCAAACATGAAATATTTGTACAATTTTCTTAAGTTGCCTCATTATAGATGCCAATGTGAAAGAATGTTTATAGACCTCATAGTTCTATATGTTTAAAAAGATGTAGAAATTTATTTGCATATAGTACATGTAGAACATTTGAGAAATCTTCAAGAAATCATCTATCTTGATGATTTACATACAATAAATGTCTTGATGATTCTAATATCCGAGAAATCATTTGACATATTTTGATAAATTACATACTATACATATGGAACAAGTCATATATTTACCTTTATTTAAAAAGTTGCAATGGATAATCAAAATTCAGTTATGTTTCATGATTAGCTTTTATAATACATGAATCTATTGCCAGCATTGAGGTATTGATTCATGTTAACTTTTTATTTAATAACTCATCAATAATTAAAAATAAATCAGGAGGAGTCCCTAGGCAATATAATTGGGCACGTCACTTTCTAGGCGCGTTTAGTTTAGGTGTCCCATTATTCAAATATGAAAAATCAGTACAATTTCCACAAGCTGCCTCATCAATATGAAAGATTGGCCATAAATGCACATTCAACCTTATAGTTCTATATGTTCAATAACATGTAGTGGATGTGTGAGACCGAAGAAGAGGAACTCGGAGGTGGTAGAAAGATAAGAGGGACAAAAGATGGTAGTGGATGATGAGTATTGGGGTTATTTTGGTGGTCATGTCCAAAGAATGTTAAACTGTTTATAATTGAAGTATTGACAAACAAATGAATGTTGAATGGGTTTAATGTGTTTTAATGTCTTGAATGTCATTAACCAGATTTTATAGAATGTGTGTGATAATATTTAATGAAGTATATACCATTAGATGTTTTTTTTTCTTCATAAAGATAGAAATTTACTACTCGACTTCATTTCTGATTTCGAATTACAAACTATGAGAGTGGGGGAGAATAGAAAAGAAAAATAACGTAACAAATAGAGAGCGGGAGTCCTCCATAAGGACTTGGTTAGAAGAGCTATTTAACCAACGCCTACCCGCCCCCCGCATGGTTATGCTCCTACCACCATACTTCCGTTACGGAAACGCACCTCGTCCGCCTTCGCTAGATGGCGTCCCCAATCCTGCATACAAACTTAAACATTTCCACATGTTCTCCTTGTATGGCCTCGCGCCTCGAAATATGACGTCGTTTCTAGCTCTCCAAATGGACCACGTGCCCGCCGGTACCACTAGTTGTGCAATCAGCGCTCCCATTCTATTTTCCGCCGTCCTTTGTAGTTTCGTCCCCGCGTCGCATAGCTCGTCCAAAGTTTAGCACGGTGCTGGCATCCCGATGTGTGTACCCACCATCGCCCAAAACTGTTGCACTACCACACAGCCGCAGAACAAGTGTTGCGTCGTCTCTAGTTCTTCCGCACACATCACGCACGTCGTCAAGTTATTTGGTGCCCATCTCGCGCGGTACATCTTCGTGAGGAGACGTTTTTGGTATAGTAGCCACAAAAAATCTTGATTTTCATCGAATCTTCGGTAGCCATATCTGTTTATGCTTGTTGCTGCTCCGCGGCCTATCCCCCGATGATGTAGTCCACCAGATGTAGGCACTTTTCACCGAAAACTCCCCGGAGCCCCTCGGTTCCATCTGCACTGGTCTGCTCTTGCTGCCTGAATGCTTTGTGTCCCCAGCCTCTCCAATACTGTTGTATGTTGTCGAGATTCTTCCTCGCTCAACCTTGTTCTCCTCAACGCAATGTGCCACGACTTGGAATCCAGACTATAGAATTCATGACCGTCCCTTCTCTGTTCGTGGCCATTCTATGAATGTCTGTGCAAGCTCCCCTAGCCTTTCCTCCCCACACCATCTATCCATCCAAAAATGGACTTCGGTTCTTCGTCTGACATTCCAAACAATTTCTGCCTCCACAGTTGCGCGATCCGTGAAAATTCCCTTGCTAATCGGTGTTGCACGCGCGTTGAGGACTGGCCATCGACGCTCTCCGATTCCATCACCACCATATCGATCTTTCATGACTTGAAACCACAAGGTGTTGCCTCTCGAGTGCCATTTCCAGACCCACTTTGCGAGTAGGGCTCTGTTCGTGGCCCCAAGGTCAAGTACGCCTAGCCCCCCTTCTTCTGCTGGCACACCAACTTCCAATCCACCAGGTGCGGTGTCCTTCTCTCCTCCTCACCGCCCCTCCAAAGGAAACGCTTTCTAATCACATCAATTTTGTGGAGCACCCCGATCGGCACCCGAAATACCGAGAGATAGAATAGTGGTAGGTTTGTCAACACCGCCTGTAGTAGTGTCAACCTCTCTCCCCAGCTAAGAAGCTTTCCTTTCTATCCGATCAATCTTTTCTCGAAACGCTCGAGTAATGGGTCCCAATTTTCCTTTGTTAAGCGCCCTTTGACGAGTGGTAGACCCAAATGTTTAGTGGGAAAGAGCCTGCTGGGCAGCCCATGTATCATGCCAATGCATCCTCCTCCTCGGTGGAAATATGTATCCCGTGCATTGTACTTTTACGTAGGTTGAGAGAGTCCCGATAACGCACCGAAGTAGAAAAGGATGAAGCGGAGCCCCTGGATAAATCGTGGCTTGGCTTCACTGAGGAGGATGGTGTCGTCCGCATATTGTAGGATCGATACTTTTTTCCCTCCTTGTGTGCTCGAAAGACCCACAATCTGTTGAAAAAATAAATAGAGCACAAAGGATTTGATTTCTGCTACAGCAATAGATCTATTAAGTGCTGAGAATAAACTTCTATATTAGATGGATAATAGAAAATCAAATACAAGACATGCCTGTTATATAGGCTTCACAAAAACAGAAAAACAGAGCACTAAAAAAAACGTGGGATGTTCTCCACATTCTCCATAATGTGGGTTACCCATTTCACTCCACTAAACAACTAGTTCCTAAAAACATGATAACAGAAAAGAAACATTCAAACACACTTTATTTGATAGATGGATGGCTGGATTTGCATCAGCCTTCAATACTCCCCTTTGATGCAAGATCCGTGACACCAAGTGAAGTTCTGAATATCGCAAACTTCGGGTAGGAGAGTGCTTTGGTGAATCCATCAGCGACTTGATCATTTGTGGAGCAAGATTTCATCACAATCATGTCTTCTGCAACAGCATCTCGAATGAAGTGGTGACGAAGTTCGATGTGCTTCGTTCTCCCATGGAAAATTGGGTTCTTCGTCATTGAGATTGTAGCCTTGTTGTCGCAATAGATCTCGGTCGCCTCTTCTTGCTTTTGATGCATATCTTCCAGAATCCTTCGCATCCAAATGGCTTGACAAGCGGCTGCTGCAGCGGCGATGTACTCTGCTTCTGAAGATGATAATGCAACAGTGGCTTGCTTCTTAGAACTCCATGAGACCGCTCCCGAGCCAAGATTGAAAATGAATCCACTGGTGCTTTTTCTGTCATCTATGAAACCTGCCCAATCACTGTCAGTAAAACCAAGCAATTTAAAATTAGGAATAGGTTTATACCAAATTCCATAATTGCTTGTTGCCCGAATATAGCGAAGAATCCGCTTTGCTGCTCCAAGATGATGCATAGAAGGATTATGCATAAATCTTGAGACTAAGGTGACAGGGAACATAATATCTGGACGAGAATGTGTCAAGTACATCAATCCACCAATCATACCTCTAAAGAACTTTTCATCAGCCTTTGCAGTTCCATCTGTTAGAGACAACTTCTCACTTGTGTTCATGGGAGTAGAGGAGGTCTTGCAATTCAGCATATTATACTTTTTGAGCAAATCTAATGCATATTTCTCTTGAGAAACAAAAATACCATCACTAGTTTGGCAAACTTGAAGACCAAGAAAATAATGCAATAACCCCAAATCAGACATATCAAACTCATGCATCATGCTCTCCTTAAATTCTTTGATAAGAATAACAGAAGATCCGGTGTATATAATATCATCCACATAAACACAAACAATGAGAATATCATTGTTACCTTTCACCTTTACATATAGAGTGGGCTCGCTATCACTTCGATGAAAACCATTTTGCTGAAAATACGAATCCAATCTACTGTACCATGCCCTTGGAGCTTGCTTAAGTCCATATAGAGCTTTCTTCAACTTGTAGACTTTCTCCTCTTTGCCTTCAACAATGAACCCCTGTGGCTGTTCAACATACACATCTTCTTCCAAACAACCATTTAGGAAAGCAGATTTAACATCAAATTGAAACACATGCCATTTCATTTGAGCTGCTAATGCTAAAATAAGTCTAACAGTCTCAAATCTAGCAACGGGTGAAAAAGTATCAAAGAAATCCACCCCATACTTTTGAACATACCTTTTGACAACAAGCCTTGCCTTGAACTTTTGCACAGTTCCATCAGGATTGTGTTTCACTTTGTAGACCCATTTCACACCAATTGAAATTTTTCCAGGTGGTAAGTCTACCAACTCCCATGTATCATTTTTCTGAATTGATGCAATTTCTTCCTGCATAGAGTTCTCCCATTCTTCTTTTCCTTCTGCCTCTTCATAATTCATAGGTTCTGCAATCATAAGAGCAAAGGTGCATGATTCATAAACCTCTTTCAAAGATCGTACCTTCCTTGGAGGAGTATCACTATCAAGAGTAGGATCGATGCTACTGTCCAGGCTATCGTGAGTACTACTGCTGTTGCTGCCCAGACTGATCTGAGTGCTACTGCTGCTGCCTGGACTGATGTGAGTGCTGCTGCTGCCCGGACTGATATCGACTTCATTCTCTACAAGTGGCACATGCTGTTTTTCTCCTTTCCAGTCCCAAAAGCTGTTCTCATCAAAAATAACATCTCGACGGATGATTAATTTTTTAGTATATGGATTATACAAACGATAACCCTTTGTTTCACCACTATACCCAACAAATATGCATTTTTCACTTTTCTTATCTAGCTTGGTTCGATCACTAGAATCAATCAATGAATAAGCAATGGAACCAAAAACTTTCAAATTACTCACATCGGGCTTTCGTTCCCACCAAGCTTCATATGGAGTCATGTTGCGCACCGCCTTTGTTGGAGATAAGTTTAAGAGAAAGACTGATGTAGCCACTGCCTCTGCCCAGAAATCATTTGAAAGTTGCTTTTCAGTTAACATGCTTCTAGCCATTTCCACAATTGTCCTGTTTTTTCTTTCTGCAACCCCATTCTGCTGTGGAGTTTTTCGTACTGTTAACTGCCTATGAATACCACTTTGCTTGCAAATAGAGCCAAAGTCATCAGATAAAAATTCTCCTCCTCTATCTGTTCGAAGAGTTTTTATTGCACAACCACTTTCTTTTTCTGCAAAAGCTTTAAATTCTTGAAATTTTCAAAAGCTTCAGATTTGTAAGCAAGAAAATAAACCCAACTCATACGAGTAAAATCATCAGTGAATAAAAGAAAATATCTACTCTTATTCAAAGACAAGGTGTTCATTGGGCCACATATATCTGCATGAACTAGTTCTAAAGGCCTCTTGGCTCTCCAGGCCTTTCCAATAGGAAATGAAAGGCGATGTTGCTTCCCAAAAATACAACCTTCACAAACATCATCAATACAAACAATAGAAGGCAAACCAAACACCATTTTTCTCTGACTTAACAATTTCAGCCCATTAAAATGCAAGTGTCCATAACGCAAATGCCATAGCCATGAGTCATCTTTAACATTAGCAACTAATGCACAATTATCAAGACATGCAATCTCAAGAGGAAACATCTTGTTCTCAATCATATGGATCTTAACAAGAGGCATATCAGATTTTTTACTTCTAATCTCACATATATCACCATGAAATAAAATTGAATATCCTCTTTGCATCAACTGACCCACACTAAGTAAGTTATGGGCTAAACCTGGAATATAGTAAACATCATGAAGCAATCTTTCAATACCTGACTTTGCCTTAACTACAATGGTCCCCTTGCCTTCAATCTGTACTTGCTTATTATCACCAAGCCGAACTTTCAATTTCACAGATTCATCCATACTGCAGAAAATAGCTCTTTCTCCTGTCATATGATTACTACAACCACTATCTAGGAACCATATGTCAGTCTTACTTTCTTTGGGGTTAAGATAAGTAAGAAACAGATTACCTTCCTCATGCTTCTCTTCTGCAAAATTTGCTTGTTGGGCCTTTTTCCAACATCTTGCTTCCAAGTGTCCATACTTCTTGCAAAAATTACACTGCTTTTCTTTGTAACTCTGCCTTTGGTTGAATTTGTCACCATAATCAGATCTGTGGCGACTCATATCTGACCTTCCTTGTCCTCTACCACGACCATGATAGACACCTCTACCTCGGCCTCTACCTGCATGCTTATAATCAGAAGAACTTTCAACATTTTTATCTTTGTTAGATATCTCCACCTTGGACTGAAATGCATGCTCGATATTCTTCTCCGCTGACCTGTTCATTCTTTCTTCATGAGCTAGAAGAGAACCCATCAGTTCATTAAGAGAATAAACAGTCAAATTTTTAGACTCCTCAATGGCAGTAACTACATGATCAAATTTAGCAGGAAGACTTCTCAAAACCCTTTCTACAACTTTCTGATCTGTGATGTTTTCCCCAAAAGTCTTCATTTGATTTATAATAATAGAGACTCTAGAGAAAAAATCTTGCACAGATTCATTTCCCTTCATAAAAAGAGTCTCAAATTCTCTCCGAAGAGTCTGAAGTTTCACAGTGGTTACCTTGTTATCTCCATGAAACTCTTGCTTCAAAATAGTCCATGCTTCCTTAGATTTGGTTGCATTTGCAATGCGAGGAAAAATCGACTCCGTCAACGACTGTTGCAGAACAAGGAGAGCCTTTGCATCCTTCTTGCGAAGCTCCTTCAATTCATTTGACTTCTCTGCTGATGCCTTAGGATTTTCTGTATCTGCATAGCCATTCTCAACTAGATCCCACAGATCTTGTGAAATGAAAAATGTTTTCATCTTAACACTCCAGAACTCATATTTCTCTCCATTAAAAATTGGCACCAAGGATTGTGAGAGATTAAGAGTATTCATACCATTAGACATGTTGATCTCACACAGAACTTAATTCAAACAGTTCTTGTGCAAGTGAAATACCTTTCCTTGAAGAGTGTCACTGCACCTCTCCAGAAGATCCTCTGCTACAGCAATCGATCTTCAAACAACGCCCCACTTGGAGGAACCTGGCTGCTCTGATACCAAAAATTGTTGGAAAAAATAAATAGAGCACAAAGGATTTGATTTCTGCTACAGCAATAGATCTATTAAGTGCTGAGAATAAACTTCTATATTAGATGGATAATAGAAAATCAAATACAAGACATGCCTGTTATATAGGCTTCACAAAAACAGAAAAACAGAGCACTAAAAAAAACGTGGGATGTTCTCCACATTCTCCATAATGTGGGTTACCCATTTCACTCCACTAAACAACTAGTTCCTAAAAACATGGTAACAGAAAAGAAACATTCAAACACACTTTATTTGATAGATGGATGGCTGGATTTGCATCAGCCTTCAATAAATCCATCCTCCTTCCGCCGCTCTTGCGCACAGCCTACTCAAGACATTCGCAATCAGAACGAGCAGGATTGGGGAGAGGGGATCCCCCTGACACAACCCTCTATTGAGGGGGAAGAAACCGGCCATCTTTCCATTGATCATCAAAGAGGCATGCACCGTGTCAATACATTGTTTCACCATACACAGCCATCTCGGTTGGAAGCTGTGCATTGCCATGATTTGTAATAGGAACTCCCTATCTACACTGTCATAGGCTCGCGCAGAGTCGAGTTTAAATATCACCCCCTTCCATTTGTCTTTGGAGAGCCGATACGAGCTCCTGGGCTGTTATAAAGCCTTCTTGCAAGAGTATGCCGGGTAAGAATGCTGCCTGTGAAGAGTCTACAAGTGTGCTGCAAGCCTGTTTTAATCTGTTAGCCATGACTTTGGCGACAATCATGTACGCCCCATTGACTAGGCATATCGGTCAGAATTCCTCCATTGACTCCGCCCCTCTTTCTTTGGTACTAGGATGAATGTCGACGCATTCAAACAGCCCACACTTTGATTCCCTGCATAGAACTCTTCGAGCATCGCCACTACATCCGCCTTCACTATGTCCCAATACCTCTGGAAGAAAACCAAATCGAATCCATCGGTCCTGGGGACTTATCCCCCTCCGCCCTTTGATTGCCTTTTCAATTTCTGCCTCCATGAATGGTGCCTCCAGCTCAGCAAGTTGCTGTTCTTGTAGTCAAGGGAGCTCACTATCCTCCCAAGCTGGTTTCCACCCTCGTCTCTTCCGAAACGCCTGTTTGAAATGGTCCACAAGGTTGACTCGAATGTCGATCGGATCCTCCCAACTCCTGTCCTCAATCCGCAACTTTGAAATGCGGTTGAGTCGTCGTCTCTGGCTAGCCACTCGGTGGAAGAACTTCGTGTTATTGTCACCCTCCTTAAGCCACAGGGCTTTGGATTTTTACCTCCATTCGATTTCCTCCAGTTTGAGTATGTCTGTGAGGTCCCCCTTTGCTTTGTTTCTTTTGTTTATGTCGTCCTCCTCGAGTCTCGTATCCTCCTCAGCCTTGTCTAGTAGCTGGATGGCATATTGTAGTGCCTGCTTCCTCTCGGTACGAGCTGCCCACGCCGCTTTACTCCATTGTCCACTCCATCGACCTCGCACCGCCAAGACTCAAAACGGAATAGATTCTGGTTTCTTGGGGTGGCCTCGGCTAGGATAAGCAGTGGGGTGTGGTATGAGATTGTCCTGGGTAGACCTTTGACGTAGCAGCCCGTGAAGAGGCTCTCCCATTCCTCATCTATCAGTATTCGGTCAAGCCTTGCGAGAGAGGGATTGTCCCGCATGTTGCTTCACGTAAATCTTTGATTTGTGAGTGGCATGTCAATGAGTCCCTCTTCCTCGATCCAGTCCGAGAATGTGGTCATGGCCGGGGTACTCGCACCAGCCCTGTTTCTCTCCTCAGCCCGTCTTGTTATGTTGAAATCACCCATAAATGCCACTGGGACATTCCATGATACACGGACATTCGAAAGTTCCTCCCATAGTGCAGCTCGCTCCTGGTCGTCGTTTGGTCAGTAAACGCTAGTACAGCACCACCGCTCCCTGGACTGCGTGTCCTCCAACATAATTGAGAGGGAGAACCGATCAACCGTTTTATCCACCGCGCGCCATAGAGACGAATTCCAACAGACCATTATTCCTCCAGATGCTCCCCTCGCCTCCTTGAACACCCACTCGTCCAGGAGCCCCACCCCTAGCTCCCTGACTATCTGCCTGTCCACCGTCTCCATTTTAGTTTCCTGTATGCAACACAGTTGCACCCTGTTTTCCGTCACGAGTTCCTTGATAGCTCTCCGTTGCTGGGTCGTTTAGCCCTCTAATGTTCCATATGAGGCATTTAAACATAAAGATAGTGAGTGCCCCCGTAAGGCCGTAACACACATGCCGAGCCGTCACTCATTCCTGAGTGCTCGCTCCAAACTCCCGTTCAACATCGGGGTGGAGTCATCTTGTCTGGTGGTGTCTTCAAGTCCAGTTTCCTCAGTGAAGGGACCACACGCGCCGAACTCCCCGCGTACGTCATTCACGAAACCAGATGTGTTGTTCGTGTCTTGAACCTTGAGACCCATTTTCATAGCACGCTCGTGCGCCAATATGATGCCCGGTTGTGCTCCTCGTAGGGATTCTAAACAGTCCGGGTTTGGAGCGTCAATATTCACTGGTTCCAATTCCTCCTCCAACACGTCCTGAACCTCCTCAGTTGTGTTGGCTTCTTCAGGTTCCTTTGTGTTGCCTTGATGAGGCTTATTCGGTTCCTGGGTTGGGCATACAAACTGGATTTGTTGGGCCACGTCTTGACCCGAGTTTGCTCTTCGGATCCAGGTCCAAGTTTGGATCCGGCCCACAGGGCCAGTCCCACCCCCTTTCCCGCTTGAAAGAGAGTCCAAACCTCTGTCACACGCTAAGTCGCTGTGTGCACCCGAGGTCCCGTCCGGCTCGTTGGCTTTAGCTTTCTGTCAGGTGTCACCGACCTTCGCCATTTCTCCTTTGCCGTTACTCTGTGAATTTTTGACCTTATTTTGGGGCCCGAGGTAGGCTACAGGTCTTGCATGTACCAGGTGCCAACGTGACATGACGCGCCTGCCCTGTCAATACGGTTTTCGTCAACAACGTTCGACCTCGGCTGCTGGGTCCGAAACTCATACCTAGTCAGCCCGCTAGCGTGACTCGATCTTCTCCGCCTCCTCTGGTTGGCTTTACCATGATCTAAAGGGTTTTTCCGGGGTCGAGTGTCCTCTGTTTCTTTGAGTAGATCAGCCCATGAAAGTTTTGAAACCATCTGTGTCCTTCGAGCCTTGACTCGGATCCGGAACGCCTCCCGTCCATATCCCACTACCATGGTCTCAGTCCACTTCTGCTTCACCCCCGCCACCAGAGTGAACTCTGTGGTTGACCTACCATCCCTGCCAATGCCTTTCCTCTCGAACTTCGTAATATTCCCAAAGCCGTTCATCAACGTTCTGAGGGAATCATCATGTTGCCAATGGAGGGGGAGTCCCCCCAGCCTCACGTTCCATCTGTATGTCTCACCGGGTTCGGCCCCAAACTCCGGCGTCCATGGCACCATGCGAAGGACGCCTTCAGTGCCGTGTATGATTCCACGTCTTGCCATTCTCGCACGGAGCTGGCTGTTCATCACCTTGAGTAGGAAGATGCCGTTCCCTAGATTCCTTTCCACATTTTTTGCTCCAATGATCCGTCCCGTAGCACCTGAAGCATCGGGTGCCATGAGAACGCGGTGGCCCCCATTCCCTGTTTCGGCTACGCGGGGTTCCTCCTCCCCTTGATCGACGCTTCCTCTCCTCCGTTCCGGTACCATACTCTCTTCGTGGTCGCTTCGTCCTCGTCCTCCATCCCTCCTCGTCCACCTGCTGTTCCACCCAACGCGCCATCCTCCTCTCTTCGTCCACCTGGTGTTATATTTATTAAAAAGACCAATGCGTGCACACCAAAAATACCATGTTGAACATAGGGTTCTTCTGTGTTTGTTTGGAACACACCAGCATTAGATACCATTAGATGTTGACAGAAGAAGTCAAAGGTAATCTTGAAAAAAAACCAAAAAAGAAAGAAAGTATTAACCAGCATCTACTCATCTATATGAAACCATTCCCAGTGTCAGAAATGCAACACATGTGGAACATTTGAGAAATCTCAAAGAAATTAATCGTCTTGATGATTCGCATACAGTAAATTATTGTCTTGATGATTTACATACAGTACATGTGGAACATCATGTCTTTGGTTAGTCTTTTTAAAAGTTGCAATGAATAAGAAATACTCAGTGAAGATTCATAATTAGTTTTTGTAATACATGAATCTATTGACCCTGGGCACATATCACTTTCAAGGAGAATTCGCCTCAAAGACGCCAATGTGAAATTTCCTCAAACTGCCTCACCTATGAAAGATTGGTATATAATTGACTAATGGAGTCCGGGTGTCCAATTATTAGAACATGAAAAATCTGTATAATTTTCTCTAACTACCTCATCAAAGACGCCAAAGTGAAATATTGTCTATAGATGCACCCAGACTCACTTTCTATCTTGATGATTTACATACAATAAATGTCTTGATGATTCTAATATCTGAGAATCATTTAACATATATATCTTGATGATTTACATACAGTATATGTAGAACATGTTATGTATTCGATTGCCTTTATTTAAAAAGTCACAATGGATAATAAAAAATCAATTATGTTTCTTGATTAACTTTCACAATACATGAATCTATTGACAGCATTGAGGTCTTGATTCATATTAACTTTTATTTAATGACTCATCGATAAATAAATAAATCTGGGAGGAGTCCTTGGGAAGTACAATTGGGCACCTATCACTTTCTAGATGCGTTGAGTCTGGGTGTCCAATTATTCAAACATGAAAAATCAAGTACAATTTCCTCAAACCGCTTCATCTATGAAAGATTGACATTATGCACCCTCAATTTTATAGTTTTATATGTTCAAGAAGATGTAATGAATGATGAAATAAGTGAGTCCGAAGAAAAGGAACATAAGGTGGTAGAAAGACAAGAGAGACAGGAGATAGATGATGAGTGTTAGGATAATTTTGTTGGTCCATGTCCAAAGAATGTTGAACTACTTATAATTCACCTATTGACAAACAATTGAATGTTGAATGAGTTTAATGTGTTCTAATGTCTTGAATGTTTTTAACCATGCATTTGATTTTACAAAAATGTGTTTAATATTTAATGATGTATATAACATTAAATGTTGATAGAAGAAGTTAAGAGTTGATCTTAATTAAAAGAAAAGAAAAGAAGAAGGTATTAACCACCATCTACTCATCCATAATAACATAAAAAGCAATTGAAGCCATCACAAAAAAGCAAACACAAAAACCCCCCACAAAACACACACACTCCCCAAACCTCACACACCCATTTGAGCCATGCCAGAAGCATCAAAAGACCTCCTCCTCACAAGCAAGCAAGTGACCGCCGACGGCCCGGCGACCTTTCTCCCGCACTCGATTGCCCCCACCACAAAATCCGGTCGATGCAAAGCGAGGTTCAGCCGCTCCTCCCCCTCCCCGACCATCGCCCCCGACGCATCGAGCAACACGTGCCACGAATTCCGGTGCGCCTCCGACACCCAGTGCATCGAATGCCTCCCTCCGCGCGCGGGCGCGCACGCGTGCGCGCGTGCGCAGGGTACGCAAATAGCCCCTTCAAGGGACTGTGCTTGCACTTCCTCCTGAAGTACTGGCTGAGCTGGGACCCTTTGATCCTCAAGTCAAGCCAACTCTCCGGCGCGCACACGATCTTCGATTCCTTGCACGTCGCATATTCTCTTATCCGATCGACGCCCTCGTCGAGGACGGTCATGTAGAAGTTGTGCTTGAAGAATGGGTAGCTCTCGCCGATGAGCCTCATCGCGTCGTCGTGGCTCGGGACGAAGAGCACCAGGTACTCGCGCTCGGTCAACCGCAATGGGTCAAGACTCGATTGCGCGCCTGGATCTCTGGAATCGATACGAAGGTCCCCGAATACGAGGTTTTCTTTGCGAGGATGTCGAGGAGGCGCGAAGGCGATAATTGGGTGTTTTCGAGGTTCGGGTGGGTTGGGCCGAGGGACGGGGAGGTGGCGCGGATGGAGGGGAATTCGAGGGGGTCGTCGGCGGGGACTTGCTCGGTGAGGCCTTGCGAGTATTGGGGGTACTTGGTGTGCACGTATTGCTCGACAAAGCGCGTCTCGGTCTGGGTGATCGGACCGGACCAACGGAGATCTGGGCCGTCCGGGCCGTGGAGTTGCGATATGGCCTCCGCCACTATGTGTGGAGGTATCACCGTGTGCACTTTCTGTTTGCACGTAAGCATAATTCACATTTAAGTAGCGATTGAAAACGCGTTTGAAAAAGAGGGGTTTTTTTTTTTAACTTTAGTGCGGTTTTTGACATAGCTTTTCAAAAAACATACTTCCATTTTTAAAAAACTATAAGTTTTTTTCACTTTCTTCAAAAGCCAAAATTGTTGTAAGCATTTGAAAACGAATTTATATTAAGTATGATTTCTGTAAAACAGAATCTCTCAAAACTATCTAAACTCGTTTTTAAATGATAACTTAATAGATAGCTGTTGGAAGTAGATTTGAGAATGAGTTTTTCTTAAAAACTGACTTTTTTAGGAAATTTATTTTTGTTATATTTAGAAAGAATTCTATTCATAACTAAAAAGATCATTTTATGATTTCTTCAAAGGGCAAAGCTATTCCCACTACCTAAGTTATCATTTCCCACTACCCTAAATTACGAAAATGCCATTATTTTTTTATTTTTTTTGTCACCCTTTCCCACTACCCAGTTCGACAGCGTCCAGTCGAAGTGTTCTTCACCGGGACGACAGAGGTCTGTCGAACTGTATGAATAAGTGTCGACAGAGGCCCAGTCGAAGTGTGTTTCATTAGGACGACAGAGATCCGTCGATCTGTCTGAGCAAGTGTCGACACGGATGTGTCGAACCCTTCAAAACAACACATTTCTTCTAAGAATCAATCACTTATACAATCATTTAAGTCCTTATGAAAAACAAAAAATGTTATTTAAGTTATTTAAGTCTTTTTTAAAATCATTTATATATATATATATATTTATTTAAGTATAAGAAACAAAAATATCAAACAAATAGTTATTTGGATCAAATAAACAGTAAACATTTCTTATAGACAAAAAACATTATTTTCTTTTCTAAACAAGTGGAGTCTTTTCTAAATAGACTCCATTTGTTTAGAAAAGAAAATAATGTTTTTTTCTATATGAAATGCCTACTGTTTATTTGGTTCAAATAACTCTTTGTTTGATATTTTTATTTTTTATACTTAAATAAATATATATGTGAATGATTTTCAAAAAGACTTAAATAACTTAAATGACATTTTACTTTTCATAAGAACTTAAATGATTGTATAAGTAACTGATTCTTAGAAGAATGTTATTGTTTTGAAGGGTTCGACACATCCATGTCGACATTTGCTCAGACAGATCGACGGATCTCTGTCGTCCTTGTGAAACACACTTCGACTGGGCCTCTGTCGACACTTATTTACACAGTTCGACAGACCTTTGTCGTCCCGATAAAGAACACTTCGACTGGACGCTGTCGAACTGGGTAGTGGGAAAGGGTGACAAAAAAATAAAAAAATAATGGCATTTTCGTAATTTCGGGTAGTGGGGAAATTAAGTCGGGTAGTGGGTCTATCGGTATCCTTCTTCAAAAGCTTCACCAATATAAATACAGGTACAAATCAGTTAGAACTTCTGACCTTAACAACCATGCTGTTGGGTCTGCCATTCTGAAGAATAGTGTTTGGGGGGAAGGAGGCCATGATGGAATCTTCATAATCAGTTCCTACAAGAGCCTGATTTTACAAGGCAATCAAAGTTTATTTTTTTAATTACTCAGTAGATGGAACATGTAAAGTATATCAATGAAAGAAGACCAATTGAGAAGTCCTAATTGTGTATATAATAAGTACATAATAACAAACCTTTGATCCTGCATGCAGGACACACTGTTGATCTTCAATGTTTCTACCCATATATTCTTTATTTCTTCTGTTTCTCAATCACTCATGAACTCTTTATAAAGAGAGAAATAGATGAAGAAGACAAAGATGGGTGTGGGTGGGGAGAGACCAGGGGCAAACTCACACAAGGTGTTAATGTTGCAAATTTAGTTCTATATATATTGTAGGTGTGATAGGTTAATTGGGGGGGGGGGGGGGGGGGGGGGGGGGGTTATTATTAAAACAATTGAGCAAAACTGGTCACACCGACAATGACATCAGCAATCCTAACCATGGGTCCTAAAAAATAAAAATAAAATAACACTTAACCATGCGAATTTTAGAATAGAATAATGTTCTTAACATAGTAACACATACTCAATTTAGTCTTATTTTTCATTGACATCGCATGCATTCAATTCGAAGGTATATTGATTTGTGATCGAATAAGGTTAATTGGTAGTGACAACGCCATTTGAATAATCTCACACTTTTCAGTGTTGCGCAGTTTCACATACCGATCTTTATGAAATATTGTTTCTTCTACCCAACTATGTGAAAATTAGATGAAATGGTGTGTGATTTTTGTTTTATGTGTAAATAAGGATGTACAATTCATAGATGAATTTTTTTTTCTAACATACAATAAACTGAATACATACTTTAATTTTTATAAAAATGCATGTTATATACATTTAAAAAATTAAATCACGTGATAACGATCAAAACAAAATTACATATAAGATTGCCTTTAACATCGTGGAAAAATGTTAAACACAACCTTGTGACAATGAAAAAAATTTAATATTACCATACTTTCCGAGTAACAAGTTATATATGCTTTTATAAAATTAAAGCATATATCTCAATAAATCATATGACCCCATTTAAAAAACAAAGATGAAATTTAAAAATTCATAAAATATAATGGTGTGGCTAATGCTTTAGTATTTTTCTTATTTTTATTTTAGGGAGAAATCCAAATAACCCCCTATAAACATATAAAAATGCATATAACCCCCTTCATTTTTCCTAAATCCAAATAACCCCTTAAACATATACAAAAACCCAAATCAGCCCCCTGGGTTTACCCTGACAGAACCAGAATATTCGGAAAATTCTGTTTCCGGAGCATCTGACATGTTTGAATTTCAAAATAAATCTAATCAGTCCCTGTATTTGAAAAAAAAAATACCCCCTATCAATTGCCTTTACCCTTCCCTTTTAACCTCATCTTCTTCATCACTCCCCTTCTTCTTCACTGCTCCCCATCTCCTGTGACTTTTTGGATGCCGACTTTGGGGAAGAGTTTCCGACCATTCCAAACCATACCTCCAGACCATTGGAGACCACAAGCTCTAAAGCCTATCAGTTGCCCACTTCCATGTCTCTTTAAATACTCATCCATCACCCCTATTTGTTTTAGTTTTTTCATGAATTCATTCGTTTGCTTCAATTCTCTTGATTCTCATGTTTATCCTTACCTTTCCATTGATCCCCAAAATCGATTCAATGTTGGAAATAATAGGTTCATCTCCTTATGCAATTGCTATGTTTGATAAAATGCATGAATCAACTATTTTGTTTGCTTTATGCATACAACATATTTGAAACACTCAATTAGTGACATAAAATTATGTGGCACATAACCACACTTCCTATCCCCCAGGGAGCAACACCCAAAATTGTTGAAAACTATAAAAACAAAAGAGAGAGTAATAAGCTCTAATTCCCTTCCTCTTGAAGCCATATCCTAAACACATGCTCTTCCCCATACACTCATCCACCTTCAAACCCACCACCTCCTCCTCTCCACTGCCACCGGCCACACCACCCGAAACCCTCACGTCAACCATGACGATCACAGAACGATTGTACCCGACAACGATGATCGCCTTCTGTGCCGCCCCAAACGCACTCGTTCCCCTATCTTGCATCAACAAGCACCAAGTTCGCGCAAGAGTTTTGGCGAGGAGAAACAAAAAGGGGGCTATCGACAATGAGATTAGGAAGATTTGAGGGGATGCCGTCGGTGATGAGACCCATCTTTGCATTCAGGGGAGGACGGCAAGACTGGAAAAACAAAGAATCCATCAATGAAATGCGGGGGATGCCTCCGGCGATGTTGTGGCTGAAAATTAGAGGAGAAAGAGAAGCCAATGGAGAGTGTTAGGGTGTGGATGGTTGTTTTGGTTATTTGGATTGGGGGAAGGGGTATTATTGTACTTTAATGTATATAATCCAGGTGAAAAGAGGTTTACTTAACTGACAGAAGGGGTTATTTGCATTTTGTAATGTTTACAAGGGGTTATTTGGATTTAGGGAAAATAGGGGGTATTGGATTTCATATGTTTGTAGGGGGTTATTATTTTTATTTTAATGTTTGATAAAGATGTTCATTCCATTTTGCAATCTCATTCATAGTCGATAGATCAGTAAAATAATATATGAAATCATCTTAGGCGTGTTATTCTATTATATCAATATATCAATATATACTCTATTATAGAACATAAAAATGTAGATATTCAAGTCTTACGAGTATATATTATAGTTTTTAATAAAATATATGCATCTATGAAACTTAAACCACATGTATTTTGATTTAAAAAAATATAAAAAACACCATCTAACTATTTGTTTTGTTAAAATAATATATATATTTTATTTTGAATTGAATAAACTCATACATGTAAAAAACTTAACAAGATATATACCCCATCTAATGATATATATGTTTAACTAGAATTTCTAATATGTATATTATACTGTATTTTAAACTGTAAAAAATATTGCGTGTAATAATGCCCTTTAATAAATAAGAAAAGAGCACCGATTGCACTGATACACTAATCTATTTTACAATCCCATACACTAAAAAAAAATTATTTTTTCAAAAAATAAAAAATACTATTATATTTCAGTGCATACTCCATTTCACATAATATTATATACTTCAATAAGAGTGTATAATTTTTTTTAAAAAAGAAAAACAATGTGTACTGTATATGCAGCTAAACATATCATTTTCCATAAGAAAAATGATGTGTTCATTCATTCTTAAAATAAAACTAACTAATTAGATTCTTTTATACAAAATAATATACATCCTCATATGAATTCAATCATTCAATGCATATTTTTCAAACATTTTTCATAATGAAATTATACTACAAAACTGAGTGGGTGTATCAACGCAGTAGAATCCCATCACTTAAAAAAAGTGAGACAAGAATTCATTTTTGGGAGAGTTTGCAAAGAAACCAAATTAAAGTTGATGACCATGGGAACATATATTTAAAGAAATTTAACACCCACCACCAGAGTTCACCAAATCTAATTCAAATAAAAGCCTCTCATTTCATTATTATGCACCATATCTACACATGAAACAACCCTTTAAAAATAAACTAAATCTTGACATATGGAAATAATTGAAATAATAAACCAGATTATCCCTCCTAGTATTCTTCAATGACTGGTTTTCAACACAATAATTTATTCACTTTGGGGAGGAGGGGGCACTCATTTAGCTCTCCCCCATTACACAGATCATGACTTCTTGACTACCTACACTTCCAAATATCAGTCATGCTTATAAACTATACATCAGTATATGATAACATAAACAAACTAGGCAATGTCACCCACCAAAAAAAAAACTTGAAAGGAATGTTAAAACAAATATGCCATCGCATAAGATGCTGTCAACAAGGAGACACAGAGAGACAGGACTCAATATCTTTAATGAATGGGGACCTTGTTTCTTGGAGCAAAACAAGGAACACAATTGACTAAACCATTCCTGATTCAAACTCACTGTACAAGCATCATATGATCATATTCATCCTTGTTTTTCATAGTAACCTATGGAAAGACCTCCATGAAAGGTTCGATAAAAGGGACTTAAACCTTAAACAAATATCATAATATTTTAATATAATGAAACAACAAAATTGACCATACACTACCCCATGCAATTATTAAGCATAAAGTTCAGCCAAATGGAACTAATGACATATTAGCATATAACAAATCATTTGACAGGTAAAAGAATAAACCAACTTGACAAAAGATACCCTGATAATGGAGAAATAAAAAACAGATATGTGCTTATGGGTGGAGGGGGGGGGGGGGGGATATGTGCTAATTGTACCATGGAACTTGAATACCAGTGGTTTCCTGTAACAGATCATCAGTCCTTCCACAACAATGATAAATGTTAGAAACTATTAAAAATATCAAGACCTGAGAAACTTAATAATTCAAAATTTCAAGTGGGCTGAGGTGAGATCATCTCTAATAAGTAATGACAAATGTAGGACTCATACCTAATCTTCACCTGTTCACATGGAAGCTCAATAACCTGGGCCACTTGCTAGTGCGTTCGTCATCAATCAAGAGGAAAAGAAAAATGCAAACGAAAGTCATGGATGGATACTGGACAACCACTATTAAAGTTTCTTCCACTTAATATAATATATAGGAAAAGAACTTTCTGTGGAATCTTTCTGTAATTAAAAAAAAAAAAGGAAACACGACAAACTCAGTATCCTACAACCCATGGAAAAATAACCTACAGATTAAATTCGATTTACTGGGCAGTAGGGGAACAAAGTCATGTTAGCTAACCACCTACTTGTAGCATGGCTACTCAAAGAGTAGACCTTCTTGTACTTGATCAGTATTAAGTCATAATTACATTTTTGTCTTCCAGCACTTGCACACGGTATTGGTTAGTCATGGGAGTGTGCACAATTTTGCCATCAATACTTGGTTTTACAATATATGAATGAAGCACAGAGAGTTTCACAAAGGAAAAAAAGAAGAGGGGGGGGGGGGGGGGGGGGGGGTTGGGGTTGATTTCCGACTGGAAGAATGCCACTGCAAAAACATAGCACAGTTGATGATGAAAGAATTTCAAACTCAAGTTGATTGAGCAGATGAATGAGTGATTTGTTGGTTCTGAGTAGAATTTATCAGCTACTTATAAAAAAAGTTGACGAAAGGAACCTTTTAATAATTACCTTATGATTATCTTCATTTTCAAATTTTTCCCAAACTCTCGAAGTGATTAGTATTGAATGCCTCATGAATGGTCAACATGCTAGCTAAACCATATGCACTATGCTTCAAAGAAGAATGCACATCTTGCATTTTATGAGTTTATGGGTGTGTTTCATTACATAAAAAACTTGCCATTTCTTTTAATAAATGACACTACTGTTGCTTCGTGTTTATTTTCATTTGCAGATTTCACCCATAGACTGACAAGCAATTATATTGAATGTCTCCTCAACAATAGCATATTGGTGTAAGTAGCGGGTGTGGGTGCATGATGGCTCACCGTAAATATCCCATCTATAGTGTATGCCGTGTTCTTGCCTGGGCCGACGCTCCTCGGCTCTGTTTTGTTTATTTTCTTGCTCTCTGATTCTTCTCATCTCATTTCAGACTTGTAATCCCACTTTTGTTATTAATGAAAGTGGCAGCGACAAGATTCTACCTTTATTCCAAAACAAAAAAAAAAACATGCTAGTTAAATCATATGTATTATGCTTTAAAGAAGGATACATAGCTCGTGCTTTATCATTTTATTAGTGATTTTTTTTTACGAAAATATTGTCACCTCTCTTTGTAAATGACACTACAGTTACCTCTGATTATTTTTCTTTCCAAATACCCCCCACAGTCTCCAAGTTATTGATATTGAATGCCTCCTAAATGGTCAGCATGCTAGTTAAACCATATGCATTATGCTTTGAAGAAGAAAGACGATAGGATCAAAGGAAAAGGGAAAAATTGTGGGGAAAGTGGGAAACTACTGTATACATAACCAACCTGACAATACTGTCATCAAATAAGATTACAAGGCATTCATTGGCCTTTCAGCATGACCATTGATGGAAATCTTAACTCCCCCCAGCATCCTTTCTCTGCAAAAAACAAAACACAAATGCATAATCATAATAGTGGAATTAATAATTATGTAAATATTAATCAATAGCAATATGATTTTCAATTTCAGCAACAAAGAACATTGCAAGAATAACCAATATTCAAGTTGGAAAGTTAGAAAGCATCAAACATTTGATTCTTTGAAGAATAAACTTGGTATCATGTCAAATTCACATTGTACTCAGTTAAGATAGAAATCCGTAGAGAAATGCTTGAAATCTATAAATAATTATAAAAAAAAATTAGCTAGATCAGATAGTCTGACACTGCACACTTGAGGTTCTTCAAATACACTAGCAAATTGTTCCTTCCATATGTACCATAGAGTTGTATTGGTGAAGCATCCATATAACCCAACTATGGTGATGCATCTGTATAATCCAGCTATCATTTCAAAATAGCCAGGATTCCATGTTATCCAGACATTGATTTTTGAACATTTCCCACGGAGATGTACGTCTTGAAAAACAAGCACCATTCTTTCCTAGTGAAGTGGTACTGCAGTGCGATGGTTCTTCTATGGTTTTGCATACGCAAGGCATCAGTTTGTAGGCTAATGCCTCACCCCTTGCATTTTTTTTTTTTGGGAGGGAAAAAACATAGAAAAGATACTTGAATTCAAGGATTGTGGCAGAACACCATATATTCACATGGAAAGCATATACCTCATGTTTTGCAGCTATTGATTTGTATAGAGACATCAAAATCCATGCTTCACTATACTACCAAGTATGATCCTGGACCTGGAGTGCCACTGGAGATGGAACAAAAAACAAGTTTTGTGCTCATATGTTTACATGTAGAACATTTTCAAAACAGGACCATTAATGTTACTTAAAATGTGCAGAGTGGCGCAGCGGGTCTTGGTCCATGTACCACCCACCCTTCAACATAAAATCCCTTTCTTTAAAAAAAAAAAAAAAACTTAAAGGGCACCAGTATATGCAAGTCTATCAATGAATATCATAGGCAGAAGTTAGGAGATCATTGTTTAGAATGTAAAACTATTCTTATCAAAATTTAACAGTTTTCATTCGAAATTCGAAGACATGCTAGTCTATAAAAGCTATAAATTTAATCTAACATTGTTGTTGTTCCTTAAAGTTCTTCTCATCTCCTTTTCTTATTATTTCTCTTAATAAGGCCCTCGGTACACTCATTTTTAGAAGAGGTGGGATGTCTACATGATATATTATATATAATTGGCAAACATCCAGAAACTAGGAGATGGCAAATTTCTTCCGGAGCATGGAAAACAGAGTAAAAATAAATAAAAAAAGCTTCAAAATTTCTCTCTTATTTAATAAACCAAATTCTACAAAATCCATGACTGATTCTGTTCAGCTCCAATGCTTTCTATTCAATTAGATGATTTACCTCAACATGGACTGAAATACCAGCAATTAAAAAAGAAAAGAAAAAAAGAAGTAAACACTCAACTCAGATTCTCTGTGCGTAGTGGTTTAGTAGGTGAACACATGACATAACCAATAACAAGAGCAAGGTTTCTCCCATCAATATAGGTTCAGCTACGGGTTCAGAAGATTGAGAAGGACGCAAAATAAGATTGAAGAAATTTTACAGCTGGTTCCACCTGAAAATCTTCCTTGATCCCTAGGTATTTTGTAAGCATGAAATATGTAAAATATATATGGATTCCAGGAACAATAACTAGAATGACAATAATTTGCAACAAACGTGTTATAAAGATCTTTCAGTTATCATTTGGGTGCATGCAAGAATACATGTGCATGGGATGAGAAATTTCTGTACATTTGCAGAAACAAGATTATAAAGGAAATATGGTGGAATTCCTATTGAGTTTTTACAGTGGAAATCATAAAAGTGATGATAACCAACAGAATAAAATGTATATAGGATCTTGAGAAAATACCATTCTTTTGCTTATGTATGGCTGTACATCTAGAGATGTCTGGGCATGACTGTCAACCTTGACAGACTTTTGTTTCTCCATTTCAAACTCCCTCCTAGAGTCCTTGCGGGAGCCTGTTTGCCATACCCTACCAAAATTAGGAAGCCAATCTTTGTCACAAGGATCAATAGCTATCTCTCCATTCTTTTCCATCTCCAGCTCACGCCTTCTCTTTTCTGCCCATGCTGCTCCAACCCGTTTAGGATTCAAATTATGGGACTTGTGAGGCTTTACTTCATGTCCCGAAGGAGGAACGAGATAAGTATTGTATCCCTTTTCTTCATCATCTAACCATGGAGGAGGAGCTCCAGAGTGAACATTTCCAATATGCTCTCCACAAATAGTTGATAATTGCTTTAAGTTCTGCAATGCTAAACAAGGCAAATAAAATTTAAGATCAACGATTTAAATTAGTAGTGGGAGCAAGATAAATAAGCAAGTCTGACACAATGAACAAGAAAGGTTTGACAGTTAATATTGTCCTTGGGGCCAAAATAATAATGCAAAACAAAATATATAGTGGAGGATGAATACCTTTGGTGCTTCCCTCTCTGATATCTGTTTTTTGACCCTGGTTATTTAGCAGACCTGTTGTTAGAAATGCTAACTAATTTACAAATGACGCAAATAAAAAATAGAAAATAATTCTCTCCGGAAAAAAATCAAATCAAAATAAATGAGAACCCATACAAGATGCAATGGATATTTGTTTGGTTACAGTTGAGACATTAAATTAAAATAATTCTCGAGCATATAAAAGCAGCAAACAGCTCTGGCTGGTGGTTAAGTCCAATATTGCCAAAAAGATGGACCATCAAAAGTCAGTCAATAGGAGGTAGCGCTGCGGTCTTAAAGATTATTATGGAGTGGCTGACTCCTACTTTTTAATATCATATCAAAGCTATATAGACCTTACCAGATTGCTACAAAATATAACATAAGAAATTTAAGAATAATAAACAGAAGTATAATTCAGTTTAGGATTGGACCCATGGCTCAATCGTTGACAACAAACTTTTGAACCATGAGATCATTGGTTCAAATCTATTAGCTTACCTAACAAAGTATAATTCAGTTATTAGTGACAGAACCCCAATGTAGATACCATATGTTTAGCATTTCGATATATATTGAACACCTGAGTGTACTTTCATCTAGGCAGGTTGTGGGGCACAGAACCTCTGAACTTTAATATCAGATTCAGATACAAGTTGTTGAATCAGGATGATTACTTTACCTGGACAATTAAAAAAATGGCATTCACTTCATTTTCAGCTGAATTGTATATCTTTGAACATTTACATAAAATTAAAGGTTTGGAGTTTAAAATGGTTTGTTAGTTTAACTTCTGTTAAGGAATAGTACTCTCCACAATCATAAACTAAATTGACAACCCATGATCCAATAAGAATTCTGTTCTTAAGACTGGTGATTAAAAGACTTGGGACCAATTCAAATAACATTCCTCAAATGTGTTTTTTTTTCCAGCCATTTTCCTTTCTGGGAAATTAATTTCCCATCTTGTCAGAGAACAGAAGGGTATAACAATTCTTCGGGATTTTTCATTGCTGCGATATTGACTGTGGTGAAATCAAGCAGCATTCATCAAGATTTGCAGAAATGTGTTGCTTGTTAGAAGAATATATAGATATAAATATGCATTATCATCATGGTCAAGCACTCAAGCCCAGAATGGCTTTGTTCCCAACTTTTTCAGGGATGGCTTCACAAATCCAACAATGCAGCTAGACCCTATATAAGGTCGATCTTGTAATGAGCTTATTATCTTTCATAATCTAGACTACTTCATCCAAGTTATTGTAGCCATGCATTGCCCATTTCTTCCAAGCACCCTTAATCCTTATCCTCTCACACTTTCCTCCAATTGCATTTCCATGTCCAACGGACCCAATATGATGTTACTTCTACACTTCATCCCTTATCATATTTTATGTTACTCTGCTTATATTTATTCCCTGTCCATCTTAAAAACTATTTTTACCAAACAACTATGAATAGATAACAGACTGACAGTGGGCAACCTCACCTCCACTTCATCCAACCAATTTTGTTCATATTCAAAACATACCAATCTATCTCCCCATTGTCCTACACCATCAAACTAACATATAAAAAACATTGGTTTTGGATAATTCTTACCATCAATGTTGGCAAGAGCACCAATTTGATGATTACCACCAAAACTGCATTCTAAATAGTAAATATTCATTGTAAGTATGAATTCTAAAGCATTCCTCTATTATAGCATTCATCCAGACTGTTGGCTCATCAACCAACAATACATCACCAGCAAACATGCACCAAGAACATGTATCCTGGACAACAGACCTTTAATGAGATTCACCCCCTTTCCCCCATGTAACACTCCAGAAACTCTACTAATGAAGCTGATGAATCCAAAGGATTCTTTCTGGGTTTTTTAGATAACAAAAATCCTGCAAGTTGCCTTTTGTTTATCATATGATTATTGTAAGAAAAAAGAAAAAAGAAAATAAAGGAATCTATGATCAACCTCTTCAAAGCTAGCTTGTCCACCAAATTGATGACCTTTCAGAAGGTGAGGAGCAAAACAACATTGTTTATCATAAATGAATATAGCATTCTTACATACCATTCTTCTAATAAACAATACATTTTTCTAGATTTATTAAATAACTTGAATGCATAGAAAATATTCATGGGACAATACAACTCACATCTTGAGGCTTAAGCCTCAACTACTGCCTCCCCATGTATGTTTTAAACATTATCTGCAACTGCTACTGAATCACAATATCTAGCACTGACACCATATTGAACCAATGAAACCTCCATATGGAGTATTATAAACTGAGAAAATTTTTTTTAACTTTACATTGACAAATTCAACTCAATGAGAGAGAAGTAATACCTAAGAAAAGAAACGGAGAAGCAGAAGAAGGAAACCAAAAAAGAAGAAAGAGCTTTTACCCCTCCACCGAGTGCAGCTCCAATTGAATCATTCATGATTTGACCTGTAACCATAGGTTGTCTACCTGAGTTTACAATTCAGTCCGGTGATCAATATAATGAAATTTATTTTAAGTTAACAAATAAATATTAAATTCTCTTCACCTGCTAAACCATTGACAGTGCTTCCCAGGAAACCCGAATCTGTTCTAACAAAAAAGTTGATCCTGCAGTTCTAGCTCCTGTAATTTCAGTATGAGGCACCTGACACCCCTCATACGTAAGGGATTGTAAAGGGAAAACACCAAATGTAATGCTTGATGTATATGAGTTGACTGAATTTATATTGCTACTATCTGAAAAGTTAGTCCTAAGTTCACTGTGGAATTGGATATCTTCTGTTGGCCCAGGCAGAGGTCCATATGTTCCTTCACACGATGATGAAGCAGTGGCTTTGTTCAATGCTCTGCAGCCCTTCTCCCACTGCAATTAAAAAGAAAGTGGCTCATGAAGATATGTGCCACATGCACATCAAATGCATGAACTCAATTATTCAAAAGAATCACAACTCAAATATCTAAATTGGATTCTTTGTACATAGTACATATAATTATGGATGAAGATCAATCGATGCCACTCTTATCCAACTATACACTATACAAAACAGATGGTGTGGTTTTGGATTATATTTACCCCATTATAAACTTGAATTCATCCACCAAATAATGTTAGAATGTTCTTGTATACCATACAAGAGCTTTACTACATCCAGCCCAATCTTTAGCCGTACTTTTATCCCCATGAAAGGTGCACGCATTATATGGGTGAGCATAAATTTACACGATGTTACATTCATTATTAATATGCCAAAGGCTAAAAATGATTCTAAAATGGGGCTAGATGTAACTTCATTCTAACATACAGTATAACTCAAGTGATATTTATACAGTCACATGGATGAACATTAATTCACTCCACTCTTATCCATGTTAATGCTAAACACAAGAGATGCTCCAGTTTTTGAATTAAAATGTATCTCAATGTAACCTTGATTCCATTGCCAAATAAATCAGAATGTTCTTTATATACCATACAAATTATATCACAACCACTAACAGATTATATAGATATGACAAACCCACAAAGCACCAAAATATTTCAGTTCGATTCATTTCATCTACACAAAACCAATATAATTTCACTCTCAATACAAATTGTTCACGATCACTATACCGCTAGAACTCAACAAAAAAAAGTCACCTTGGCGAGATCTTCCTTAGAAATCCTAAATGAGTCAGCACGGTCCATCCCCCCTCCCTGCATCCACAAGAACTCCTTCACCTTCTTCATATGCCCTTCTCCCGCCATATGACGAATCGAATTACTACTGCACAGAACATAAAATCGAATCATCACCCAAAAAAACCCTAAAATTCCACCACCAACGCATAGAGAGAGAGAGAGAGAGAGAGAGAGAGAGATCTATCTCATATTACGGACCAAGCGAAAAAGCTGCCGATCTCGGAGAGATCACTGTCGCAGAAGGGGCACCAGAGGCGGTTGAGCGGGGCGTGCTCAGGGCGGAGGACGGAGGGGGTGTCGAGGAAGAAGCGGAGGTCGGAGAGCTTGCGCGAGAACCGATGGAGGAGGGCGGAGAGGGAGCGGGCGTGGCTCGGGAGGTAGACGTGCTTTCGGCCCTGGTTGTGGCTCAGGTTGCAGACCTTGCACAGCTCGAACGGGGCGTCGATCGGTCTCTTGTTCTTCTTCATCGCCTTCTCATGATCAGCCATGGCCGAGTCGCCTTCGCGAGTTTGGGTTTGCTATGACTGGGGCGTCGTTGGTTAACGATTCGGACTTTTGACTATTTGTGTCGACTGTTATAAAATAAAAGAGAAAGATATAGAAACACAAAACAAACACAAAAAATATTTGAGCACAAGAGAGGTAGAGAAAGTATTATTCAAGAACTTCTCATTTCATTTTCCATATCTTTGATATTTGACAAGCCCTCTATTTATAGGGGGATAACAACCATAATATCTCATTCATGTATTTACAATATACATGAATTTACAATTAATATCACACACTAATGTATACATGTACCAAGAGGTCATCCACAATTACATGCACCTATAATTACATGCACATTCATATGCATGTATGTACAACTCCCCTATATGCATGTATTTATAACACTCCCCCTTGGATGACCTTTATACAAGAATATGCCTCGCTAAAACCTTGCTAAGAAAAACCATGTGCGATAAAAACTCAGCGAAGGAAAAAGAGTACAATATTCTAATGTATGTTTTCGTACTGCCTCATTAAAACCTTGCCAGAAAAACCCAGTGGGAAAAAACCTGATCGAAGGAAAAAGAGTACAATACGCAAATATTTTGAATTAAATTACTCCCTCTGTTTTTAGCATGAAGATCTTCGAGTCGACGCATTCCAATGTTTTGCTTCAATTTCTTGAACGTCGCGGTTGGTAATGCTTTGATGAATAGATTTTTGATGAAGCCTCCTTTAAATCATGTTATACATGTAATATTATCTTCATGATGAATGTTGAATTATATTTAGCCATTAGAAAATCACCCATATTTGTTGTTCTACAAAAAAATGTGTTTTTCACAATACCAATGTCTTCATGTAAAATATAACCTGACCAATCCGGTTAACTAAAAATATAATATCAAATTTAATACCTTGTGTGAAATATAATAAATCACTTATTGCACTTTTATTATTGCACTAAGATATGTTATTTCAAGACCAAGAAGATTCTTTTGGATGAAAAATTAGCCCTTTAAACGAGAACTTAAAGAATGAATAAAGTGCTTCAAAACATTATGTACTATACATTATTTGAGGGACAAGGGTTCTACTTGGGTTTTACAAGATCTGCAGGTCGAGACAATGTTTTGTTTTTCCGAGAATTATCATTCCAAATTCTTTCTTTTAAAACAATTTTTGTAAGTTCTTCTGGAATCTTTAACAGATTCAAATCATCAATATATGCTACAATAATATCAAATCCGGATTTTGATTTCTTGATGAAAATATAATGGCAAATCAGATAATATCCTTGTTTCAATAAATATTCATTGAGGCTGATTGTACCACAAGCGCCCAAATTGCTTTAACCCGTATAAAAATCATTATAAATTGCTAAAATACATGCTTTCAGATAATTTATTTGCTTCAGACATTTTAAATCCTTCAAATATCATATATACATCACTATATTGTGTTCCGTATAAGTATACTTCATTTGCATATCTAGTTCTTCTGAGACTATCAAAATAATAAAACAGAATGTGATTGCATCCTTTGCAATACAATATGTCTCTTCATTATATATCATGTCATTGTGAGAAACCTTTTTTTTTTCACAAGACATGTTTTATATATCAAATTTTCATTTTTGTCATTAAGCATTCTTACAAATACTTATTTGTATCATGTAGCCTTTACATCTTCAGGTGTTTGGACTACAGGTCCAAATACTTCACGTTTCACTTGCGAATTTAATTCAACCAATATTGCCTCTTTCTAATTTGATCAATCATTTCTACGTCTATATTCTTCGACGTTTTACAATTTAGGATCCCCATAATATCAAGAGCAATATCATATGAATGTACATTGTCGACAATGATTTTATTATATCTCATCTTTCTTCTTTATGATTTAATGAGATCTCATATTTACGTTTGCCTCTTCAGGGGCTACCTCTTCTGGGGTTACTTCTATAATTAGAAAGATGAGATTGATCAATTTGCTTCTGTTGCTTGTATTGGGGTCTCTTTGTGAGAACTAATCTCTTTATTTACATTTTCTTATGCCTTTCTCTTTTTGCATCGATCGATCGGCCATATTTCTGACATTCCTTATATTTATTCTGTGAATGTGATTCTCAATTATCATCTTTAATGATTTCAGTAGCTACTGTAAATGAAAATATATAATCGATTATCAATTGTTTGCGATCCCACAAGATCTTTGTATTTATTTGAATAATGAATTTTTTTTTCATTATCATGTATTTGTCATTCGGGGACATGTCTCTTCGGGGACATGTATTTCTTCTATGATTTTTCTTCTGCAGAATTTAATAATGTGGATCTTACAAGTGCTTCAGGCTCTTCTAAAGCATATTATTTTTCTCATTATTTTTCTAATTCGAAAAGCTGATCTTTTGAATCTATAAGTCTGTCACACTTCAAGCTTGCCTTTGTTGATTCACTAGCCAATGCAATGATAGTTTTTTCAATTGGAACATCAATTTGAGCTAGAATATTTACAGCTTAAATATGTGATCTTCTCATTTTTGCTGTATATAAATAATTGCATCTGGTAATTGATGCACAATTCTCTAAAGATGAGTGATCATTTGTACTTCAATATCATATTGAGAAGTGTGTCAAAATGAGACAAAATCTTTTCACGAAATTTTTCGTCGTTCTACGAATGATAGATTTCCTCTCTCTAACGATGGAAATATTATCTCATTATAATGATAGAACACAAATCGTGTGGTAAAAACATCATTATCACTATCACTCGACGAAAGAAACTTCTGGTTCTTTGTAATTGAATATTCAACTATTTGAAGCATCATTATGTATCTCATGGTCATATAATATTTGCTCTTCAGGAACCTTTAATCAAATTTAATACAAAAAATAGTACTAACATATGAATTAACTAATATTAAACTCAAAATAATAGGATAAATATAAAAATATAAAAAATGCATTTCAGATAACAAAAAAATTATAAAAATATAAATAAATGAATGACAAAAGTCTGACCGTACATTAGGTACGTGACCTTTTTTTTTTTAGATCCCCGGAATAACAATCATTTTTCTTGAATTTTAGGGGTTTGTTCTGCAAATATGTTCCCTTTTTTTTTATTACAATAGCAACCCACTTCTAGTGGTTTGAGATGTTTTACAATTTCTACAATTGTTGTGCTTCTGACTGTATAAAACATGATCTTATCATTCAACTTTCAAGGCTAAAATAAAATATCAAGCATTTGCTCTGGGCAAAGATGTTGAGCCATTGAATTGATATATATGTGATTTTTCATCAAAAGTTCATTGTTGGGCAACGATAGTATATGAAATTGATGAATAATTATTGCTTTCACTATTGCTACAGCTGGAGCATATATTTGAAACATAATGGTCAGTTGACCTTTCATAATGAGGTATTTCTTTTCAAATCCTCTTATTACAATTGTGAAAGTTAATCATAATTTATTTTTTTTACATGTTTTTGCTGTCTTTTTTTTTTATGATCCTTCAAGGACCTAAAAACAATATCATTATTTTGCTTTGTGTCTACAGGGACACAAGTAGTCACTATATATTATGTAGTCCTATATGGTCCTTCAGGGACACATATTGGTTATATATTTCACACGATCCTTAAGGATTCATTATATCAGAATTTTTTGTATACTCATGTATAGACATATCTTTCACATGATCCTTTAAAGATCCATGTTATCATTTTCTTTGTATCTACAGGGACACAAGTAACCACTATATATTATATAGTTCTATATGGTCCTTCAGGGACACATATTATCCATATATTTCACATGATCCTTTGAAGGATACATGTGATCATAATTTTTTTTTTATGGTCCTTAAAAGGATCCAAAAAAAAAATTCATATCTTTTGTATGATTCTGCGGGACACTATGAATCTTTCTTCTCCTTTTTTTTTTTTTTTTTTTTTGCATGATCCTTCAGGGATCCATGTAATAAATTTTTTTTTCCATTGTTCTACAAAGATATGATTTTCTTTGTAGTATCAAGGTGGATATCTCTTCAATTAGTATCTATAAATATAGGCTTGCAAAGAAAGAAAAGAACTTTCAACCTTGATGTATCCGAATACATGATATTTCATTAAGAATGAGACATCAAGATAAATTGAATTAGTGTACAACATATAATATCAAGAAAATTTTATCTTTCATCATTTTCTTTAATAAATTCATCATGGACACCATGCATGTTATAATATAATTTGTACCACGCAGAGATGATGCAACCAAGTTATTTACAAGCATAAGAGAAAAGGCTACAGTAATTTAATTACCACAAAAAAAATTATTTGTAAGGATATTCCTTGCACTGTAATCAACTTATGTAATCTTATAACCCTTCTGAGGCCATTAACAGAGTCGAAGAAAAAAATTTATATATTTATTTGATATATATAATAATCAAACAGATATGACATCAAATCTATGCGAAGAGAACCATTATTGAAAATATCAAGATGCTCAAATTAATTCATAACGCATATCTAAGCAATGCTTAAAGCAATAAAACATTATTTCATAGTAAAAAGATAGATGCTCTTTAGAAGATGGTGATGCATGGAAATTAATAGTTTAAATTGAATCAAACATGACAGTCAACTAGGTTTGATAAACATGTAATTGATATATATACATGGATCATTTTGTGGGCAATTGGATCTTTCAGTCACTTTGTCCGATTTTTAAAAACATGCATGGATGGGTGAGAATTGTTAATTAACAATAATACAAGATGCAAAACAAATAGACAATTCCCTTTTAACAAAGAATCCAATTCCCTTTCAACAAAGAACCTGAATAAGGAAATATCTCAAATTGGTTGACATCCAACCACATGTAAACAAAATAAAATTATGATGATTTAAACATAATGAACTCACCAAGATACAATAATTGGAGATATTTATCATAATTGATTAAAACAAAGATTGATGCACAAAATTGAATAACTGGAATTAGAATAATCTAAATCATATCAGCCAAATACACCGCACGTCGTGTACCCTATCATATTTAGAAAATAATTTGGTCAAAAGCGAATTGACAGAAATATAGCATCGGTATTCTATCTTTAATTCCAATATGATTTCAATTTCATGAATTATGAACATCTAATAACATAATATATATGTTGCAACAGACATGCATATATAGAGACATTTATATAAGAGTGATATAACTCAACTCCTCTATTGAGTTACAAATAAATAATCAGATGAGTACATATAAAGTAAATGTCTAAAACAGTATACAAGTAATTGATTTCAAGATGCTGATATTTAATTATTACTCAAAAAAAATTATTATAATATAATAACATACATGAAATATGTGAGGACAAGTGTGAAAATATATAATATACATATATAGAACATCTAATATATATGCAATATATAGAACATGCCGATATATACGCCGATGAGAACTTGTTGTATATACACACACACATGTAATATATATAGACAACCGATAATAGAAATTTCAAATTATACATCCATCACTCTAATGTGATTAGTATTATAGTGATTTTTTTTTCTTGTACTATATCTGTTACCAACAAGAGAGGAATATATCAAAATTATATACCTACCATAGAATACAAACCGATCTCTTTGACAAAGAGTTTTTCGTGCTGATAACGTGTTATAAAATAAAAGAGAAAGATATAGAAACACAAAACAAACACAAGAGATATTTGAGCACAAGAGAGGTAGAGAAAGTACTATTCAAGAACTTCTCATTTCATTTTCCATATCTTTGATATTTGACAAGCCCTCTATTTATAGGGGGATAACAACCATAATATCTCATTCATGTATTTACAATATACATGAATTTACAATTAATATCACACACTAATGTATACATGTACCAAGAGGTCATCCACAATTACATGCACCTATAATTACATGCACATTCATATGCATGTATGTACAACTCCCCTATATGCATGTATTTATAACATCGACATTATTTTTAGAGGGGTGCGTCTTACCCCACTAGCCATTTGGCTCTCCCACTAATCACCCAAATAATAAAGCATAACATATCTTCTCTCTTTTTTATCATTAACCCCACCAATCAACCTCTCCCCACCAACTCAAATATAAACCCTAGGTTTCTATCCAAAACCCACACAATCCAATTAAACATAAACCCTAGGTTTCTATCCAATTCAAATATAAACCCTAAGTTTATAGAAAAACATTTCTATCCAAAACCCACACAATCCATTTTTATTCAAATATTTTTTATTTACCCTAGTTTTGGAATATCAATCTTTGAACCCACTCACATGATAAAGCCTAAATACAATCCAATTCAAATATAAACCCTAGTTTCTATGAAAAACCCTAGGCTTCTATCCAAAACCCACACAATCCAATTAAACATAAACCCTAGGTTCCCAATGAAAAACCCTAATTTCTTTTTTTTTGGAATAACCAATCTTTCAATCCACATTTTAGTTTTCCTAAACCAAAAAAACAAGATTTGAACAATAACATTAATATTCAAATGATTCAAGAAAAAGAAGGAATGATGGATTGCCTACAATGTGATTTACAGGGATGATTTCCGTTTCCACCTGATGAATCTCCAGCGGTGCACGAGGATGAAAGAGGGATCCGAACGAGCAGCGGTGACTTTGTAGATCGACTCGGGGGAGGAGGAGAGGAAAAGGATGAGAGGGAGAGCAGAGAGAAGAAGAGGGAGAGGAGAGAGTAGCCAGTTTTAAGGAAATAAGGGAGGTGGGGGTGGGATTAGATGTTTAAATGTCTGTTATAAAAAGTGTGATGGGATTAGGCATAATAAAATTAGTGGGCGGTGGGAACAGGCAGTAGGGGGGGAGAGCAAAATGGCTGGTGGGGTTAGATGCACCCTATTTTAGACTATCGTAGAATTTCATAAATATTCATAGATTTTGACATACTTTTATATACTTTCGTATGAGAATCATTCTATGAAAATATATCATTTAAATATACTCTTTTATTATGCAACTTAAATGCACAAAGGTCTTTAATTTTTTTATATATAAAAAGGTTATGATATTCACCAATGATAACTTAACACATTAAAAATAAATTATTTAAAAAAATTAATAATCATTTTAATATGATTAAAAAATAATGAATAAAAAATTGACAACATTTTATGATACTTAAAAATAGCAAAAAAAATTACATAACCAATAAGAAATAAAGGCTTTTTTGAATAAAAAAATGGGATATAAAACTGCAAAACCTAAAAAAATATCTTTTACATTATCCTTTTTTCAATCTTTCTTCTTTATTTCAAAAAAAAATCTTCTTCTCACTCTATAACTTTATATATAAAAAAACATCTATGAATTTCTTGTTTGCTATAAACACGAAAAAAATTCTGTGATGTAGACTATAAGAAACATGACATTTTTTTAATTTGAATCAAATAAAAACTTGAATATAAAAACTTAATTAGTAATTTTAGATACAAAAAATAGAAGAATGATATAATGATATTTATGTAAAAATTAATAGTTTATTAAAATAAATATTATTTAATTGCCTTAGACATAATAACATATCGAGCCGCTTTGCTTTTATATATCCCTAAAACATTATAAAAACATATATTAACATAAACATATATATTGTATAGAAATATAAACATTCAAACCATATATTATAAAACTATTGCACATATAATCAACTAAATAATAAATTAAATATACATATTTTAAAATAATTGTGGATCTAGACATTATTATATATATAATGAATAATAATAAAAATAATTGATTGCAATTTAAACATCATCCTCACGTCACCCCTACCCGAGGCTCACACCACTTTGACAATTTTAGATCTTGTTTTTACTTTTATCTTCTTTTTTTCTTCTTTTTATCTTCTTTTTTTTTACTATCTTTTATTTTATTTTATTTTACTTTATTTTAAATGCTTGTTTGTTGGATACAATACAAGTCCAACGGCGTGCTATAGCTAAATAAAGTTTGCACCTATGCAACCAGTGGGACCCGGGGGGGGGGGGGGGGGGGCATAAAAAAGAAAATAAAAACAAAAACAAAAAAAATTCTATTTTACCACTATACAACCATCCCTGATAAAGAATACTTTGCTTGCCTCCATACTATTAATCATCATGTATGTATGTCCTTAAACACCCTAACACTCACACAAGTATTCCCCACATAATGTTGTTTTCTTTAAAAAAAACGTTTCACCTCTGGTGAACCAAATATGAAATGGAATGAGGAATCAGTTGAAAGAACTTCTCTGTCACACACCTATTCCTCTTTTTGTAAAATTTGTGAAAAGAAATTCTCAAGGTTGTTTAGTTGAATCAAAGACTCACCATGTTCCTCAGCATGTGAACAACCTGCTCTGCTCCACCACTCTCGGCTGAGCAGACTCCAAACAGCGTACAATCCACTGTTTCCTCCACCACTGCTTAAAGCAATGTTACATTCAATCCCAATTACAATCCATGTTAATTTTTTTTAATATACTCTTCAATTGAAGTGCGAGCAGTTATATAAAATGATGTATATACTGAGATACAATAATATATTTTTTTTGCATTGAAAAAATGATAATTTTTTTACACTATACACTATGATAGCACATTATATACTACGTTATCATAATGTACATGGCTACAAAACGGATTGAGTGTATCAACGCTCTTTTTTTATCTCTAAAATCTTTTTTATTATGGCTCATAGCCTATAGGTCATAAGCACCACAACTCAACAACCATAGCAATATTCCATTTTTTATATATCTAGAAGATCAGAAAATTAAGGAACGCCCCCCTCCCCCTTTAGGAAGACGAAAAGAACCTCTTGATTACAATAAAAATCCATACAAGCTCTCTATATCAATCAAATATTTATTTTATCGACCATTGCACAAATAAACAGATGATGAAGATGATAGAAAGAAGTAAGGATCCCCAAAAGGCCTGAGGCCCGAAATCCCAGGCCGGCCCAGCCGTTTTTAGGGCGGGCCGGGCTCGGGCCTAATTATGTTGCCCGGCTCGTAGGCCCGCCTGAAACGGGCCCGTTCGGGCTGGCCCGTGGGCACGTCCATGGGCCCGACCCGTAGACCTGTGGGGGACAATGCAATAAATGTGTCACATGTAATTTTTATTTGAATTGTGGTTGAATTATACAAATCATTAACATTTATGTAGGTGATAACCTAGCTAGGTACATGTAGTTATTTAGTTTTTAAATAATTAATTCATTTAATATTTTTATTTTTTAAAATTCAATCGATGTAAATATTTTTTCTTAATATTACACTTCAAACTTATGTTATTTTAACATTTATATACAAATGAATAACTTAAAATTAAAAAATAAAATAAATAAGATGTTTAAAAACTTGGCCCGTGGGCCGAAGCCTAGGATCACGGGTGGAGTCTGGGCCTGTTTTTTTTCCACGGGCCGGGCCCAGTTTCAACGGGCCGGGCTGCCGACCCTTAGAAAGAAGTGAGACCCTCCCAAATATCACCAAAAGTCAACAATTCAAAACTGAATAAAATAAATAACCGATTCGTTGAAAACACTAACATATAAATAAAATTCAAGATATAAATAAGCATCTTAAATGCAAAGCACTAAGTATTTAATTTATTCACTGAGATTGTTGGATTGATAATGATAAAACCATTCAACATTTTCAAAATATGAAAACTTGTCAATGTCAAATTTAAAAGCATGCATTGCTTATTATATTTATGTTTTAAAATTTTTTTGTGAATCATTAATATGAAATTTGACATATTGTTTTAAAATATGACAACTATCTTTTATAATTATTCAGTGATCTGTTTCATATTAATGTTTTTATTTCATGTTATACATGCTCATTTTTAATCTATGCTATTGAAATTAAAAATATATATATAATGATTTAATTTTTAAAAATATTTACACAAGTCACATTAGACCCCGACCCTTTTTATAAAATTCTTGACTCCACTATGCAACCATAAGATCTTATTGCTCACATGGTAGAAGCGAACTACGAGTCAAAACAAAGATAGAACACAACACAAAAAAAGGTTTGGTCCACGTCATCCAGATAAAATAGAAGAACAACATCAAATTATAACGCAAGGAGAGACTTATAAAATATTCATAAAACTCCTTTATTAGATTTTAGCTCCCTCGATATATGAAAAACATGAGATAACTAAACATCCATAGAAAAACAAAAAAAATTATTGTAAAAAGTGAGCATAAAAAATGGAGTTTTGAAAGAAAAAAAAAAAAAGAGAAATGTTCATAATCCTATAATGAAAGTCCATGAGAAATGGGTGGGATTTTGAGATAATTTTTTTCTTCAAATTTCTCTCTTTAAAGTCCATGAAAATTTATCATTTATGAAAATCTTCATAAATCTTGATTAAATTGAGTAAAAGATGACAATATGTCTATAATAAGAAGTTTAAATCAGAGATTGTCCATGAATTAATGTCTCAATCGAATACCACTAGACATTATGTCTATGAATTAATGTCTTAATCGAATAACACTTGACGTTTTGTCCATGAAATAATGTTCAACGTTATGCTTTTTATCTATGAATTTATGTCTTAATCTAATAATGTTAGACCTTTTGTCCACGAACTGATGCTATGTTTGAATAACTCGGGATATAGAAATATATGAACATGAATTTTTTTTCTCCATGAAAGTCATAATTGACTAACCCCCCAAGTGTGGGCTGTGGGAGAAACACAGGATATGATAACTCAGGGATGAATGAAAAAGGTGCCATGTAGGTGGAATAAAAGCGTTTAAAATGTGCATGCATAATTTCTTTGTTTTTCTTGTAAATTACATTAAAGTGATGACATTGTAGTTGAAAGTGGATTTGTCCATTTTACATGGCAGTTTTTTATTGGCTCGTGTAGATGTCATTTGAATAAAGAAATAAACTAGTTTTAGCTATAAATATATCATACCCCACCCAACAATTTTCTCATCAATCCAAACAAATCTCTCTACTTCGACTTTCTTTCTTCTCTAATTTTGGGGGTTTTTTTTTCTGTAATTAAGTTGAGCTTTTTGGAATTTTTGGTTTAATGATTCAATTTATTTAGGTTTGATAACATTTTTTATTTTTCAAGGATTTTCAATTATAGGATAAATCATGTGATCTAATGTTATATTCTCCACTTTGTTGTAGATCGATCCTTACATGGGAAACCCCCTATTATTGGGGGTAGGGTAATATCATTTCTCTTCGACAGTGGCGATGGTTCGATCTCTGGTCACGACTTATAGAGGGTAGTCAATTAAGATTTTTATGGACAAAACATCCATGCCTATGGATTTATAAATCTTATGTTATTCAATTAGGACATTGATTCATAGACAAAAAGTCCAGCATTATTCGATTGAGACATTATTTCATAGACATAAAATCTAGTGTTATTCAATTGAGATATTTTTTCATGGACAAAAAGTTACCGTCATTCGATTGAGACATTTTTTCGTGGAAAAAAGTTCACCGTTATTCGATTAAGACTCCTCATAGCAAACATTTTGTCATGTGTTATTCAATTTAAATAGGATTTGTGAAGACTTTCTTAAATGATGGACTTTTGTAAAGACTTTTTTAAGTGATGGACTTTTATTCCTGGATTCGTATCTTTAACAATTCGAAATACACCATTTTGCCCCTGCACTGTGGGAACTGCTAACAATAATTAGTCCTTTGAATTATTTGCCTAACCTTCACATATTTAACTTTCAATTACTCTGTATTTATTGCAGTTTGTTTGGCAGATGCGCTACTGCTAACCTCTCTTGAGATAGAGGGCGAGGGTATGCAATCAGGAGACCATTTTTACTTTCACATTGCTGAACCCATTGCTGCCCAATCATCCCGAGATAGGGCAATCGAAGAACTCACTGATCTGATGGCTACAGCACAGAGAAAATTTTTGGCGACGTCTTTTTCTCTCACTACAGGCGTAAGGATATTCTTCCTTGACACACTGATTAAGCCTTATTACAGGATATCCTTCCAAGTGTTCCATTTGCGGGAATCGGATGCGAGGGCGAGGTTGCATGCGGGCCCTTGGCTATAGGAAGGAACAGTGTGAAGAGCAGGTTACGTTATTTCGACACGGCATGTTTGCTCATGTCTTGGGGACGTAGATCTTCTTTTGCGTGAAGAGATTATCAATGAGGATGATGAATTGTTTTGTTGACGAAAAACTGGCATGTATTCCTTTATTTTTTTGTGTAGAGATGATAAAAAAGGATGATGAAATGTTTTTTTGACTAAAAATTGGCATGTGTACATTTGTTTTTGTCGAGAGATGATGATGAATTGTTTGTACACTTGTTTTTGTATGGAGAAGATGATGATGAATTGTTTGTAGACTTGTTTTTGTCTGAAGAAGATGATGATGATTTGCTTGTACACTTGTTTTTGTCTGAGAGAGAATTTGTTTGACACACAACATATGCACACTAGTAATACTTGAAGTTTAATTATTCGATTCTGTTCTGGCATACAACCTCTACAAACTCATAAATCAGTGTGAAATTTCATAGTACTGATTTTGATTTCCTGTTTTACTAGGTTGCTAACCATCAGCATTCATTTAACAGTGATCATAATTAAAATTACTTATGTCACTTGGATATTTATTTAAATTACAACAATTTAGGATATAGATCAATGACGAGTATCAAGCTTAAATATCTTTCCTTTTTTTTCTGTGAAATATGAATAGGATTTAAGGTTCACATAGTTTTTTTTTTCCTCTGTGAAACATGATAAGAGTATATTACATTGTTTTTTTTTCCTCTGTGAAATATGATTAGAGTATATTTCAATCATTATGGACTTGGCACAAGAAGAATGCAACAAAAAGGAAATTGCAGCAACCAGGGACTTGATGCTAAATACATAGAGTGGTAATTTGGAGGACCTTGTCCAGTTGAGGATTTATGGAATGGCCCTGATGGGTTGAGCTGTTGGCAGATGATGAAGTATGCATTATAGAAGACGCAGACTCTCTTGCTTCTTTGAATGGTTACATTAACTAACTGAGCTGATAAAACAGTGTTGTTTTACTCCTCACCTTTGAAAGGTCATTAAGTTGGTGGACAGGTTAGCTTTAAAGAGGTTGATCATAGAGTTTTCTTTTCTTTTCTTTTTCTTTTTTCTTACAACGTTCATGGTAAGTAAGCAAGCAACTTGCAGGATTTCCAGAGAAGGGGTTAATCTCATTAAAGGTCTTCTGTCCATGATACATGTTCCTGGTGCATGTTTTCCAGAGATGTATTGTTGGTTGATGAGCCAACAGGCTAAAATAGAAGAATGCTTTAGTGTTCATACTTACAAATGAATATTTGGAATGCAGTTGTAGTGGTAATCATCAAATTTCCTTATCACAAATTAAACTAACAAACTAATTTAACTCAAACCTTTAATTTTATGTGAATGATCAAAATATACAAATAAGCTGAAAAATGAAGTCTTGTGTGCATGTCCCTTTTCAATTGTCCAGGTAAATTAATCCTCCTGATTAGTTGATCTGATGATTTTAAAGTTTCGAAGTTGTAAGCCCCATAACCTGCCCATATTCTGTTCTCTTTCAGGTGTTCAATTCTTCAAAATGCTAAAATACATCATATCTATATTGGGGCTTTCTCACTGGTAACCGAATTTTTTATAAGCAATTGGATTTAAACCCATGACCTGATGGTCACAAGTTTGTTGTCGACCATTGAGCTGTGGGTCCATCCCCAAACAGAAATATACTTCTGTTTTTATCCTTTATAGCAATCTAGTAAGGTTTGTATATCTTTGATATGATATTAATCAAGTCTGAGTCAGCCACTCCATAACCTCATTTTTAAGACTGCAGTGCTCCCTCCTATTGACTGACTTTTGATGGTCCCTCTTTTTTGCAATATGGGACTTTAACCACAAGCCATGGTGCATCTTCTATAGGCGAAAATTAATGTTATAATATAATATTGAAACTGTAAAACAAACAAATATTTGTATGGGTTATCATTTATTTTTATTTGTTGCATTGTCCATAAACTAGTTACCTTTTCTAACAACAGGTCTGCTGTAAAATATCAGGTATTAGAGAGGGAAGCACCACAGGTATTCATCCTCCACTGCATTTTATTTGTTTCGACTACAAAGCTTTCACGTTTCATTGTGTCAGACTTGCTTAGTTAGCTTGCCTCCCGCACTAATTTAAATTGCTGATCTCTAACCATGTTAGCATTGCAGAACTTAACACAATTATCTCCTATTTCTGGAGAGCATAATGGAAATATTCACTCTGGAGCTCCTCCTCCCTGGTTAGATGATGAAGAAATGGGATGCTATACTTATCTTTTTCCTTCTTCGGGACATGAAGTAAAGCCTCTCAAGTCCTGTAATTTGAATCCTAAACGAGTTGGGGCAGCATGGGCAGAAAAGAGAAGGCGTGAGCTGGAGATGGAAAAGAATGGAGAGATAGCTATTGATCCTTGTGACAAAGATTGGCTTCCTAATTTCAGTAGAGCATGGCACAGTTTCCCGCAAGGAATTTAGGAGAGAGTTTGAAATGGAGAAACTAAAGTTGGTCAAGGTTGACAGTCCCAGACATCTCTTGATGAACAACCATATATAAGCAAAGTAATGGTAATTTCTAAAGATCCTATATACATTTTATTTTGTGTTATCATCACTTTCAAGATTTCCACTGTATATTAGTTTAGCCCAAGTATATTTTATTACCATACCAAAACTCAAGAGGAATTCCACTATATTTCCTTTATAATCTTGTTTCTGCAACTGTACAGAAATTTCTCGTCCTGTGCACATGTATGCTCGCATGCACCCAAATAATAACTGAAAGATCTTGATAACAATCATCATTGTTGCAAAATTATTGTCATTATAGTTTTTGTTCCTGGAATCCATGTATTTTTTTGCATATGTCATGCTTACAAAATACCTTGGGTGAGTAAGATCAAGGAAGATTATTAGTTGGAGCCAGCTGTAAAATTACTTTAATCCTATTTTGCATCCTTCTTGATCTTCTGAACCAGTAGCTCAACCCATATTGATGGGATAAAACTTGCTCTTATTATTGGTCATGTCGTGTTCGCCTAGAAACCACTTAGCACAGAGAATCTGAGTTGAGCATTTAGTTTATTTTTAATTGCTGGTATTTCAGTCCATGATGAGTAAATATCTCATCTAGTTAAACCTAACCACACGTTTTTTTGAGGAAGGACATATATCCTGTTAGTTGGATAATGGTAATGAAACCATTTCGAATTCCATGCCAGTCATTTTTAATGAGTCTTTTTTAGGGTTTTGGGACCATCACTTTTTCCCCTCTGTGAAAGGTTCAATTGATCTGTCCATGTTCCTCAAAATAATTTTTTATCTTTCAAACTAAAAAAGGGCTCTCCATTTTGATTCATGTTTCTTCTGAGAAAGAAATAGAAAGACACAATCATGAAAAATAGATCTCCATTTATGCAGGTACAAGCAATACTAATCATTTCCCAGAATGGGCAAGAGGCCAGGAAATAACTTTGTCAAATATATGTTAGATATTCACATTATTAACTATTGTCTAACCTATTCTATTATCCTCAAATCAGATAAGTGTATGAGAAAATGTTAGGCTCAATCCCATGAGCATTTTTTTTGTTGGCAGCCCACACATATTATGATTTTTTTAACTAATTAAATACATTCCTTTACAATAAAAATATAATCGCTTGATATATAAATTGAATGCATAGGTTATGTTTTTTTGTAATAAAGTAACATTGACACAGTGGAGTATAATTTACATTAGGTGATAGCACATACGGTATCAACAACGTAGAGTGATTTCTATCTTACAAGTACCCATAGAGTACATTAAAAGTTCTAAATCAATATCAACATAATACTCCGGCCCACTGTTGCCACAAACAACCCTTTGGGCTGTTTATACTGGTGGACTTTGTTCACCTAGTTTGTAAGTCATCCCCCGGAACCTATTGTTTGTAATCACCCTACAGGGTCTATGTAACTCTGCTCTTGTTACATAGCTCATAGCCTTCTCTGAAAATCTCATAAGCACAGTCACTCTTTAAATCAGAATTCATTTTCTACATTGAGTGCTCTGCGAGCTGACTGTGTGCAAGTCAAGAAAGGCACAATAGTGCAAGAGTCATTTTGATAATTGATAATTCTGATAAGAGAAGTTATCTTTCTTCATAGATTATATGAATAGCGTGAATGAGTGAAATTTTGCTTGGACTACCCTGCCATACAGATGAAAGTCTATTTTCCAGGGTGCTTTAGCACAAGGAGAACAGAAAGAGTTACCAAACGAACCCTTATCACCTAGATAGAAAACATATATGGAATAGAGGTGAATAACCGCAAAAAACCTTTTTGTTCATAGGGAATATGTAGAAATAAATTGGTATTGATATTTCATCCAATCTATTGATATTATATAAGTGAGACTCGCATGTCAGACTCCACCATCAACTTTTAAGAGTCAATTAAATCATTTTTTCACCTTCTTATCATTATCCACAACTTAGGCCCCGTTTGGTTGCACGATTGGGTATGATTCCGCTTTTTGAAAAGCTAAAATCCCAAAATCGTGCAGCCAAACGGGTTTGATTCCGGCGGAATCAAAAGCTGGATTCCTTTTAATTTCTCTCTCGAAATCCGTGTTTTTAAAATCTCAAAAACAACGATTTTTTGTCGGAATCGATTTTTTGAATTGAAAAGCAACTTTTTCTACCAAACATTAAATTCCTTCCAAATATTGATTCCTGAATTTAAAAAAAGCATCCCAAAAAAGTCAAAGTCTAAAATCATCTTAAAAAACAGCTTTATTCCAAAATCTACTTTTCAATCTGTGTTTCCAAACGGAGCCTTAGTATATATAGTCAACTAAAAAAAAATTTAAATACTCATTATTAACGTTTTCTAACAAAAACAACAATTAACCAAACAAAAAAAAATCACTCAATCCACCAATACAGTTATCTATTCTAGAACAGCTTACGAGGACTGTGTGTGAGCATTGGAAGCTCACTACGGCAGCGACTGGTTGCACGATTGGCCAGCTTTTAATTTGCGTAAGCAGGATGTTTTTGCAATCGTGTAAACAGTTTTACTGTAGCAGCTTCCTGCTGTCAGATTTTAGACAAATAGTGCCCAAAATCAGTTTTGCAACTGCAAAATCAATTTTGCAATCGCGCAATCAAACGCGTCCTACAGTCGAAACCGTTGACGACATGCATGACAGGTGATCTCAATGCAGGCGGAGCTCGTCCTCCGACTGGCCTTCTCCTTCACCCACTCCACCCTCTCCGCCGCCTCGCGTGCCGCCTCCCACACCGCCCTCGCCTTCTCAAACTCGGCCTCCGCCGCTGCCGCCTCCCTCTTCGCGAGCTCCCTCACACGCCCCGCGTACGCCTTCTCCGCCTCCGCCAGCCTCATCTGCTCCGACGCTTGCCTCCTCAAGGCCTCGATTTGAAGCGGCGGAGACGACGGAGGCGGTTGCGGGGACCGGAAGCTGATCGAAAGGTGGAGATCGAGTGTCGGAGGCTGCGGCGGTGATGGTGGTGAATTTGGAGATGGTTTGGGGAGGAACTTTAGTTCTTCCACCATTGTTGAAAGCCTTTTGAGGTTTTGAATGGTTTGCGGTGGTTTTTATGTGCATGGATTGAAATGGGTGTGTTGACTAAAATGCCCTCCGGTAGGTGTGGTAAAAATTGAAATTGGATTCAGTGACAAATTATCATCTGTTTCAAATTACCTTAAAATCTTACACATTATTATTTAATGAGACACATGTTTTCTTTTGATTAGATATTGTATCTGATCTCTTTCTCAATCAAAGTCTTAAAAATATAAAAAAATTGAATCAACATATAATATGAATTATATATGTTTGTATGATGTATTTGTTCATATTTATTATCTTACATAATTAATTATAATTATGATATTGTATTTTATAATATTAATATCCCAGAGAAGATGATAAACTCTAAAATCTTAATTTTGATTCTATCATGCAAATTAATATCCATTTATCTATAAAAAAAATATTTGTATGTGAAAATTAATATCTTATTAGTATCCATTCCATTGGCAGGGTTAGATGCTTTGAGAAGGGCATTATGTGTGTGTGTGTGTGGGGTGGGGCCTGGATTGTGTACTAACAGATCTGGGAAGCTTTTGTTTTCTGAGCGTGTGAGGACAATGAAATTGGCACGTGCGGCTCTCTTTTATGATAGGTCCATGGTTGTCGGCCAGCTCAGGCAATTTAATCAAGAAAAATTTAATTTTTGGGTTTTTTTCATGTATTCCATAAAAAAAAATTAGAATTTTTTTTAATGTAAAATGTATCTCTTTTTTATCTTTTTTTAATCAAAATGAACTTTAGCTATAGTTAATTTCTTAACCAATAAGTAAAAATGACAAAAATAACATTAACATATAATATTTGTCATAATGTATATAATTAAATATAATAATCTAATTAATCTCTTATTCTTTTCAAATCAACTGTGAGTTATTCAATCTTACCCATTCTATCCTTTTCTTCAAAATCTAGGTTTTTTTTTTAATTTTTTTTATCATTTTGTAATTTATGATTAATTATTCTCAAATATTTCATTTATAGTCATGTAAGTGTTAATAAATAATAATTTTTATGTTTGGATGTTTAATTTTTAAGTTTTTGGATTTTAGATGAAATTTATCATTTTCATCTTAAAATTAATATTTTGATTTTTATAAATATTGTATTTGGTAAGATAAAATATGCAAAATAAAAAATAAAGTTAATTTGATCATTTTTCCAAGACTTTAATGATTTTAATGAAAATTTGGATGAAAGTTAACTAAGATGGTAAATATGCATAATTTCTATATATTTCAATGTTATAAAAATAAATAGGTTATTTGGAATGGTGTAAAAATAAATAGCATATTTTTGGATGGTATACATGCCAAAAAACCCTAATTTTTTTTATGGCATGTGGAATTCAAATTAATGAGATTAATTTACGAGTCATGGTGATTATTCAATAGGTTGATTTAAACAGTTTGATGTGTAGTTGATATGTTACCAATACTGATTTGATCAAGACATGGACATAAACCATAAGGGTTTCTTTCTTTATTTATGTAAAATAGACTAGTTTCTATTATTTTTGTCTCTTAAGTCTTAACAAGGGAAATTGTAAACGAATAAGCATGAAAAAATATACCTATATGTAATCATTTAATCAAGATTTATTCTACTTTATCAAACCATAACTATTGCAATTTATTTATATTTAAACAAATATGTTTTATTAAGTTTATCCTTCTCTTGTTCACTCTCTTATTCAAGTAAAGAGGATTGGTTTACTGAATTCAAGATGAATAATGACACAAAAAAAAGCAGGATCCATTCCCACCAAGAAAGCCTTGCAAGTAAAATTTAATGAACAGTTAATCTCAATATCAATACCCAATCCAAGTAGTTGCATAATTTGCCTCTGATGCATATCGTCACAGAATAAATCATTTCAGGCTTCCCTTTTCAACTAAAGATTCGACTCAAACGTTCTTAACCGATAAAAAAAAACAAGAAAACAAAACATGTTCATCTTAATTCTCCTAAATCTATGATTAATCAATAAAAGATGCTGATACACTCAATCATTTCTACAATCTGAATTTAGCATGTGAGTCTCTAATAAAGCATATACTAAAGTTATATTCGTTGAACAAGCATATACATTTCGAAAAAATAAAATTCAAAACAAGTTAAAACCACAAAAGTGAGATTCTTTTTGAAGAATCAATTCCAAAGAAATAAAAGCCTTGTCTCTCCAGGCAAGATTCTCTCCAACGGGTGCAGATATAAAGAAAGGATTAAAATCCAAGGTGCAGTAAATCAGTTTCCCTTTCAAGTGGAAAAGTTAATATTAAAAGGAGAAAAAAAAGTGGGACATGGAAAAGGCAGAAGCATGTGAAGGGGGATAAGGGCCAAATGAAAGGGAAGTTGTCAGATTCAGCCTCCAAAGCCACATGTCTGTGTGTGCTTGTGTTTGGATCCTGTGATTTTTTTTTTAAGACCGGGACACTGATTGTCTCCCACTAACTCCCGCATTACCTTTTTCACTGTGGACAATATAACAGTAATTTTAAAAGGCATTGAGGTAACTTGTTAGCCAGCTAATATTATCTTTAAACCCTGTTTGGATGCAGTATAACCTGAATAGATTCTAAAATAAGGTAAAATATGTTAAATAAAGTGTTTAGATGCCCAGAATAGTACTAGAGATAATGTATGTCTGGATAAACCGGTATAAAGTGGTATATGGATTCCACTCAACCCTTGAAATTAAAATTATTCCAAGTTATTCCGCCCAGAGAATATGTGGATCCACTGTCAAATCAATTGTCATAACCTTTTATAAATCATCTGTCAAATCAACTATAAATTTTTTTACCTTTTATAAATTCTTGTTCACACTTATTCACATTTTATCCAAACAACAAAAACTTTATTATTACGTTTCCCAATGAAAATATTCAAAACACAACAACATACAAAATCATTTTATCTTTATTTATACTCATTGTATACCAAAAAATAAGTCATATTCTATATCCAAACGGGAGAGAGTTGACTGAAATTCTTGCATAAGTGTTAACTGGAATCCATATATCATCTTATACCCATTTATTCTAATATAGATTACCCCATGGTGCATCCAAACACAAAAAAATATATCTAAACGGGGTCAGAGACCCCCTCATATGAACATCTGAAGACCCAGCCTGAATCATGACAACATTAGGGTCTCATGTAGTCACACAATATTTTTGGTGATTATTATCACAAAAAATTGAACAATTTTTTTAATTGAATGTCACGATTTTTTTTAAACAACCAATCTTCATAAAATCAATTTCCGATGGAATAGGAATAAATATAAATAAATAACAAACAAAGTTTTAAAAAATAAAAAATAAATCCAAAAACAAGATAAGTTGTATAAAAATAACAAAAATATAATTTTAATCATCTAATCATCACTTAAAAAGGATAAATAATTGATCTAATTCTAATCAACAAAACAGAAATAAATTAAAAATAAAATAAAATAACTCCATTCAGATAGGAAATAAAATATCTTTCTAGGTATTAGGATCCTCCATAAGTAGGGGCACTATGTGATTGCCTTAGTTGTCACTGCCAGGACTGACCCTTTGAGTTAGATTTCTCCAGTTTGTTTCAAGCCAAGTTACCCAAACCATCCTAATACTAGTAGCCAAAAGGGACATTATACAAGTCTGGCCCCGAGCACCTAGAGAGGGGGACCCCAATAACCACATGTTCAATGGAATAAAATAAATGAACGATAAGATATGTGGTTTTTCTTCATTAATTAATTTTTCTCAACACAATCTTTCCCCCTCTCCCCCACTCTATATCTCTCCCTCACTCTGGTTATTTAAAATGAATAGTGTTAGATATTTTTATGATTTCATAGCTTTTTCGTTCATTTAAATTTAAATTTTTTTTGTTGTTTTTAAGATTTTAAATTATTATAAAATATTATATATATCTTTTTTATAATATTATTATAGCTTAAAATAAAATAATATATAAGATTAAAAAAATTAGATTTTTTTTTGATATGCATGAGACTCCACTTTAAAAATTCACCTAAAACCCATTAAAAAAAATCAATTCTTAAGATCGACCTTGACTTTATAACATCATTATAGGCCTTCTACCAAAAAAGAAAATATTAACTTCTGGTGACATGAAATCTATCAATTATCCAAAAGATTGGCATATGAAAATTCATTTATCTCTAATATTTGAAATATCCAAAATGACTTTAAAATGAATATGATGTATTATATATTTATATTCTATACTGTGTAAATTCAATATAATGTATGATTAACCAAAAAAAAATTTTTAATAAAAATCATTAGGCATACAGGCCTTTGTATTAAATAGAAAGAGCGATGCCCAAAGCAAAGTACAAAACAAAAGAAAGGAAAGCTAAGACCGGATAAAACCCTGTAGATGAGAGTTCTACAGGATTTTAAACCGGATCAAAATGAAATTACTCCTTAATGACTGGCCTAGATCCCACCAAAGCATAAGACGACGCACCGGCCAACGGTCCAACACAATGCGTTCCCCATGCCCTAAGGGCCCGTTTGGATAGAGGCATAAGCTATTCTGGGGTTTATACCTATTCTACCCCTATTCCACCCTAATTACGCTACCCAAACGGCCCCTAATGGTTCCAATCAGGTCCTCCCAAACATTCTCTGTGTATGGTGTACCCCCAAGAAAAACAATGTGTCATATAGCCCAGATCACAGTAAGGATCAGAATCTGGGAAACCTTCTTTTTCTAGATTGGACTAACCAAAATCTTGAAAATTTAAATGACATTTGCATTCTTCATCCATGATTTCTATAAAAGACAAGCCTTGGAATCTGATTTCAATCCTTCGGGTTTTTTTAGTATACATACTTAGAAATATCAATTATCCAAAAAATAATTTCCCCCACTACTAACTTGGAAAAATATGATATCCCATATCCAAAAATTCAAGAAGGAATAAAGATATCAAGAACTTTAATCCATAGTTAGGTTTATCAAACATTAGATAGGAAAACCAAATTTTTTGACTGGAAATTAGTGTTCCTCAAATATGCAAGTGACAATTTAAAGATGGATATTCAATCCACTTTGTTTTCCTTTCTTTTTTTCTTCTTTTTTATTTTTCTTCTTTTTGGGTAGGTGGAGGTGGGGGGGGGGGGACCATTTAATTAGTGTTCCTCATGAAGTTAAGTGGGATGCAACAATGCAGCACACACCCACAAAAAAAAGGGCTTGGATCTCACTATGCGTGGCCATTGCAGGCTCTCTTTTGGCTTTTATGTGACAGTGTTTGCCAATAAGTGCTCACATGTGGCTGTCATTGCAATAGTATAGACATAAAAGGGGGCGGATATTTCCACCACCTTGTGTTCTAAGAGCACGACCTTATTAAACTCTAGGGCTGCAACTTGGGTCGGGTTGAACCCGAACCCGACGGGTTGAACCCGATTTTTACACGGGTTGGGTTGATCAAATCGGATTCGGGTTCGGGTTCGGGTTGGCCAATTCGGGTTGACTCACAAATCGGGTTGGGTTCGGGTTAGCCTCCAACCCAACCCGACCCAACCCGAACCCGTAAATTAATAGTTAAAAAAATATCATGGCCGTTTATTTTGTAACTTCTAATATGGGTAGTCCAAATTTTAGGTAAACCTAGCTAATCTTATAGGTTGGGTGGGGTTGATTTATTTAATTTACACATCATGTTAGAAATTCGGGTTGGGTCGAGTTGGTTCAATTCGAGTTGAAAATCGGGTTGGGGTCGGGTTGGTCCAATTCGGGTTAAGTCGGGTTGGTTTATTTAATTTCGGGTTGGGTTCGGGTTGGTCCAATTCAGGTTGAAAATCGGGTTGGGTCAGGTTAGGGTTGGGTAGTTTGGAATTCGGGTTGGGTTCGGGTTGGGGTCAACCCGAACCCAACCCGCCCGAGTTGCAGCCCTATTAAACTCACACCTTGCACATTTGGTTTTTTTTCATATCCACTACCTTATTTATATCCCTCAACAAAAACATCAGTCACACCACCAATGGTTTTTTGAACATCTCACACTCTTCGATATGCTTTAATTCATCCCATCTCCTCTGCCACCTCTCCACCACCTCCCACTACCTCCTCTCCACCTCTGCTGCAGAACCCTACCTCTCTCTCCTCTTTTTAAACCCCTCCCATCATCGATTCCAATATGGAGATTGCCCTAACACGGTCACGCTTGTGTCAGCGATAAAAGAGTTCTACAAGACGGGGAGGTTTAATGAAGCAGCTGGCCTCATGCGGTTGATGGAGGCGCATGGTATTCCCCGCATGTAGACTCGAGTTTCAAGCGGATTTACGGACGACACCATATGGAAGACTGTTTGGGTTAATTGCAATCGCATGACATTGGAGCACAGGGTGATCAAATGCTCTTCGTGGCGGGGACGGTCTCGCTTGTGCAAGTGATGGTGGGGGTCATTGTGTGGAGTTCGGGATAGGTGGAAGATTGCTGGGGGATCCGATGACGGTTCCAAAACCTATGGGTTCTTTTGTTTCCATCGATCAAAACTTTGTCTATGTAATACATATATATAACACCCCACGTGTCTAACTCTTTCCAGAACCAACAGATTTATTTTTTTCTATTTCCATCGACTGAACAATTGTCTAGGAAAATACAAATACGTAGACATCCCATGTGTCAAACTTTTTCCAGAACCTACAGGTTTTTTTTCTTCTGCTTCCATTGACTGGGCCATTGTCTAGGAAATACACATATACTCGACACACGATGTGTCTATCATTTCAGAAACAAAAACATTAAAACTTCAAACATTTATGTATTCGACAGTAGATGTCTCTAATTACTACAACCATTGACACTGGTATAGTCAAATATACAATATAACTCATTTCATAACAGTTTTTTTTCTGTTCTGTTGATAGGGGCATTGTCTAATTATGTAGACACTCCATGTGTCTAACGCATTCCAAAACCTACATGTTTTTTTCTGTTCTCATTGACATAGACATTGTCTAAAAAATATAATTATGTAGACACCCTATGTGTCTAACTCATTCCAAAACCTACAGTTTTTTTTCTGTTCCCATGGACAGGGACATTGTCTATGAAATCTAATTATGTAGACAATGTATGTGTCTAACTCATTCCAGAACCTATGCATTTTTTTTGTTCCCATTGACAGAGACATTGTCTAGGAAATATAATTTTGTAGACACCCCATGTGTCTAACCAAAGCTAAGTGTGCGGACCTTAACTATCTATTACATAGAAAATGAATGACTATTGTTCATTTAAAAAAGATGTACAACTCCACAATATAAACACCTTATTTTTTATGTAAGACTTAACAAAACTACAGTAATACACAAAACGTGATGGTTTCTTTGAAGCTATACAAGGTCCACGATGTCGACCAAAACAACATTGGTATCAACTAGACTTTTGATTAATTACCTTCATTTTGTATAGGACCGTCTGTCTAACTCATTCCAGATCCGACGAGTTTTTTTTTTTTTTTTTTTCATCGACTAGGTCATTTTGTCTACAGAATATAATCATGTAGACACCCTATGTGTCTTAACTCGTTCCAGAACCTACAGGTGGTGGGCTTGACCAATCCAAGGATTTAGGGTGGTGGCATCTATTGGGTGGTGCCCTTAATGGATTTAATGAATAATGAATGATAGGTTTTTTTGTAAATAAAGGTGGTGGGTATTAAAATTAGGATAGTGGGTGTATCGCTGCCCATACATATAACAGCACACAAACTCCAGATTCATAGGTAAGCAAAGAAGTTTAAATATATATTTTATGTTTGTAGTAAAATGACTTTCACCCATGTTTGCGGTTTGTATTGATTGCAAGTAGTAGTGTAGTACCTGTGAATTCTTTGCTGAAGAGCACTGGAGAAAATAATTGCTTCGCTTTGATGGAACATAGTTCTCCTCCTGACAACCTCCTGTAGACGGTTGCACAGTTAGAATTGGCACTCTAACTGCTGATGGAGACAAAGAACTATTAGAGAACATTTTAAGGTCATTGATGATATGAACATGTTCAAAATGAAAAATAAACTATTCACTCGATGGAGTTATCATTCAAGATCTACTGATCAACAAACCGACCATCTTTATTGAACAAAGCAAGTGGTCACAAAAGGAGCTGAATGAGATTAAATACCAAACAGCCAGTTTGTTGCCCTTCAAATAGAGTTTAGTGTACTGTCAAGGTAGAAATAGCAGGATTTGAGCAGGCAACGAAATGGATGGATAAAATATATATACCTAACCAGGATATTAATATGGAAAAGGAGCACATTAAGTTTGTTCCTTAAAAATAGACTGCACCAGTTGGCACACAGTGAATAGGTGATCTGCTAAACATGATTCGTACTTGAACAATCCAATTATTTATCTGCTAAACTATGAAAGAAACTAAATAGGTATTCATGCAACTGATGCTAATTGCAAAGAGAGTGATGAAGCAATAGTTCACTCCAATGGAAAATAAGTCACCATTTTCTGTGGCCAATAAAACTCTAAAAGCAGGCCTAAAGGCTAATCTATAATTTCAGCTGGGGATAGAATTACATATTCCAAATCCCAATATAGGGCTATAGTTATTCAGACAATTCAAAAAAATTTGGAAGTTGACACAATTTTGAGGTTAGTACATCCCTAAATCAAATGGCTACATAAGTCAGGTCCATCAGTGCAGAGACGATATACAAAGCCATTGAGTCAATAGTTAAGCAGATGATGTTAAACACTGTTCCCAGAATTCTTCATAGAATTCAGATATAAATGTATGAGATATATCAAATTATGCAAAACAATTATATTAAATTATCATCAGAATTTGAAAAGCTTCACAGTAAAATTCAATTTGTTTATAGCAATTCTGAAATGTTATTGATCAGTGTTAAACCGTCAGATGATAAATTATATAAACTTATAGGTTCTGCATGCACAATTCTTACTTATCTTCCTTTAATATCAGCAATGATAAAGTACAAGACCAAAAAAGAGTCATGGTCGAAGGAAATGGATTCAGAGCATCAACAAAGATGTTGGGCAATCAAAATTTTCATGCACTGGGTTGCCATGAAAGAATGCAAGGGTGATACATGGACTCAGAAGCCTCCGACGTAAGAGACCTCAATCTCAGCTCTTATGATGGGATGAGATTCCGACCTGCCCGCCAGTGGCACTGAGGCTATCGCCCTAGGTTATTCACTGGTTGACACCATTGTCATGAAAGATTTCAGGTGTGAAATCACTTATAACGAGCCATGCACGAGCTTCCTAATTGGCTGCACATCTCATTGGAAATTCAAAGTAAACCAAATGGTGGTGTCCCAGTCTGCATTCCATGGCCAATAGAATTAGACCCCTCAACCACCAGGATCTCAAAAAGGTATTCAGATGGTACAAGTGTACAACTACACAAAAGGTTGAAGTATGTGTGAGCACTACAAAGTGGAACCACACATTCATTTCAAACTTGAATACAGATGATTCACAGCTGTCAATTAGTCCCTTGTCCTCAGTTTTCAATTCCATATTGTATTTCCATTGGAACTGTGCAACCATACAAAGGCCATAGAGCAGCATACCTTTAAGAAAACTCAAATCCAAATGTTAGGAAATAGTGATCTAGTAATTTACATAAATTCTTCCATGTTTTCAGATGACTATCTTCCTGAGGATTAATTAATCCTTTGAATTTCATGATAGACAAATGTTCAATTTCATTCCAGAGCTCCCCTGATTGCATGGTTCATAATATCTATTAAAACATTGAGTTGCAAGTAAATATTCATGTACCTATGAACAAGATGATTCTTGACAAAATTTTAACAATGCGACTGATGGGAAAGTAATTTGATAGGAGATTACTGAACTGCCAGTAATTTGATAGGAAAGTAAGAAAATTCTTGACAAAATTTAAACAATAAGAAGACCAGTATTACTGAACTGCTAGATTTGATAGGAGATTAGATCAATCTTTAGAACAGGTTAAAGTCAGACAAATAATTCCAAAAGAACTAACAAGATTCAAGAATAAACCAACACTAAGAACAATAACTAATACTTTTAGAGTGTTTTAGATAAAAATTAGGTTTCCATCCTAATGGTGGGGTAGATACATCAAACAAAAACCAATAATATGGAACTTCTTTAAGAGACACTACCATGGATTGTTGTTTTCTTTAATTTGTAAATAAATGTCAAAGTTCTCGATTAGCTTTTCATGAATTCTAACTATGAGCTACTTGAGCAAATAATATGGAACCTGAACATAATAGTAGAAAACAAAGCTGTGACAAATCGTGTGTTTGGAATTACCATGAATCCAAAATCTTGCAACACCATGATTCCAATACTTATTACTTAAACATGAAACAAGTCAACATAATTCACATGGCAACATAATGAAACAGATATTGATTTTCATCTTCTAACAATAAACCTCATGCGCAACTAAGAGAAAGAAAAAAAGGATATACTCACTAGAATTCTAATGACATCCCTCTGCATCCATCCAAACACAAACATACATCACAATGATCTGAAGAAATAAAAACAGGCAATGTATCAAATTTGGATCAATTGAACTTCAGAAACTCATAAAACATCTGAAAATGAACAAAATATGTACTCACTATAATCGTTGCCTTCACAAAATCTGGTACGCAAGCTCAATCAAATCACAACTCAACTAAAATCAGAACCATTCCAATGAAAACCCAACAAAACAAAAGCTTCCACTCATTCAAAACATTTCTTCTTCTTACTATTTCACATTCACTATAAAGGAACACCAACATCAAAAATGAAAAACAAATACCATTTTTTTTTATCAAAAGCAGAAAAAAAAAATCAGAAATCTTCATCGAGGCGGAACACGTGACTGCCCCCATCACTGCCGTTCAAGCTCGACATCACCGAGGCCTTCTGGTATTCCCCTACCCTCTTCTCAAAAAAATTAGTCTTCCCCTGAAGCGAGATCAGCTCCATCCAATCAAACGGGTTTTGCACATTGTAGAGTTTACTGCACCCAAGAGCATCAATCAAACGATCAGCGACAAACTCAATGTATTGGCACATCAAATCGCCGTTCATCCCAACGAGCGCCACCGGCAGCGCATCACACACAAACTCCCTCTCGATGTCCACCGCTTCTGCGACAATCCCCCTCACCCGCTCCTCGCTGAGCCGCTGATTCAGCAGACCATATAGCAGGCAAGCAAAGTCACAGTGTAGCCCCTCGTCACGTGAGATGAGCTCATTCGAGAATGTAAGCCCCGGCATGAGCCCCCGCTTCTTCAGCCAGAATATCGCACAGAATGAGCCAGAGAAGAAGATCCCCTCAACGCAGGCAAAGGCAACCAGCCGCTCCGCGAAGGACTCAGACCCATCAATCCACCTGAGCATAGTCACAAAGTCCATGTACAACAGATATTCAGTAAATGTGCTATTCAATAGTCAAATACGATGTGTGTATATTCGTAAATCATATGGGATAAATACAATAAATGTACAGAGATGATTAAACTAATTTTTAGATGGATTCTATCATTTGTAAGAAAAATACATGGAAAAAAAAAACTATGTAGATTGTGAATGCAACAGCGACAGTTAAAATTAGTTTTTTAAATGGAAAAATGTTTCACTCAATCATTATTGCAGTCATGTTGCAGTCTCAACACGTTTTCAATCTTTGTGTGGTAACGTACATACATTCACAAAATATAAAGTACATACTCGAATGAATCAAATACATACCTTTTTACATTTCCCTAATAGAATATATATACTCATATAATAAAGTAAATACTCTATTAAGGCTGATTTGGAAAATGGATAAATGGTAGAATAAGGAATAATTGTGGTGATAAGTGGGAGGGAGAACAATTTATCCTGTTTGATATAAAAATAGTTGGGGATAAAGTGCGGACACTTCTCCTGATTTTAAAATGAAATTTGGAATTTTTTGTTCCACCTAAAGGCTGACAATTTATCCTCATAACCTTAATCCCTTGCCAAACTAGCCCTTAGAGATTCATATATTGAGTTACGAATACATGAATAATTGAGTATACCAGTGCCAATTTCATACAAAGAATGTGATAAATCTTCCAAATTAAATGGATACCCGGATTCTGAACGTACTAAATGCACAATTCAACGAATAGAAGCATTGTGACAATTAGGATTAGCTTTCTAAATTACACGAAGAATGTGATAAATCATCCAAACTAAACGAACACCCAGATTCTGTATGCACTAATTGCAGAATTAAACGAACAAAAGCACATTCAACAAAATTCAAATCACTTTCCAGAATAACACACCTGAGTGCCCACTCGGCCTTGCGGCGTACACAAGGAACGGTCTCAACGGCCCGGAACAAGCGGTCCTTCTCAACAGGATCCTTCACGTACGCCTCAAGGAGGAGACTATACATCTCGGAATGTATATTCTCGATCGCAATCTGGAAACCATAGAAGGCGCGGGCCTCGGCGACCTGGACGTCGCTCATGAAGCGGAGGGCGAGGTTCTCGAGGACGATGCCGTCGGAGGAGGCGAAGAAGGCGAGGACGTGAGAGATGAAGTGGCGCTCGTCGGGGGTTAGGGTTTGGGACCAGTGGAGGTGGTCCTGGGAGAGGTCGACCTCCTCCGCCGTCCAGAAGGAGGCCTCCGCCTTCTTGTACATCTCCCAGATCTGGGGGTACCTGATCGGGAACATCGAGAACCGGTCGGGAGTCGGTCGGAGGAGGGGCTCGTCGGGAAAGGAAGGCATTTTGGGAGGGTTTTTGGGTTTGTTTGGGGAAATGGAGGGGGAGGGGTTTATATAGGAGGGGGGTTTTAGGGATTTGAGTGGCAGGGTTTGTAAATGTTGGGGGTTCTGTGGGGGGTTTTGAGGGGGAGCTACATAACTTATGAACCGAATTACACACAGTCTAAGGATCGAACTGTACAGAAAGTGATATTATATATCTAATAATTAGCTGTATAATTTGATTCAAAAGTTATACAGTTCGATATAAGTTTGATTGACCGAAGCCAGTCTAACTGGATCTAAACTCGGGGTTGGGTGGGTGGGTTTTGATTATTCAAATGGGTGCCATGGAAGCTACAAAGTTTTTGTAGTGATTTGGATTTTTTTTTTTTTTTAAGTTTTTGGCGGGAAGGAGTTTTAAATAATAATGTTAAGGTAACCATATGTACATAGTTCGGTATATACTATAGATTAAAAAAAATTATATATAATTTTAGTGACATAACAATTATGAAATAGAATAAAGTGTATTAACTCTTTTTTTTAAAAAATGATTGTCAAGCGATTTTACTATGATATTTTGAAGGGAGATGAAAGAGCATGTTACAGCCTGTCTCCTTGAATGATGACATATAAGATTCTTTAAATAATTAAATTATTTATTTCTTTGTTACTGTTTATATGACATGATTTATTGTTGTATATATATTTTAAAGATATATCAAGTGAATGACCGTTGATTTTGTTTATGGTATGTTAAAATGATGAGTTTTGGTATATTCAGTTTTGAAAATCATATATGTTCATTTAAAGGTCATATATACTTTAAAAATAAAAAATACATCAAAGTGCACATGACTTCAAACAAATATTATACGATATTTTTGGGATGATTTTTAAGATGAGATGTATCATTTTTTTCAATTGCTAATGTTGTTCGGTGTCTAATAAAAAGATTATCAATATTTTCACTTTGTTTTCTATTTCCATGTTTTTATCATTTGATCATCCCCACGTCAAAGAGACCAAAAGGCTTTAGTATTACTATTTCAATTAATCTCGTGAACAAACAAAATGGAAAATATTATATGTGGACAGATTATTAATCGAAGAGTAACAAAAATGTTGCCCCCCCCCCCCCCCCTCCCCACAACAGAATAAGTCATTCACATGCATCTCATGTTTACTTATTCATCCATTCAAAAATTCTATCAAAGTAGACCCATTTTTCCTTCAATTAAAATCAAATATAGCTTCACATTTGGTTGTTTTGGACATTTCTATTCACTTTCAATGGTTAAAAAATGAATTTGCATGTAATGATTTTTTTTTTTTTTTGGTAAATGCAGGGAATTAATGAATTTTAGTGCATAAGAGAAGACGTTTTGGCCACGTAACGTTTAACTCAAACCAGACAAACTTGTGGCTGTTAAGAGAGCCATGCATACTGCATACAAGCCACCCACCATATCCACATGACATCTTTTTATTTTATTACTTTTTTTATTAAAACTTGGAAGCTTACATAGTATATCCTAGCTAATTGATACAGAGGTCTGAAATTAGATGATAACAAGCACAGATTTTATAGTTGTCGAGTCATGCATGTCAATGTTGAAGCCTCTATAAAAGTACAAGCATATAAAAAAAAAAACAAATGCAAAACCTCTTACATGATATGTTAATGATTTTCATATACCTATATAGTGAAACATAGAGATATCATGAAATTGTAAAAAAATATCATTATTGGCAGATTGGAATGAAAAATATGGGCTTTTCGATTGTCAAAGTCCATTATGATAAAAATGTGTTTGTCTGAGTCCAACTCGTTTGGACTAAGTTTGAGTTTTCCAGACCCATTCTCAAACACATTGACTCAATATTTGATTTGATCTTTTTGTTATAGTAGCCCAAATTCAAATTCAAACAGATTTTTAAATGTTTACATTTGAATATTTTAACATGTGACTGTTTATATTTTAAAGAAAAATTTTAATAACAATATTTAGCGTATTTATGAAATTATTTGAGTCTTAAAGAAAAACCACGTGAGCTGATACGCAATTTTAAAGAAAACACGTGAGTTGATACACTGTTTTAAAATAAAATGTTTGCGTTAATACTTCTTTCCTTTTAAATCAGTAACAGTTGACAATTAATTGTCGGGCAATTAAAAGTTTTCAATGCCATTATGAATATTGTCGGTGTGTTTCTTTGTGTCTAGGTTTATCTACTATAAATAATGGCCTATCAAATATTAAATCAATCAGTCAATAAAAAAAAAAAAGAGTGTTTTTTCATTCCTGTATGAGTCTCTTGTCTTCATCCTTCCTTAACAAAAAAAAGGTGTGTGAGTGCACTTATTTGAGAAAAGCTAATGTGAGGGTTTATTTGTAAAACTCCCGTGAGTGTCCACTTCCACCATATTCAATCCTCCGTACTTCGGCTTCGGCCACTCATACTCCATTACACTCGGTTCACCCACTTTTATCAAGTTGTTCATCTTTTGATCTTGTCTGGTCGTTTGAAAGGATCACGATTCGTTCATTGTGGTTTCCTTGTATCTCACCCCCCGAGGAAACATAACCCTGGTGGTCATATCTCTCCGTGATAAGAGTCATTCAACCCTGTGCGTGAGAGAGTCTTATTCACTGAGGACAAAGTGTCTCTTCTCGCTTCCGCCAAATCGATACGCTTCTCTAATATCGTTTTTACTGTTTTATTGCAGAACATCTTATACATGCTGTGTTTTTCATCTTGGTTTGAATCTATGGCTTTTGTGTGATTCGAATAGGTTTATGCATAGCCCTTAACTCCTATTTTTCTAACAATCTTAGTGAATTAGTGCATAAAACCTATTTTTCAATCTGTTTTCAAACCAATTTTCTATTTACCTATCATTTTTTAAAATGGGTCTTGTAGAGGATTTATCGGCTAAACCGGCTTTATTTAATGGAACCAATTGTAAATTTTGGAAAAACAATCTAGGTACTGGCTCACCACCTTAGGTTTGTTATCAATTTTGTGAACTGCCCTAGGTGAAACCAAATCCCGATATGAAAAAGAGTCTACCACCAATGATCTTTCTAACTCTGCTGATCCTAAGGACACCATTGGTGATGATACAGCAGACCCGAAAGGAAAAGCTGTTGAATCAGAAGGTGACTGGGAAGATAAAGACTTCTTGTTCCATGGACGAATCTGAGTGCTCTGTCCCCAGAATTGTATGATGTCTTTTGTATAACAAAGAACACATACGATGTAGACAGAACTTGAGAAATACAGTTTGAAGATGCAGCATGGTTAGAAAAGTATGCGGTTGAAAATTTTCTAAAATTTAAAATTGTTGATAATCTATCTATTATGAAATAAATTGTAGATCTCAAAACCATTGTTCATGAAATTAAGAAATTTGGCATGATTCTTGATGACCATCTTCCTTGCATACTCCATCATTGAAAAATTATCTCTTTCATGGTCTGATTTTGGAGTCAAACTCAAACATCGTAGGGTATCCCAGTTTGAATGATATTTTAACCACCCTTAGGATAGAGGATGAACATAAGCTCCAAGACAAAGTGTCACAACTTCCTAAATAATTTTCAGCCAAAGCCCATGCAGTCAAAGGTATTAAACCTAAGTCCAAACTTTTAAAAGAAGTGGGGGTAAGGGTCATGCAAAGCCACAGATTAAAAAGAAGGTTGCTACATGTGCGGGAAGGGCATATAGTAAAAAATTGCTTCAAGCGAAAGACTCTTCCAAATAATCAGAAACTTAAGAGCAACCATCAAGCCCCAAAGGATTTTGAAAACAAGGTCCAAGCGAATGTAGTGATTCATGAACCTTCCCCATCCTCCTCCTAATTTAGGTTTGTCACTTCCATCCTGAATTAAATTTGGCACATCAATCTACGATTGATGGATAGATACAGGAACAAACATACACCTATGTTCTGATAAATCTTTGTTTGCTTCTTATCAGGACAGTGATAGGTATGTGAAAATGAGGAACAATTTTGCTGCACATGTTATCGGAGAATGAAGTGTTGACTTACTATTCATGTATGGGAAAGTCTTATCACTTCAAAACGTGTAACATGTTCCTAAGTTGAGAAAAAATTTTGTTAGTGGGTCGTTGTTGATTCAACAAGGCTATAAACTAGTTTTTGAGGCAATAAAGTTGTAATAACTAGATTTGAATCCTTTGTTGGGAAATGATGTTTGTGATGGTCTGTTTAAGTTGAATATTATGTATGATTGTTCTTCCTCTTTATCTACTACTATTTTGAACGTTGAATGTCATAATATTTGACATGCTCGTTTAAGACATCTAAATTTTGGATCTATAGAAAAATAATGCATCTTGAACTTATTCCTAAATCTAACTTTGATGGAATCAAAATGTCATATATGTGTGCAAGCCAAACACCTTAGAAAATCTTTTAAGTCTGTTAATAGAATTTCATAATTGTTAGGCTTAATACATAATGATATATGTGAAATGAATGGTGTTCTACCTAGAGGAGGAAAAAGATACTTCATAACTTTTATAGATGATTTTTTAAAATTTTGTTATGTATATCTGTTGCGAACTAAAGATGAGGCTATTGATTATTTTAAAATCTATAAGGCAGAAGTGAAAAATCAATTAGATAGAAGAATCAAATTGATTAGGTCAGATCAAGGAGGTGAATACATCAAATGAATTTTCAAAATTGTGTGAAGAAAATGGCATCATCCATCAAATCACCGCTCCCTATGCACCCCAATCCAATGGTGCAGCAGAACGAAAAAATCAGACCTTATGCGACATGGTTAATTCCATGTTATCAAGTTCTGGTTTGTCTGATAACTTTTGGGGAGAAGCTTTATATTTAGTTTGTCATATTCTAAACCGGGTTCCCCTTAAAAATTGTGATAAAACCCCTTATAGTTGTGGAAGGGAAGAAACCTAACATGAGCAGCCTGAAAGTGTGGGGGTGTCTAGCAAAGTCAGTATCCCTCCTCCTAAGAAGAAGAAGTTAGGACCCAAAACCATTGATTGTGCTTTTGTAGGTTATGCATATCAGACTGCTGCATACAGATTTTTAGTCATTCACTCAGACGCCTATGACATTAGTCCCAACACAATAATAGAATCTAGAGATGTATTTTTTGAAGATATCTTCCCTATGAAAAATACAATCTCAAAAGCTGCTTGAGGTCAATCAATTTTGAAGTAGGTGCTTCTTCTTCTTCCTTCTATTCCATCTCATGACAATGAACCTGCATTAAAAGAAGTAAGGACATAGAATAGAAAAAATATTTGGAGATGACTTCCTCACATTTCTTGTTGAAGATGATCCATTAACTTTCGAAGAGGCTATGTCTTCTCCTATGCACCCTTTTGGAAGGAAGCAATAAACATTGAATTTGAATTCATTCTTCATAACAATACTTGGGTTCTTACTTATCTCCAATAAAACAATTGGGTGTAAATGGATCTTCAAGAAGATGTTTCGTCCTGATGGCTCTATAGAAAAATATAAGGCTAGGCTAGTGGCAAAGGGATTTAAACAAAAACAAGGTTTGAATTATTTTGACACATATTCTCCAGTCACTAGAATTACCACGATTCATGTTATGGTCGCCTTAGCAGCTATTCATGGTCTTGAAATCCATCAAATGTATGTCAAAACCGCATTCTTACACGAATATCTCGATGAGGATTTACATGGACCAACCAGAAGGATTTGTGGTTTCAGGGCAAGAAGAGAAGGTGTGTAAACTAGTCAAATCACTGTACAGACTCAAACAAGCTCCTAAATAGTGGTATGAAAAATTGATAGGGTTATTTCTCCATTTGATTTTAAAAATAATGAATATGATGGATGTCTTTATTTTAAAGTGAAATCAAATGCTTGTGTTATTCTTTGCCTATATATTGATGATATTTTAATATTTGGTTCTAATCAGGACATTATTAATGAAACCAAGAAATTTTTATCTAAAAATTTTGATATGAAAGATCTTGGTCAAGCAAGTGTAATTCTGGGAATAAAATTATTCAAAACATCATCTGGCATTAGTCTTTCTGAATCACATTATGTAGAGAAGATACTCAAAAGTTTAACTTGTATAATTGTACGCCTGTGCATACACCACATGATTCTTCAATTAAACTGAAAAAGAATTTGGGTGATCTTGTGGGACAGGAATTATATGCATCAATGATTGGAAGTCTAATATATCTAATGAATTGCACTCATCCTGATATTGTTTATACTATTTGTAGGCTAAGTCAATACACAAGCAACCCTAGTCAAGAGCATTGGACTGCACTCACACGTGTATTTAGATATCTACGATGATCTATTTCTCTTTCATTGCATTATACCGGTTTTCCTCCTGTTATAGAGGGTTATTCTGACACCAACTGGATCTTTGATTCAGTTGATATTAAATCAACCAGTGGATTTATTTTTTTGATAGGTGTGTAGATACCCCAATTTTGACCGACCAAAAAGACGAAAATACCTCAAGTAACATTTTTAAATGACCACATTTGGATCAAATAGAAAACTACTTTAAAAAATTAGAGGAACAATAGGAGAAACCCTGGCCCACAACACTTAGAAACCTAAGTGACCAGAAGCCGGGCGGCTAGTTGAAAGTAGCCGCCCCTCACTGGGCGGCTAGTTTCAGCTAGCCGCCCCTTAACCGCCCTCAACCGCTTCCCTTAGATGGGACATAAAGCAGCATTTAATGCTGATGATTGCGGCGGTTTGTTTCAATTGGCCGCCCCTTCTCTTAGTAACCGCCTCAAGCCACCGCTTGTCAGAGATTGGACGTTTGGCAGGCTATCATACCGGCGGCATCTCCTAACTAGCCGCCCTTACTGGGCGGCTAAATACAACCAGCCGTCCCTGCCCGGGCGGCTGAATTAGGGTAGCCGGCTCGCATCTGGACTCACCCATAAAGCATAAAGCAACTTTACTTAGGTGTGAAGTTACTTAGCCTCACCTTTTGTCCAATCCATGCTATTACCCAATGGACATAGAGTGCATCCTTTTGTAATGATGGTTACTTGGCCACACCCTCTTACCCAACCCATGCTATTGCCCAAAGATAATCCCATGCACCCTTTTCTACTATAAAAGGAGGGTAGGGTGAGAACCAAAGGGTGGTCATTTTCATTTCTAAAGTGTGTGTTAGAGAAAGAGAAAGAGAGAGAGAGAGAGAGAAAGAGAGAGGGAGAGAACCTAGTTGAGAGAGAAGGAAAGTCATTCCCCACCAAATTCCACTCTCCATAAACCCCCCTCTAAACCATTGTCCTAAACCACTCTTAGCCCTAGCCAAACAAATCCAAATTCTTACCTAGGTGCTGTCCAATTCTAGAAGAGGAAACCACCAACACCACTTTCAATCCTCACTCCACCACCCTAAGCAAAGCCAAAACACTTCCCTACCTAGGTTCTGCCCAAATCCAGAAAATCCAGAACCAGGTACCAGGCGGCTAGTCCTAACCACCGTCCCCTACCAGGCGGCTAATTCCCATTAGCCGACCCCTTCCTAACCCTTTTTTTAGTCTCATATCTCCTCTAGTCAAGCCCCCGAAACAGAATAGGTTTACCTGTTTTTCACCTCTGTGTACGGTATATCCGTATCCCAGAGAGGAGACCCCACAAACTCCCCCCGCAGGCGATCAAATCCACCCAAACTTTTCCTGCTTTTTGAGAAAGCAGGTGGCGATCACAACAAACCCCGTCTTTCTGAGAAGCAGTCGGGCGGCTCAGGAACGACTCTCCGGGCGGTGACCTGACCAGTCGCGAGACGGACCAGGACCAAGTTCGCAGAAACCCCCAGTTTTTACATTCCGACAAATTGGCGATCACGGTGGGACTCCCTTGTGAAAAACAACAAAAGGTAATCCTCTTCTGCTTCATTCCATAACTTGACTAGAAAGCCATCACCTCTTTAGGAAAGCTAGAATTTTCTACCCCCTCAAGTCAGATCCTCCTCTATTATGCATCCCAACACACTTTATTGCTTTAAGCCGCACACAGCTGCGCACCCTTTACTGCTTTAATCGCATCTTTTACTGCTTTAAGTCGCACACGGCTGCGCATCCTTTACTGCTTTAAGTCGCACACAGCTACGCACCCTTTACAGCTTTAATCGCATCTTTTACTGCTTTAAGTCGCACACGGTTGCGCATCTTTTACTGCTTTAAGCCGCACACAGCTGCGCACCCTTTGCTGCTTTATTTACTGCTTTATTTACTGCTTTAAATCTGCATTCATTCATACCTAGGCCATTCCATTCACACCATGAAATCTACACCCATAGGAAAACAGTAGAGGAGAAAGACAACCAGGGAGACCAAGGCACACAACTCCTTAGCCACCTAGAGGAGAGGATGGCTGCTTTAGGGTATCAATCGGTAGAGGACATGCTCAATGACCTCGCCGACTATCGCCAGACCAAGACCTTGAGGCAGGAAACCCCTGCCAAGACCCCCAAGGCTCATCCCACCCCAATACCCCACCAACACCCGGTTTCTCGGTTAATCCAAGACCAAACCCTTTTTCTCCCCCCACCTTTTCATTTGCCCCGACTTCCCCTACGAATCCAATATTTCCGACCATTTCTGCCCCATGCCCTTACCAGGCTACCTCCAACCCGAGACCGCTAACCTATTCACCCAAGGCCGAAACTCTCGATGACACCATCCGGAGAATTCTCTCTGAGAAAAAAACAACCACCCCCAACCATAGGTCCTTACACCACCTACAACAAATCCCTTCCGTCAGTCTCCCGGCAAATTTTAAAATTCCAAAATATCACCGGTACAATGGCCGCGGAGACCCGGATGTCCACCTAAAAGCCTTTTATCTGGACTCTCGTCCCTTCTTGGATAATGAAGCTCTCCTTGTATACCTATTCCAAAAATCCTTAGAAGGAGAGGCTATCCAATGGTTTTCTACCCTGCCGGTAGACCATTTATCTAATTTTTCAGCTGTGAGCGACAAATTCTTGAGTCGCTATGGTTACCAAAGAACTAGGATCCCCTCTATCACAGACCTCACAGCTGAACGAATGGAGCATGGGGAGGACTTTGAATCCTATGTGTCTAGGTGGCGCACCCTTGTACACCAAACTGGCCTGCAATTGACAGAATGTCAAGAAATTGATATGATGTTACTAAACCTGACCCCAGAACTTCGTACGAATCTTTCGTACGGAGATTGCACCACCTATCAACTCCTAATAGATAGACACAACCGGATCCAACGCTGTACTGGACCCCCTACCCCATTCACTTCCAACAACTGGTCAAGACTCTTTAGAAAAACCCTTGACAACCCCCACGGTAGAGGGGATTACAAGACAAGTTTCGACACTCTACCTGAATGAAGCGTGTGTTCCTGATCAAGGACCAGCCCTGAGACAGTATACACCTGGTCCTTCTGGATATATGCTGCCTCAGCAAGCTACTTATTCTAATACTTTTTCTCCTCAATCAGTACCCGCTTCCGTGCCGTTACAACAGCACCCTATAATCCAAAACCCTATCAAACCCCTCCCCCCATACCCAGAACAAATACCTGAGTCCATCTCAATTCATCCCATGGAGGGAGGTCCAATCCGACCATTGAACCATTTCTCCCAGACACAGCCTAGTCAGCCTATAGTGATAGAGCCAAATTCCCTCTGACAATGCCCCTACTCCACAAAAATCACAAACCTTTGTTCTCCGGCAACCGCTCCAAAGGCAATACACTGCTATTCCACCCCCATCATCCTATGAGTCTCTAACACCTGAAATCATAGAATCTATAGAATGTCCCAAGCAGGACTCTGATGATGATGAACAGTTTTTGGATGGAGAACTATTGGAACTCTCTTACCCTACTCCCACACAACCTGAATCCACCATCCAACCCTTAGATCTGACCGAGGTTGAATATCCATTGTCCATAACTTCTCAAGATCCAATCATATCATGGCCTATTGAACCCATCTTGACCATCTCAGATGACTCGGATTCTGACTCATCACATTCTGAGATTGACCTAGATCCAGTTCAATCAATTGTGCGTATCAAGTCAGAACCACTTATATTTAAAAATGCACAATTTGAGGGAGCAGTCGAACCATCCCAATTGCCAGATCCACTCGACTCACCATCCCATCTGACTGAAGATCTCTCTCCAAATTCCCCCGCCATATCCAAATCAATCATTTCTGATCTGATCCATATACCCCTAATTGCACCAATTAAGGAGTCTTTACCTCCACCATCATTAGGGTCTCAGCATTATGATGAATTGTGCTCCCTTGCACCTGTTCAGTCAATAGTCGCCTCTGCGACCTGTTTTTCCATATCCACATCTTTGTTAACTGACCCCTCTATGAGGGATCATTCTCTTTCTGCTGAGGATCTATGGCAGATCAAGCGCCACTCGCGATTTCGACATCATTCAAGCAGTGTTCCTTTGAAAGTGCTTCAATTTGAGTCTCCATAGAGGACTCACCCTGCACCATCATTTTCTGGAGGCCATCCTCCAGCACTGTATATTATTTTCCCTTACAGCATGTTGTTTGTTTACTGCTTTCTTTAAAATCCAAAAAAATCGAATATGTTAAAAGCTCAAAAAAAAAAAATTCCTTTACAAAGTTTGTTTATTTCAGCTATTATGCATGCATTTAAAAGCTTTCATCAATACAAAAACAAAAAAAGTCTCTTATACATATTTAGTTTATTTCAGTTATGCCCTTCATTTTTAAATTTTCAAAAATATATAAACCAAAAAAAGGGGTACAAGAAAAAGGGAAGGAAATCAGGGAGATGGTACTCGAGAAAATCAGGCCATCAAGACAACCCCATCAATGGAAAAATTGCAACCAATATGAGAGGGACCTTATGTGATCACTCATGCCTATTCTAAGAATGTTTACCGCTTGGTAAACGCCAACGGGGGTGGGATTTCAGGTCGGTGGAATGCACTTTACCAGAGAAATTATATGCATAATTTCTAGTATTTGAGAAATTTTACTCTTCCTTACTGTGAATTCCAGCGTTTAGTGTTTGATGACAATATTTAAAAATCCTGAAGATAACCTGCATTTTACTTAGACTCATATCCGCCAATCATGCCACCTCCACTACACGAGTATAATTTAAGGCTTGGTTCACCTGATAAAAGGGAAAATTGCCTGCCCCATGGACTGGGGCAATTGTTAATTTTAATTTTTTTTATTTTTTTTTGGGATTATCTTTCCCTTGTTTTTCTCTTGCTTCGTGTCAACTAAGATTTACAAGAAATATACCCCAGACCTAGCATACGTCCCAAAACTGGCTCTGGCACTATACAAACACTTCTAAAGGGGAAGCATGAAAAGAATCGGGGTGAAAAACAGAAGAGCCCCCCCCCCCCCCCTCAAATCAAAAAAAAAATCAGGCAATGAGAGGCCAACAAAAGAAAAATAACACCCAAGTGAACGGGTTAAACTCTCTATTTTAGCAGGCTTTCACGCCTTTTCGCACAAGTATATGCCAAACAAACGCTATACTAGTACAGGGTCCAACACAAAGGACTGTACTTTCCACCCAAAAAAAAAAAGAAGTGGTAAAAAGAAGAAAGCCAGAGGGACCTAGAAAGTAAGATTTATGCTAGGACTGGGGCAATTTTAAAGTGATTCAAAGAAGATATTACACTCATCCCCATTCACCCACTCTTTTCCCACCATGATTCAATTAAACCAAGTCTGTTGGCTAGGCGAAATTTCAACCAAGGGTGAACCTTTCCTTACATTTACAACAGCACACACTCTCACATGAGTCTATTTAAAATCTTACATATCTGAGGGATACTTACACAATAAGAAATTTGACTTTCAGCGACGGACTAAGTCCGTCGCAATAGGGATTTCGCGACGGCCTTAAGCCGTCACAAGGCCGTCGCAGTTGAGGGTGTCGCCAAAGGTCTTGGGACGGATGGAGTCCGTCGCTATTGCCTATTTCGGCGACGGCTTTAGTCCGTCGGTAGTGCATAATTGGCGACGCACTATAACCGTCGCTATTGATTCGTTTGTGAGGACTGAACCTATGTTATTGATCATTTAGCGACAGATTAAAACTGTCACCATTGATAAAATTACAGCAACTTATCCACTTGATCGCATTTCCTTTCTTTTCTTTTCTTGTTTTACTAGAAAAATGATTTCATAAATAAAACATTCATGTATATTCAACATACATTTGAATATTCTATACCATTCAACTCATTCATTCACAAATTCAACTCATTCAACTCATTCATTCACAAAGTAAATATAAAAAAATTAAATAAAATTTAATTATTATAAAATTAAGCTACAAGAACAAAATACTTTTACTGACAACAAATGTTCATCCTTTCTACACCTAAAAATGTGATGATGGGAGCATTTGACTAACTCATGTGGGAAGGTTTCTACAATGACGATTTTGATTTTTTGTAAAATTTATCCAACTGTAGCTTGGTTTTCAATTTCTTCTTTTCGCCTTTCACTGGTCTGTCAAGTGATGCTTTTATATACTTTGAAGCCAAATATTGAACAGGCTGCACACCAAAAAAAAAAACAATCAATAAGAAGTGTATATATTATATAAACATGCAACTGATAAATAGCTTAAACATTAGTAAGCCATGTTGGACTGATATATATATATATTATATAAACATGCATAATTTGGATAATGCATGGTGAAACAAAATTAATAGAAAAGGGACAAAACCAAATCAAAGGAAGAACAGAGACAATGGAGATAAATATATGGCCTTCAGACAAACACAACCATAGCCATATTCCTCCAAACTCTATTAACCAAATCAGTAGAAAATGTAACAGCAATAAGTAAAACAAAGCAAACCTTCTTTTCTTCAAAAACAGGGGCAGCACCACCACCGCCACCGCCAGCAGCAGGAGCTGCAACGGCTACAGGAGCAGCACCTCCACCTATGAAAAATATAAATTTTAACAAATAAACTATTATCAGCATGAAGCCCAAAAAAACATCCAAATTCCTCAAGAGGTACCAGCTGTATCATGTTTAAATGAAAAGAAACTCCCTAACATCATATCACTGCTAAATATAGGGGCACTTGAAATTCTGGGTCTGTCTGGATGGGAGATTAACAACAATCCTCATTGTTGGAGCCAATTTGAGAGGGATTTAGCCTATAATCCAATTTCTTTAAAAACATCGATTGTTTTGATGGATGAGAGCATTATTATGAATCCATGGAAGTCCTATCATTAATGCTTTCAAAATGCCACCATTTTAAATTTTTTTCTAGAATTCCAGTTCCAAGGTGGGGGTGGAATTCTCCAAATCTCACAATAGTTGGATTACTGGGAGTGTCAGCATCACTGAAATATATATCCACTCATGACTAAAATCAAACATTCTTGGAATCGCTTTATTCTAAATAATAAAAACATTATTAAATTTTAAATGTCAAACACACCGTAAATGATCCTAACAACCTTCAAACAGTTGAATCCAAAATCCAATGATAAACTTTCTAATCCTCCATTCTTAGAAAAATAAGCTGCTATATAGATCATAGATATGGAAATACTATAGCAATATGACAAATATTTTTATTTGATAAGTCTAATGTCATTCAATTTCATTTCCCAAAAGTTAAAGAAATATATTAATAGTGTAAAATTAAGCTACCCTTTTCTAACTCACTAGAAAAAAATGAATTGACTGCCTGTCACCACAGTTCAATAAATGCAAAAGAAGCAAAATTAACTCTAGCTCCATAGCTCCATTAAAACGAAAAAAATAGCATTCTATGCATTTTCATATGACAACACAAACTAAAAATAAATAAGAAATAAGCCAAAGTGAGACTCAGGGCATCCCTCTAAACACTAAAATTCATACTATGGATTGGATGACCACCCAAAACACCTTGGAGCTCTACAGATATTATCATTTATGAGATCACACAAACCTCTAATGATTAAATGAAACAAGCACTTGGTTAACATTTACCAAATATACATACATATATATATATATATAAGGACATCACATGATACCATCAAATGTGATCTTACCAGACCCAACATTGAATACGAGGTCCTTGAAGAGCTTTGCAAACAGACCCAGCCAATAAGAATCAATACTCACATCCTCGGCCTTGATCAAGGTGTGTATCTTTTCAGACTGTAGAAAAAAAACAAATCAGACACCCAAATAAAAATTATAAGAGAAGTAAAAACAAGACCAAGAATTGAGCTATTCCACCCAAATTATGCCACTAATATAAATCAAATCTAAGCAACATCAATGGATATCAACAGAAAATTAGTTCAACGTATATCAAAAGAGAAGTAAGATTAACAAGTGGCCATACCTATCACAATTTCATCGGTCACAGATTTGACCTCTTCCATTTTTTTGTTTTTTCTACGACCACAACATAATCTTTAGGATCATTAAATATCAATTCATCAGCAACAATTGGTTCATAAAGTTTTAAACTCACCCAGAGAACAGTTCATACACAATATAAATTTCATATAAAAAAAATAAATGAAAATAGTGTCTTCAAAATAGAGAGCTCATAATCAAGGCTAAAGGAGGGCACATAAAAGTCTTCAAGTTTGACTCAGTTTTCAATCCACAAGCAAATCAAGGTTGTCCCAAACTACCATATTCCCATTAAAACAACAAGAGACCTACCAAATTCTAGAAATCCACCACCCTTTCTTCTTTCTCTTGCCGAGATAAACAACCATTTAAGAGATTATTCAGATAAAAGAAAGGGAATGAAGTGATACCCTGAGTGCAGCTGTGTTCGACGGCGGTCTTGCGAGTGGGATAACTCAGCGGCGGACGATTTCCGTGTCAGAACGGGATCGGCAGCGAAAGGAAAACGAATGTGGATGCGGGCTGTATCGATGACGAAAAAGTATCGACGAGAATGGACTAATTATTGGATCGGATGCACACGGGGACAATGCATTCTTGAGGTTTTTTAGTTTTTGGGGAGGAAGAAAGTTTGTGACGGCTAGGGCTTTTGGGGACGATGGGGTTATAATAGGATACCAAATACTTACAGGATCAAAACTTTTTTTTTTTTGATAGAATTTTTTTTTTTTTTTTTTTTTTATGAATTTGAGAACTAATATACGAACATGATATGGATACTAGAAAGATTTATTTATTGAACATGCATAAGATACAGAACACTACTATTCATTACATAGACTTAGAAAGAAAGAAACTTACAATACTGGGGTCGAGAAGGATATCTCCCTCTTCTGCCCTATTTCTTCTATCTTACAAAAACACACTTAGTTCTTACAAAGCACTCTTGGGTTTTGGTGGATTTTTTGGTAGAGGGGTTTTGTAGACTTGAGTTTTTTGCCGATGCCCTCCTTCGTCTCTCTTGCTTCCTTTATATAGGCAGAGTCTGCGGACTTCAAAGGGTTTGGAATCCGTGGTCATTCGATTTTGAGTGACTTCTTGTCTTCTTCTGGTGTCACTTGTCTGCTTTAAGTCTTTTCTTCTTTTCCCATCTTTGTCGGGTGCTCCCGTGACTAGCTTTTTGTAGCGTAATATTGAACCCGTGATTTACTAGGGTCTTCTGGATCCTTCTTCCTTTTATGATTATTATTATTATTATATGTATATTTTTTTTTTTTTACACAGATCCTTCAGCTGGATCATACTCATCTTCAGGAAAATCTGAGGGTATGTTTTCAAGCCCTTGAGAGTCATTGTCCGTTTGAGAATCACCATCTTCTGGCCTTTGAGAGTCATCCTCCATCCTTTGAGCCCCTTGAGTCCCTCCCGGGCTTTGAGAGCTGGTGGCCATTGGTGCTGGCAGAGCCGCCTTTTCTGCTCTGAACATTTTAAACATGTGCTCATATGCCTTTAACTCAATGCATTCTTGACTTAAATTTGGGAATCTTTTAGTGTATTCTCCAATAAGGTTTGTTTTGATAGTCTCATAACTATCTTCCCGTGGTTTTCCATAAATTGGTAATTTATAACAAGATAAAATTTTTCGTGGGTCATATTTAGCCCACCACTTAGTATATATATCTCTCTTGAGGTGAGGAGGAAACCTTTTTTCTACCTGGAAATCCCATTGGAGGATCCATGGTATCCCCGTCTGGTTGTGATATTTCAATAAATCAATGCTATTTTGTGGGTTTAATTCTTCCTGCTCCATATGAGCTTGGATGTCTCCTGGTATGTTTTTCCAATTAGCACCAAATACTTGCCACCAGGAGTAAAACCAATTTGGAATTTTGGCCTGGCAGACAAAATGGATAAACCAAGAATGTTTTAAGACACAGTTTTGGACTAATAGTACATTTTCCCAGGCTTTCTGGTAATCCCAATAATTATAGTAATTGGGTCTGATCACTGATTTTTGGAATCGCCTAGAGGCATTAGGACTCTTATCCCAGTCTTTTAAGGATAATATCTTTTGGATGCATAGTTTAGAATATGAGATCTCTAAGGTGCTCTTGTTCTTATAATGGTGCACAATTCTGACACTGTTTGTTTCCAATAGGATGTTTTCATAGTAATCAGGATTTTTCCCTATCATATCAGGGATATAGAAATGGTAGCCAGTACCAGAATGATCATCTTTGGGGAAGTATATCTTAATAAGTTCTGCTATTTCTTTGTCTACTTCATATTTCTCAATAGAGAATAGTGGAACGGAAGTTTTGAATTCATATTCGGTTTGTGGATCTGAAGTTTATAATAGGATAATTTCAACAGCGATTTTAAATTTTTTTTAACCCACAAACAGACGGCTAATGGCCGTCGCCAAAAGAGTCCCATTTAAGCTGGCACAATTCATTTTTTTTTTACAATTTGGCGACGGCTATAAGCCGTCTTAATACTGCGACGGTCAAGAGTAGTCGCCAATATCACCGTGTAGCCGTCGCCGAAACCCTGTTTTTTTGTTGTGTTATTATGTTTGATTCTTGGCACATTCATAGAGTTTTCAGCATGTTTAGAGTAACATGATCAAATATTTGAAAACTACTCCACTTGAAAACTCATCCCTCAAGCTAAAACCACTTCCAAATGCCCTAGGCTAGACATGGGTGAATCACAAGGTGTTCTCCCTCAAATTAGCAGCATGTCTTGATTAGAATGATAAAAAATTGCCCCCCTTTCTCACATCAATGCATGATTTGGCATCCATCTTAATACTTGACTATCAAAAATTGTCACCCATGCTCATTTACAAATTGCTCCTCTATGCTTCTCAAGAAAAACTACTTCAACCTCTCTTTTCTTGACATCACACAAAATATATCTTCATACATGTCACAATACACATGTGCTAAACTCAAATACCACCATGATGAAATGCATGTAAAGTTGTCCTTTTAACTCATATGCTATGCTCCAAACAAATCACATCACATGCATGCAATCCCACCATGACAATACATGCAAACTTTTAAACTCGTGTTGTTTCAAATTCCACCGTGACAGAACACGCATGCAAAAACAATCCTTTCTAAAAAATCCATGCTCACATTTACACTCATAAAATATAAAACATACTTGTTTAAATCCCACCATGATGCGTATGCATGCAGGGCATCCCTTTCGAACAAAGTTCTGTTCTATCAAAAGTGCATGCACTCCCTGCCAGTATCTTAAACAAACTCAAATTCCAAAGTTTTCTACAACCACAGTCATGTCTTGGTTAATTTCAAAATTCTACTTAATTAAAACACGACTCACTTGAAGTCCTATCACGTTACCAGTACCATTCAGCTCGAATTTCCTCAATTCTCGTTCTTTTCCAGAATTTTTATCCTTTGGATGATCTAATTCACCAACTCAATACCTTTACTTGCTTTCTGTCGGCGATATCCCCTCCTTGCTGAGTTTTCCCAAGCACGGGAATGGTAGGCAGGAGGAAAATGACGCTGGGCTGCTCCGTGCACGATAGCTAAGAACCCCGACCGCGGGTTGGATCACTCACCATTTTACTTTTCCCGCCTTCCACCTGGATCATTCCTTTCGGTTGAAATTCTTGTCAAGACCTACCCTCTGACAGTCTAAATCAACTCCCTGAATTGTATTGGTCATGAGATCAAGACTTCTTGAAGGTCGGGCCGGTCAAAATAGGGGTCTCTTTCCTTATCATCGGTCGAACTCTTTCTCGCTTCGCGCAAAGACTCCGTCCGATGAGGGGCAATTGTAGATACCCCAATTTTGACCGACCAAAAAGACAAAAATACCTCAAGTAACATTTTTAAATGACCACATTTGGATCAAATAGAAAACTACTTTAAAAAATTAGAGGAACAATAGGAGAAACCCTGGCCACAACACTTAGAAACCTAAGTGACCAGAAGCCGGGCGGCTAGTTGAAAGTAGCCGCCCCTCACTGGGCGGCTAGTTTCAGCTAGCCGCCCCTTAACCGCCCTCAACCGCTTCCCTTAGATGGGACATAAAGCAGCATTTAATGCTGATGATTGCGGCGGTTTGTTCCAATTGGCCGCCCCTTCTCTGACGGTTCAATCTTAGTAACCGCCTCAAGCCACCGCTTGTCAGAGATTGGACGTTTGGCAGGCTATCATACCGGCGGCATCTCCTAACTAGCCGCCCCTTACTGGGCGGCTAAATACAACCAGCCGTCCCTGCCCGGGCGGCTGAATTAGGGTAGCCGGCTCGCATCTGGACTCACCCATAAAGCATAAAGCAACTTTACTTAGGTGTGAAGTTACTTAGCCTCACCCTTTTGTCCAATCCATGCTATTACCCAATGGACCATAGAGTGCGTCCTTTTATAATGATGGTTACTTGGCCACACCCTCTTACCCAACCCATGCTATTGCCCAAAGAATAATCCCATGTACCCTTTTCTACTATAAAAGGAGGGGTAGGGGTGAGAACCAAAGGGTGGTCATTTTCATTTCTAAAGTGTGTGTTAGAGAAAGAGAAAGAGAGAGAGAGAGAGAGAGAGAAAGAGAGAGGGAGAGAACCTTAGTTGAGAGAGAAGGAAAGTCATTCCCCACCAAATTCCACTCTCCATAAACCTCCCCTCTAAACCATTGTCCTAAACCACTCTTAGCCCTAGCCAAACAAATCCAAATTCCTACCTAGGTGCTGTCCAATTCTAGAAGAGGAAACCACCAACACCACTTTCAATCCTCACTACCACCACCCTAAGCAAAGCCAAAACACTTCCCTACCTAGGTTCTGCCCAAATCCAGAAAATCCAGAACCAGGTACCAGGCGGCTAGTCCTAACCACCCGTCCCCTACCAGGCGGCTAATTCCCATTAGCCGACCCCTTCCTAACCCTTTTTTAGTCTCATATCTCCTCTAGTCAAGCCCCCGAAACAGAATAGGTTTACCTGTTTTTTCACCTCTGTGTACGGTATATCCGTATCCCAGAGAGGAGACCCCACAAACTCCCCCCGCAAGGCGATCAAATCCGACCCAAACTTTTCCTGCTTTTTGAGAAAGCAGGTGGCGATCACAACAAACCCCGTCATTTCTGAGAAGCAGTCGGGCGGCTCAGGAACGACTCTCCGGGCAGTGACCTGATCAGTCGCGAGACGGACCAGGACCAAGTTCGCAGAAACCCCCAGTTTTTACATTCCGACAAGGTGGTGCAGCAATAGCTTGGAGGTTTGTTAAGCAGACTGTGATCGCTCGTTCCACCATGGAATCGGAGCTTATTGCGTTGGACATTGCAACTTCAGAAACAGAATGGCTCCGGAATATATTGAGTGAAATTCCATTAATGAAAATGCACATTTCAGCAATATCCATAAGATGTGACAACAAAGTTGTAATTGCGAACCCATTACGAAATAATGATAATGAGAAAATGTCTAGACACTTGCGCTTGAGATATAAATCAAGTCAAAACCTGATTTCTTAAAGAATAATTACTCTAGAGTTTGTGAGTTCTGAGAGAAATCTCGCAAATCATTTCACAAAAAGGACTTGTCAAACAATTTGTCCATGAGATATCGAGGGGATGCGGCTTAAGCCCATTACTTAAATTACCTATAGCGGGCTCCCTACCTTTGTGATTGGAGATCCCATGAAAATAGTTTTCAAGAGGTTAACGAAGTTGTATTGGTGAACTTGTGAGTATTGTAGAGGAAAAGCTCCTCTAACCCACCCCTATGATAACATTACTAACTGTAGCTACAGAAGGCTAAGCTTACGCTCTTAATGGGTTCGAGTCCTTTTTGGGACAGAGTGTGCTCCATGCAGGCACCTTGAAGAACTCATCTATATGAGTGCATGGGCGTGGGGCCGCGTCCTTTGAAATTTAGACTAAATCTCTAAGGCTACAAGAAAGGATACGAGCATATGGCTGTAACATGCTATCCCGCAGAACATGACCCATATCATGTACCGTGTGTGTGACCAGTGAATTCTAGCTATAGAGGTCGAGTTCAAAGACACAGTCTACTATGGCTTCTCAATGGGATCTAGTTTACACTAAGTGAAGGTTCAAGTCTTACAAGGTACATTCATCTATTACATGGTATAAAACGCCCAGGTCAAATATTTTATTGTTTCCCTTCTTTTTCTTCTCTAGATTGTCACATTTTTTGTCAGTGGGGGATTGTCGGCTTTTTAGATGTCAAAGCCCATTATGACTAAAAATGTCTTTGTCTGAGTCTAACTCGTTTGGACTAAGTTTGAGTTTTACAGACCCATTCTTAAGCCCATTGAATCAATATTCTAGCTTGATCCTTTTGTTATAGTAGCCCAAATTCAAATTCAAACAGATTTTTAAATGTTTACATATGAATATTTTAACATGTGATTCTTTATATTTTAAGAAAGTTTTTAATAGCAATATTTTACGCATTCATGAAATTATTTGAGTCTTAAAGAAAAACCGTGTGAGCTGATACGCAGTTTTAAAGAAAACGCATGAGTTGATACGTTGTTTTAAAATAAAACGTTTGCGTTAATACTTCTTTCCTTTTAAACAATCGACAATTAATTATTGGGCAATTAAAAGTTTTCAATGCCATTATGAACATTGCCGTTGTGTTTCTTTGTGTCTAGGTCTATCTACTATAAATAATGACCTATCAAATGTTAAATCAATCAGTCAATAAAAGAAAAAAAAAAGAGTGTATTTTCATTCCCGTGTGAGTCTCTTGTCTTTGTCCTTCCTTAACAATAAAGGTGTGTGAGTGAACTTATCTGTAAAAACCCCCTTGAGTGTCCACTTCCACCATATTCAATCCTCTGTACTTCTGCTTCGGCCACTCATACTTCATTACACTCGGTTTACCCACTTTTATCAAGCTGTTCATCTTCTAATCCTAACTGGGCGTTTGAAAGGATCGCAGTTCGCTCATTGTGGTTTTCTTGTAGCTTGCACCCCGAGGAAACATAACCTTGGTGGTCGTATCTCTCTGTGGTAAGAGTCATTCAACCCTGTGCATGAGGAGACATTATTCACTAAGGATAGAGTGTCTCTACTCGCTTCCGCCAAATCGATACGCTTCTCTAATCTCTTTTTACTGTTTTATTATAGAGCATCTTATACATGCTGTGTTTTTCATCTTGGTTTGAATATGTGGCTTTTGTGTGATTCGAATAGGTTTATGCATAGCCCTTAACTCATATTTTTCTAACAAAATAAACTTATGATTCTGTAATAATAAAATCATGTTAAATGCATCCAGTTGACTTGATCACGCGATAAAATTGTGGTTATAAAAAATGTATAGTTTGGGATGTTTATTGGAAGGTAAGTAAAGACAATTATAAACTAAATCCCAACAAAAGCAGAGCAAAGAAGAAGTAGTGCCAAAAACAAATTGGGGCTCCTTCATTCGGAGCCATTTGTGTGCGCTTCAGGGGCGTGTTTGTGCTGGTGGATGCTATGAAACTCCACCTCTAATCCAAACGAAAAAGTGACGTTCGCATTGTCTGCTGAATTGTGGCGTTCGAAGGGTATTTTTTCTGAGTTTTCAACGCGGTGTCCCCTGACGTGGTCTTTAAATCCAAATAAGTTCCATCAAAGATCACCTTACTCTCCCACATCCCAACCCACACATATAATTCAAGAAAAAAAAATTCAATCCACAATATAAAAAACAAAAAAAAAATCAACTTGCAATACGCACCAAAAAATCACACTATCGAGATTGGTTTCAGTCAGCAGTGTTCCATTCAACAATTAATGTCAGTCCCCAATCAAGGACTTGTTAGACATTTATTTTATTTTAATTTCTGAAGGATAATATTAATCTATGTTGTTGCTATTATTATTATAATTATCACTCTACTGTGAAGAAAGTATCCCGGGCTGTACATGTTTTCAAAAATATTAAGTGTGTTAATTAGTTATAAATGAGTTTGGTTAAGGGATGTTTTAATTAGTTATTAAGCCCTTGGTGATTTCTCTTTTGAAGGATAGCTAGTTAAAACTGTTTTTATTTGGTTTGATACACAAACTAGTCCGCCCAACACTTGAAAAAACCAACAGAGAGTATTCGGATCAAATTCATACAAGCAGGCCGAGTCCAACATTAAAAATAAAAACAGCGAAAAAGAGGTCTCATATTCTTGACTTACAATGCGTTCACTAACCTTTAGCACTTGAAGTGCACTTTGAGAAGGATCAGAAATCGTCACTTTGAAGTGGACCGCTAGTGAACTATTGCATCCAAGTGAGGTGGAATCTGTTTTTCAAAAAATGCACTTGCGTCCTTCGATCCCATTGCACGTGCTCCACCGCCCTCCCCCCTCCATGTGCTTCTGTATCTCCATCGCCGTCTTCATCCCCAGCCCCGTTGCCATTACCATTGGACCCACTGTTTTTTAGAGAGAGACAGAGAGGGTCTTTCGATTCATGCAGAAGTATAGATATTTTGGGTTGTATAAGTAAATGATTGGTTTTATAGCTTCCTACAAAATCAGTTTTAAACCTAGTTTTTTATTAAAATCAGTTTTGCAATCGTACAACCAAATGCAACATCAATCTCTTCACTTTCCCCTCAAAAAAATAAAAAATAAAATAAAGATTGATGTATAACTCCCTAAAAACTTATAAAAATTAAAAAATGTCCTTGTAAAATTGGTTAATCCATTCAGACCCCTACTGTAATTTTTTTGTATATTTTTACCATTATAAATTTCTTAAAACCTTTTATCGTCCTATACAATTATTTCTTCTCCTAATCTTATCCTAAGATTTAAATAGATCATTTTTTATATAAATTTTATATAAAATCATATTCTCTAACAAATTAATTATAATTAATTAAAAAGAAATAAATACACAATTGTCTAACAAGAGGAAGCTTCTTATTGGAGGTGATAAAGGCATTCTCGATATTTCAGTCATAAAAAGGAATGATTTAGGTTTTATCAGTTTTTCAGGGACTTATTCGAATATTGTTTTTAGAGATTCCGTTAACTAAATGGAACATTTATAGAATATTCTCTTTGCACACGGACTTAGGAACTAAAGTCATTGATTAGGACAAAAGATAGGGATCGAAGAAAATTTACTAATTTTATAAGGATTTTTTTTATTTTGTTAAATTTTTAAAAAGTTATTTCGATTTAAAAAAAAAAAAAGGTGGTGGGTTGTGCAGGGTGGTTTTTTTTTTTTCGGTACACAAAAACCCTGAACAGGGTAAGAGTCTCTATTATATAACAGACTACTACTTACTAATACAGAAACACTTGCCAACAAGGGCCCAGAGAGCCGTGGACCAAAACCCACGATACCAAGCCAAGTGTAGGGTGTTTATCTTGGATGATGGGAATGATGAATGGGAGATGGGGATAAATGTTTTTATTATTCATGATTGACTAAGTGGCCTAAGAATTTATCCATTTTAAGATATTTGACTATTTCGGTATAACTATAAATAAACAAATCGGTTGAATAAGTTATTTTGCCTCGTTTGGGTTTTTTTTAATTATTCTAGTTGGAAAGCACAAAAATTGATTTTTTGTTGTTTAATTTACCATAAATATATTATGGATAAAAGATAAATAAAATATAAAATAATGATTTATAAAATATTAAAATAATAATTTAACATGTGAATTCCTTTCATTAACCTATGCATGAATAAATTAAGTAAAATAACACAATTTCAATGGAGACATGAAACATCAATACTAACTTATTTCTAAATATTATAACATAGTTATGTCTACTTATATCTTACAAATAAACAAACAAAAATTTGGAACTTATTTTTCACCCTATTCCATGACTATGTTTCTAACCAAACCTTTCTTTAAACACCAAAAATACCTCCGTTTGGATAGATAATTAAATTATTATGAGATTTATTATTATTCTAATATAAATAGGATTTTTTTGTTTGATTGTATTTTGAATTATTTTCGTGAAAAATCGTAATAATTAAATTTTATTGTTTGGATGAAATGTAAATAATGTGTAGACAAAGATTTATAAAAGGTGAAAAAATGATGATAGATAATTTGATAATGATGACGACGGTTGATTTGATAATGGATCCACATATTCTTTTGAATTAAATAACCTTAAATAACTTAATTTCATGGATATTATTTTATACCAGTTAATTAATTTTGATATATAAATTTTCATTTATTCCAGTCATCCAAACATTTTATTCCATCTAATTCCAACTTATTTTAGGTTTACTGATTCTCTCTTCTGCATTGGCAACTAAAACCTTGGTTGGAGAGTCTGAGAGAGAGAGAGAGCTGCAATGGAAGAAGAAGTGAAGGCATTGCTCGAGCAAATCGAATCTCTCAAACGTTGCTTCCCGGACCACCATGCGATCTCCGACGTAATTTTCTCTCTTCCCCCCTCCCCCAAAATTTCCGACAAAGGATTGAAAAAAAATCTCACCTTTCACGAATCCTGTTTGTTTGTCCATCTGATCCGATTTCATTCATCCATTCTCTGTACCAAATCATGCACACATATTGTAGGCTCTTGTCTGATATCATGATTCACTTTGTGGTTTCAATTATGAATTGTGTGTTGAAATGTAGAAGAACTATAAATTCTAATCTTGATTGTTCCTGAAATCTTCAACATTTCATGCAAATCAACAAAAATTCACAACTTTTTATGTCTCTACAGCTGCAATGTCTGCAACGCATGGGGATTGTCCACAACTATGAATGCATTTGGGAGTTTTCGGTCGCTATTGTGGTGCGTGTACCCGTCTCCCCTTGTTAGTGGTCACATTGATTTTGTGGATTCAATGGTTTTCAAAGTGAATTTTGGGTCTTGTTTGGGTGTGGTCAATATTTTCTTGGAGTGTTTGATAATTCTATCGTAGCAGTCCCACCAATAAAATATGTATTTGTGTCTAGCAAAATAAGATGATTTCGAGCATGTTGAAGGAAAATGGAGTTCACTGCAGTAACCTTACCCCCCCGTTTGGATAGCGGAATTGAGTTATTCTGGATAGATAAACTATGCCAGTATAAATAACAAATCTACAAGAATAAGAGATTTTCTGTTTGGTTGTGTTTTTTTTTATTCTCATTGGAAAACGTAAGAATAAAGGTTGAGTTGTTTGTTTGATAAAGAATTAAATATAAATAAAGTGTAAAAAAGTTGATTTGACATGTGGGCCCATTGATGTATAAGAAGTGTTGATAGGTGATTTGATGTGATGAGGTGTAAAAAGTTGATTTGACATGTGGACCCATGGGAATAAATAAAGTGAGTATAGCTTATCCTAGGGGTTGCTTAGAATTGTTATACTCTCTTATACTCGTTTAAACTGGCTTAGTAATACCAAGTTATATCCTACAAACAAACAACCATTTTTCTTATTTATTCTTATACCACCCTTATAACAATCTTATACTTGCTTATTCCGTTACACAAACGGGGGGTTAGAGTCTGGCTCCAGTCAGGCCTGGTACCATCAGTATAGAACTGCACAGCTTATGAATCGAACTGCACAGAAAGTGACAGTGTATCCAACAATTGGCTATGTAGTTTGATTCATAGGCGGTGTAGTTCGATTAATAGACTGTTTTCATTGGTTTCCTCATGTTTCATTGATTTAGTATCACCCTTCCTTGAACATCGTTCTTCGTATAACGGAACTTACCTACTGTTCCTCTTTGTGTAGTACATCATGTTTTAGTACATTAAACTTGTATCTATATTTTTTCCTTTTTTCTCCTTGGTAAGGCTCATTTAATGTGTTATTGTGTTCCACTAAGGATCTTTTGATCTTTGACTTTTTATGAACATTTGTACATCTTTTAACCATTCAGCTCATCTATTTTTTCTAGGACCTGAAGCAACCACCTTTTCGTGTTTAATATTGCATAGATAATCATATCTTCCTTTTTAAAAATTAACTAGACCTCTTTGTGTTGCACTCTGTAATGCATTTGTTCAATTTAGAGTGGTGTACATTACCCATCTATTATGAATTTGCTTGCTAAGAGTGTTTATGCCACTTGACACTAGTGCTTTGATCATGAAATTCAACTTTTTTTTAAAAAAAAGACATATTGACATGGTGCTTTAATTCTGATACCATTTTGTTGTGACATACAGGGAATAGGGGCAATGGGAAGTGTTGCTGCAGAAATGCTAACAAGGTGTGGAATTGGTCAGCTTTTGTTGTATGACTATAACACAGTGGAGTTAGCTAACATGAATAGACTTTTCTTTTGTTCAGATCAGGCATGATTCTTCTTAAAATGTCTGCGTGTTTTTTTTTTTTGCCCATAGTTCAAGTCTACGAGTCCTGCCTTTACCTAAGATTGATTGTTAAGCACTTAGATTATTAAAAGTTTGAACTAGTTGAAGATGTTCAGTATCATCTAGGATTTTCTTTTAGTTTCACTTATGTGGAGCGACTTTTCATTCTAGATAGGCATGACCAAGATTGACGCTTTCGTTCAAACCCTTAAAGATATATATCTTGGATGTTGTGCTGGGGGTAAGCGCTTGATGTGACGTGGATTCAAACAAACATTCCGTGCATAGTGATGCATCAGTTCTTTTTTGCTTGATTTTTTCTATTAAATTTCAAGAACTTGTTAATCTTTATATCTATTGTTTGCTTCACTTATTTTCAGAGCTATTCATTGAACATTACAGCTGTGAAAGGTTTTGAGGTCTTCATGGAGAGCCTCACAAAAAAAATTTTTTGAAAATGGTAGTGGAGTTGATCTTGTTTTGAGTTGTGTAGATAACTATAAAGCGCGCATGGTTGTGAACCAGGTAATTCGGATATCATGACAGAACATAACTTCTGTTTTCTTTTTACGTTTCAACATTCATCATAGATATCAGACATGTAAACCAATTTAGTATCAAACATATCAATACTTGTTACATTACAAATTTAGAATTCAGTATTTGCTAATTCCATTGCACAAATACTGTTGTCAATTGTTATATCAGGCATGTAATGAGCTGAACCAGACATGGATGGAGGCTAGCAAGAAAAAATTGTTCATACTTTATTCATTCCTTGAAAATTTACGCATTATTGCAAGTTTATCATTTTTCATTTTGGGGATATGATATTCATGTATTTATTTTGACATGGCTCATCATGCCCTGGGCTCCAATTAGATAGAGAGCATGTTATTGAACATTTATTGGTTATGGGGTTTATTCATTTGGGACAATTGAGAGCTCTGTGATTACAATTTGTTTGCAATGCAATTGTTGGTTCCTTCAGGATTCTCCTATGATTATCACGATGTCCTATGTTGAATATATGTCCAAGTAATTAGAATTTTATGTGCTGATTCATGAGTAGCTGTTGGTAGATGTACTTTCTTTAATCTCTTGGAATTTGAAGAGTGCACCCCCTTTTCTAAATATGTGGCTTGTCAATTTGTCTGAGATCATGTGCTAGGTCGTTGAAAATTGAGATGTCTATGTGGCACCTGGTGCAAGGAAACTGAATGCTAGATGAGCACCTAGGGACTTCAGTTGTTGCCCAAAGACTTCAAGCAGCCAAAATTTGTTCATCTGAATTTGTCGCAGATGTGGGAATTTTTCACCGGTTTAATAAAAACAGGGACTAGAGCAATTGATTCCATGCGCGGTTTTGGAATCTCTGCTTTTAAAGGAGGAGAAGCTATTTCTAGGTAACCAAAACTATGTGGAGAACACTAGGGAGGACATATTGGGAAGCCTAACCACATTAGGTACTTATAATGAATGGTCAGGTTTGATAATATTACACAAGGTGAGCATTTTTGTAATAAAATATGCTGCTGATTGGGTGTATGTTGGGCTTTTCTTAGGTGTTATTTTGTTCCCGAGGAGATATCTTATCTCGTTATGTTCAGGAAATAATACATTTGCGGGCATCCCATACTTCTTCTTCTTCATCACTTCAAAAACAAAAAAGGGTGTTTTTTTTTTTTTTTTTTGGGGGGGGGGGGGGGGGGGGGGGGGGAGAGGGTTGGGGAAGGAAAAAGAAAAATAAAGAACTTGGTAGGATATGCATTAATAAGGACTAAGGACATTATCAGCATGTCATTGGCTTACATTAGAATTTCATAAATGTTTTCTATTATGGTTACAGTTTTTTGTCCCAAAAATTTGTCATTTGTGTGCTTCAGGACACTGATTCTTCTGTGTAATATCATGCAACTCATTGGTATATAGTTTACCCAGTGTTCAGTGAGCACAAGAAATGGAGTTGTTCTAGAATCAAACTTCATAAATGATTTGATTACTTTTCTTGTGACTGTTGTGCAGACCAGATGTTTTTTGAGTTGCAATTGTACACTGACAGTATTCCTGTTTTGCAGGGATATAATGCTCCAACCCACATGTTTGGAGCGACAGGTCACACGATTTGGAAGTTACATGATTATTGATTTGGTCTGCATATGATTACTTTTCTGCTACTGTTTGCTAATGCACTCATGGTAGAGCTTTTTGCCATTATTCAGAAAGATTATCATCTAACAAAACCTGCCAGAGAGGCTGCAGCAAAAGCAAAGATGGGAGGCTGAATCTTTATTACAGAGTGCCCAGTTCACATTGACAATGAATGGAACATAAGGTACTATTCTTCAAACCTCTGGTTTATGATTGATCCTGAAGACAGCATTGATAGAAAATGTGCACTATATAGAATATTGTATGTGCCCTCTTGTGCCACTTTGTTATATGCCATTAAAATGATAATGTTCCCTTGTTGTTTGTTCACTAGCCCAAAGAAAGAGGTGAACATGCCATGGTTGCTTTATCTCTAACACTGTCCAAAGATCTAGCTTCAGTTAGTCTCATTTTTCTTCTTTTATTAATTAATAATTCTACTTACTGTTACATTGTTGTTGATGATAATGAAGGTAGATGCATCAACTGTTTCCAAGAGTACAGGTGTTCTTCTCAACTTTCTCTTCCATGTTGACCGTTTTTTCAATTAAATAATTGTATTCCTCATAATAGTTACTTCTCTTGTTTTTGGTGCTTTTTGAAAATTAACCACACTTGACCTGTATTATTTTACTCCAATGCCAACTCCAACAGTTCTTGTTATAATAAAACTATAGTCTCTATTTCCTGCAGTTCATATCCCAGATGGTCTGATTCATGAACTACCAAAAGCTGATGAATTCCAAAAGCTGCTAGTTTTCGAGGAGACGATTGACCTCTCACATCGGCGGTTTGTTTCCAACTAGAATTTTTGAACAACCTGATTTCTGAGCTAAATTGTTGTTTTTAATAAGAATAAGATGTAATGTAAGAATATGTCACTAGGTTTATTTATATACATTTAGACTAATGATACATTGAATTGGTTCAATAGAACTTAATTCTAATGATTTGCCAAACTCCAAGGGAGATGAAGGCCTCTATGGAAAACCAATTTAGGCCTAGTGGAGGTATCCTGACTCCCACTCGATTTTATAATGTAGTTTGGTGAAAAAAAATCAATCTTTAATTAATTAAGACATGTCAACATTTTTTTTAAAACCGAACCTCCTCTTTAGTGATGTGATGGAACTTGAGTTCGAGTCTTGCCGCATGTTGATAGGGGAAGATTTGATTAATTTTTAAACATTGGTTAAATTTTTTGCCAACTAGTATTTGTCATGAATATTATGTTATTTTGGAGTGCACTGTTACATAAGTTTTCTTTTAGTCTCATATACGTCGATAAGAAATCACCAGCATATGTACTCACATTAACGAAGTATATATTTTGATAAAAAAATTTCACATTTTTAGGAGTGCATTCATGCAATTCATTGGAGTAGCTTCATTTTTTTATAAAAGCACATATCTCATTAAATGAGGTATTTAATTTTTAAAAAATTCAAAATAAGTGTATATTGGAACAGTGTTGCTACCTAGGCCCCAGAAATTAGGCCCCATTGGTGAGCCCCAATAGGTGGTATAATCCTATTGGTTCCTTGATTGACTTTTTCAAACAGCAAAAAAGTCAATGACATAACTACCCTTCTAACAAATTTAGAAATTATCCCACCATTAATCATCCCACCATTAATCATCGATACAGAATCCCAAAAAACACGGCGTCATTAATCTTTCCTCTCCGAATGAAATTTTTCAAAAAAATTTAAACCACCTAGGGTTTCCGATTTGGGCGAACCGGACTAATGAAAGAAAAAAAAAAAGAAACGGCGATGACGAGTTCATTCATCTTAAAAAAAATCGCCGACAATAACAAAAAAAAGGTTAGATTTCTTGCACTCATTGAAACCTCACCACGTCTTTTTTTTTGCGAAATAAACATAAACATTCTATGAATTTTTGCACTTCTTGAAAAATGAAAACAAATATGAAATAATGTTCGAAGTTCTTTTTCACACCTTTTTCAACTGTTAATAATATGTGTATCTGAAAATTATCAAACATTAATTTCAATTTCATTCAGATTTGATCAGCGATTTCATTTTTTAAAGTTGAAAGAGAAGATTTCAACGTTTTTTTATGCGTTTTGACGGTGGTGCAAACATCCAGGTTTATACGATTTACACGTTTCTTTTTTGTGCGATTTTCAATATGTAGATATTTTTTTAGATCCAGATTGAACGGTGAAATGAAAATAAAAATCGAAATTTATTTTTTTCAGTTTGATCTGTGGAGAATATTAGAATTGCGCAGTTCATCTATTTTTGTTCACGATCTGATTCCGGAAATAAAATATGGCGATCCAATCAAATTAGGTTTATTTTGATCAGAATAATTGATACTGAAGTAAATTTTTTTATTGATTCTTTGAATCATCATATACCTTTATTGGATACCGATTTCAAATTAAATTAAGATACATAGTGTATCTTGATTTAATTGCATGCATGTATGTTTACTCTGAACAGTCAGCCCTGGTCTGTATGTGTAACTGTATGCCTATTGTGTCATTGAGCATATTTTTGTAGCTTTGAATGACATTATTCACACTCATTAGATTTAATATTTACTAGTTTTGAATGTGTAAGGATGTTATTTCAAATTTTAGATACATGTGTATCTTGAATTTGTATTTCAGCCCAGTTTCAATTTTGATATATATATATATATATATATATATATATATATATGAATTGATTAATGTGTACCCTATTAATAGTGAATTGGTTATTGACACATATATATACAGGTTTGAAGGACTTTATTTTTAAAATCTATGTACTGTTAATTAACATTTCTGGTAATTAAAAATCTATATTATTTGTTTTGGTTTAAGATACAGCACTGTATCTGGATTTTAATTATATAACATTTGACAACCCTTATATTTCTCAACAGACAGCGAGGACAATTTGATGGATGACGCATTTGACGACTCAATTTTTGTTTCTGAATTTGAAATTATAGTATTCAATGTACTATTGATGTTTTATGAACAATTGTTTGATTTTTGGTTTCGTGTTTAACTTCATATATGATACAGTTCAGATGTATTTGAATTTGCATGTGTATCTGAAAAGTTGTATTAGAGATCAATATAAATTGCAAATATAAGGTCCTTTGTATGTGAAATATATTTGGTTATTGTGAGGTATCTATTAGGTGTATCTTAATTCAAAATATATCATATAAGATTGACTATATCTGTCAACATAGAATAATTGGTATTACCTAAAAATTTGGCAAAGTAAATTTGTAGTGTATCTGAATTTGAAATGTGTATCTGAAAACCTGAATAATTTGCAAAAGAAAAAGTGATTCATATATGAAATTATAATGTGTTTTGACAATATAATTGATATATATAATGAACCATGCAAACCACCTGATAACAACAAACATTATGACAATGTAAAATGAAGTTCATAAACACAATGACATAACACATTATAACATCAAATGTGTGTGTTCAAACATCCCTCTACAACCTTCTAAATATTACATCCTTGAGGTATTTTTGCTTTCTTATTCTTCGGCTTATAGACCTTAGGTGCCTTCCTTCTTAATGGTGGTTGTCATTTACTTCGAACATTGAAAGGCAAGTGGGACAACTGTAAATCTGGCATCTCTGCTCATCACCAACACTACAGTCATTGTAATCAGAGGACTTGTTTCGTCAAGTCATCATACAGAGCATCATACAACTTTTTGTGGTTTTTCAAATGGATTGAGTCTTACATGACTCATCCATAAAATCGTCATCACTGCCTGCTAGAGAAAAAAGTTATAACATGTTATATAATTAAGATACAGCGCTGTATCTTAAATCCAAACAAAAAATTTATGGTCCACATACTAATGAGCAGTGCATAGATTTTCAATAAAAGCCTTTCAAGTCTTTATATATATAAGACAATAAATAATTAAATATTTATCGGATGAGACATAAATCAAATCCAGTATAAATAAAATATCAAACTTCAAATTAGGCTGGAAAACAAATTTAAGATACAAGTGTATCTGAAATTTTAATTAACAACTACATTTCGATATTGTTGAATAATGAATCTAATAAATTTAATAATGATTATTCAAAGCTAAAAAATATGCTGAATGACTCAATATGCATAAATATACACATACACACCAGTAAAAATCGACTATACAGATCACACGTAAAAATACAAAAATGCATCTAAATCCAGCTACACAACATGTATCTGAATTTAATTTAAATTCGATATCAAAAAAAGTATATGATGATTCAAAGGGATAATAAAAAAAATTAGATCAACATGAATTATTCAGATTGAAAAATGTCTAACCTGAATGAATCTCCATTGTTTACACCACGATCAGGTCGCAAAAAAATAAATGAATCGTGTAATTCTTATATTATCCACTGATCAAACTGAAAAGAAAAAAGATTTCGATATTTGTTTTCGTTTTTTGATCAATGTGATCTAAAAATTATAAAATGTGATTTTTTTGGGATCTGAAAAACCCTAACCTGGAGGTTTGCACCACAATCAAATCACACAAATAAAAATGTTGAAATCTTCTCTTCTCCGCCGATCAAATCTGAATAAAAATTGGAATTGATGTTTGTTTTCGTTACAACGTATCAATCTGCATAAAAAAAAATCGTGATTTTTTATTTTTTGATCGTGCAATTGAATTAGGATCTTGAAAAAGGAAATAATCACCCCAAATCATAACTGCCTCAGCATTTAGACCGGTTATGAAAAATCGGTGAGATTAATTAGGGGGGTAATATGGGTAATTCAAACTTGCCACCTCATGGGGCTTAGGATGGGGTCTAGCAATGGGGCCCAAAAATCATTATTGATATTGGAATTGGGATGGGAAAAGGGGCTCTCCGTGACATTATCCCTCATTTTAGCATATATCTCATTATATGAGGTATATTGACTATTGAGATATATTATTAATCGTGTATTGTTGATGGAATTACATTATTTCATATTTGGTCATCTTTCTTGTTTAATGAAAATATATATAAATCTTTATTTTAAAAAATGTGTCATTTAATAATTATTATTGATTAGAAAGGAACAAGTTTTAAATTTATAATTACATCAACAAAACACAATTAGTACAAATTTAAATTTTAATAAAAAAATAAAGTGTATAAAAAAATTGGCAGACAACACAACATGGAAAGACCGGCTCCCAGCCCCTTTTGCAGTTTCAGTTACAATTCACACCTGTTTGTTTTTTTTAATTAGACATTCTTTCGTTGAAATACATACTGTTATACGAAATGAAATATATACTGAGATACTAATTTTTAAAAAAAAATTATTTTTTTTTATTCCATACACTATAATAGAACAATATGCATCACGCTATTATAGTGTCTAATGTATGAAATTGTAAAACATGCTATAAAATGAATATTTATAGACTGGATGTATCAATGCTTAATAAATTATGGTTGGAAACATTAGTCCCCACATTTGACCCAACAGAACTGTATTATAGTAAAAAATGACATCAAATCACCTTTAGATTAAATTAAATTATTTTAAAAATGACAGCAAACCACCTGCCCCCAACTAATTATAAGTAGTTTGTATTCAATGTGTGTGTGTTAAAACACAACTTCAATGGCCGACCAGAAGCAAGTCAACTGTAAAATGACCAACCCATTGTCCATTTTATGTGGTGGGTGAGCTACTTGTATTAATGGTTTTTTTTTTTGTTTTTGGGGTCAATGAGACTAAACAAAAGTGAATCTCACAAGTACTCATGTATTGATCAATTTATTTCATCTATTAATGCAGCAAAACATTGGTGTAACCCAGTAACCACTATTCATTTGTCTTTTGCAAACAAGCCCATAAAAACTCACTGAATTTTTTTGAAAATTCAAAATTTTCATTATTGTAAATGAGTTCCTATGATCATGTATACTACACATGTTAGATGGGGAATATGGTGGGATAGGGATGAATGAATCCAAAAATCTTTTTATTTAAAAGGAATAAGTGAATATAACTATACTAAAATATGTAAGAATAAACTTATATTGATATTTCAGGTCTCTCTCAAATTATGTTATTACATCCAATTTACTTCACTGGTATAAGATTAGCCCATCACCTCTCATTGCCTCTTATGTCAAATCAATTTCTAACATTTTATCATTAATTATCCATATTTTATTCATAATTTATCTATGATCAACTAAATAATAAAAAAATTATTTTTACGTTTTCTACTGAAAATAATTAAAAAACAATCAATCAAACAAAACATTGACTTATCTTTTTTATATTACAATAATAATATATTTGGGAATAGTGTATGCCGGAAGAGGTTTAAAAATGAAATTTGATTATGCTATTATAACTGCAATGTTCAGATCAAAAAAAAAAAAAAATGAAATGATTACTTTATCGTTTGGTAATTAATTTTTAATCATGTTTCTTATCAAATCATTGCACATCCATATATATGAATCTTAAATCAATATGCATTTTAGATATTAAGTGTACATTCTTTATTATTGACACATGAATAAAAATTCAGATTGTTTTTAATTCATGTGACTTGGAACTTTGTATGCTGTGTTCCCAGTGTATACATTCAAGCTGTTGAGATCATGTCTCGATCCCGTGTATCAACATCGGATGACCATAATGAAATCATATTAATGTGGACATCTAATTGGTAATTAGTTAAGATTTAATCTTAATTAAATATAAAGTGAATCTCAGAAACAGATTTTTTTTTGTTGCAGATTTGTTTGTTAGGAGATTACTTAGGGAGAAAATTATTTATTCATATAAATATCCTTATAGGGTTCCACGGCAAAATTGGGTTGGCATGACATAGAGAAAATGTAGAGATCTATAGGAGAGAGGTTGAGAGGGTTCAAAAAGAGTAACTCTATGAGAGAGTTTATAAGACTTTTTTTATATCTCAATTATTATAGTGGATGCTCAATTTTCATTTTGTGGATGTAAGCCTAGGCCGAACTACGTATTTTTGTGTTCTTCGTGTGATTGTGTTCTGTTCTTATGTTCGATCTCGTATTTTATTGATAACTTCCACGTATCTGTTTCCCACACAAGCAATGATACAACTATAAAGAATATGTGCTATGTTAAAATTATGAAACAACACTTATGAAAGAGAAACACATAATATTATAGATAGAAAAAGATGATCTCATCCTTAGGCTATATACTTAATTCATATGATGAGGGATTAGAAAAAGTTAAAATACAAAATTTACTAAAACTAAAAAATAAATAAAGGACATTATAACCACATATTATGAGCTTCTTAAAGGCAGTCGTAATTGATGACAATCAATCCCAAAGAAGGAGAATGTCATGTGAATATATTTATCATAAATTTTAATTCGCTTATTTACGGGTTTTTAATTCGCTTGTAACTGTTTCGTCAAGTTATATAAGGTCTAATTTCCCTAAAACAAATAAGTAATTTGTTCATAATTTTAAATAGTTAGTGCAAATATATAATAACTAATATGGATACTCTCAAGGAAATTCTCCTCCATGCCAATTTTATGGGATTTCAAGATCATCCACATTGATTTGTAGTCTGTTATTTTTATAGTTTACATATATAACAAAATAATTTGTATTTTTTTTTAAATATTGAATTAGTGAATATAATAAATTTAATCACATATATATGTTCCGATAACTTGCCTTGAGTTTTTCTTTTTCTTTTTTTCCTCCTCACTAACACTGTACTTCTTGGTTGCAAAAACTACTATCAAAAACAGGAGGAATTATCCCTTGTATTGATGACCTAGTAGTTAACACGTCTCTATTGGGAACCTGAGTTCAATCCCTGCTGGTAGAATAACTGTAAAAATAGTTTGTACATTTTATAGGTTGATTTTAGTGGGCTTTTATTTAACAGTATATTTTCTAGACCTATCTTGACCAAAGTCTTAGTGGACTGTGTAAATGTTGAAGGATAGGTTGCTTTGGATGATATGCCTGCCACTAAGCCTCCCACTTAAAACCCCTCATTTTGTATGTCACACTTTTCCCTAGCAGGGATATGTGACCCTACTCTTTGTGATGATGTCTTGTGATTATACTAACATGCACTCCCCTTCTTCTCTGTGTAATTCCTAGTTGCTTCCTAGTTGCAAAGTCAGCAAACCATGACTAATGATAGTATGGGCATCAACATCAACCCCATAGTTGATATAATAAGTGAACCAACTATACCTTGCAGGTCATGGCTAATGACTAATATTTATAACAAGGGAACAATCCAAGTAACCCTGAGTTAAACTTTCATTATCAGATGAGATTCTACGAATATATTCTGTTTGGTTAAATCTGACTGAAAACACAATATACCAAAAAAATCATATAATTTATTAAAAATGTAAAATTTATTTTATAAATGATAATTTTACCCCTTAGAATAGATTAAATATAGGCACCATTTGGGGTATTAAATGACATACTATGGATGGGAATTGACAGAATCGAAAAAAAAAATTAAGAGTTGAAATCAGAATATCTTAGATCATAGAAAGACCAGGCATGTGTCATGTATATTTTTAGGATCATTATTAACCATACAAGATAATTGAATTTACATAATCATGTATATAATTTTATAATATACCTCATATTCAAATATATGTTTTTTGAAGTGGATACTTGATAAATGTGTTTTTCGTGATTCATTTTGGATTTTTGAATATCAAATAATTATAAAAATTTCAGACACATATTCGGATCAAATACTGATTTGTAAGGATAATTAACAGGATTAGTCCAAGATAACTCAATTTGAGGTTGATCCTTTTGTTTGTCATTCATGCCATTTTTACATGCGTTAAGGATCAATATTTATAAATAAATTAATTGATCAACAACACACTTTAATTTCATGTTGTGAATGGAGGAAATGATCATATGATCTACACATTCATTTTAGTTTTTCTTTCTAATGAGCTTCCATTTATTTTGCCATTTTTGTGTATGTGAAGTCACTGGTTCTTGTATAAATTTCATGGATGTTTTAAGTTCCTATGATAGGTAGTTTGGACCCAAAAAATGAATTTAAAGGTCAATTTGGTACTTGATCAAGAAGAATTTTTTTTTATTTTTAGTAATCAGTTCTAATAAATTCCATAAAATGTGAAATTTTATTGGAGATCTAGGGATAACACAAAAATGAAGGATTTAAAATAATATTTATGGGTATTCCAACATAAAAGATTATGAATGAACTTCACACTGGCCCTTGAATCTTCCATGTTTTAACTTCTTACAACAAATAATCTACGCAACAAATTAATTTAGCTGACCAAGGTCCCTATCATTTAAATTTGTCTCTTTCCACTTAAAAACATTGGTCTCCTCAGGAGTCCTTTTCCCTTACCATTCAATTTAAGTTCCTATTCATGGAGTTTGACAATTCATGTCACCTAATCCAGTGATGTGTATAAAATGAATCCTTTATCCCTTCATTTTATACATGTCACACAATCTACACATTAATAAAAAAACACCACCACCACAAATTGTATTGTCAAGTGATACATATCCACTCTTAGAAGTCTCCATCTCTCTACATTTAGAAGCCATTGACAAAGCCAAGTATTTTAAGGTCCAGAGCAAAAGATTTACGAAATCATGAATTTGTCTGCATTCATAGAAGACAATTAATTCATTGTATCAAGTATTTAAATACAGATGACACTAAAAGAAACATAAGACAGAAGAAAAATTAACACAATCAATTAATCTTGCAATCACTTTTGTAGTATATACTTTCACAAAGAAGAATGAAGTACATAATTATATGAATTAAATACATATATTTTTATATACTATTGAGATTGATTATAGCCAAATATCAAACTATTCAGTGCATGCCTTCCTCTTTTCTTAGAATATAAGACATCAGACGACATCTCACATGATAAAAAATTTCTATAAAAAAGTAGATGAGATAACACTCCCAGGTAATGCAAGATCTCTCCCATCCACAATGGCCTCCACATGTTTGGCCTTATCTCCAAAGGCATCACTTTCAATACAATCCATTGTTGAATTTTGTCCCCACAAATGAAAACTTTTTTGTGTTCTTGACCTGTTGGGTTGTAATCACTCATCAGTAACATCACCTTCTCCTCTATTGGCATCAACTTGCTTCATGCGTGATAGAGATGAGTCATAGTGGTGGCATATAATGTAACAAATGTAGGGCTTTTTGAGTGAGTGGTTTATGATTGTTGATAATGAAGTTTTAATAAGGTATTTTTGGTTAGTGCCAAATGCCAATTTTGGATGGATTCCCATACATTTTAAGGGGGCATTTGGTTTAGCGGATTATATTGCTTATTTTAAATGCTGATTTATAAATACAGATAATATAAGTGCTGATATTTTAAGTGAAAAACTGTTTGGTTCGACAAAAAAAATAATTTTTTATTTGTAGTGCTTATAGAAGGATATCTATATTCATTTTATGAAATATTTTTTATATTGATATTTGGTTCACCATTTTTTATAAAATAGAAATATTGGGGGCAAAATGGACCCTTTTAACAATCAATAAGTAAAGTACTTTTTAAATAAATGTCAGACTATTTACTTATTAAAAAAAGTTTATTAGTATATAAATATTTATAATAAGCACTTAAAACAAAAACCAAAATAAGAAATAAGTGTTTATTTTAATGATAAACCAAATAAATGCTTATTTTCCGCCGAATCAAAATATGCGTGAAAAATGATACGAGAATTTGGTTTAATTATTCAAAATACCTTATACTAATAGCTAGTATTTTGTATTTTTTTAAAATCTAGATCGATCTATAATACAATTCCAAAATAATTAATAGAAATATCATAAAATAATTGACAGTTAAATTAAATTAAATATTAATAATCATGTATACAACTGAACACATAAAATAAAATTATTTCCCTTATTAAGTTGCATTTACACATTATTTAAACACTGAAATCATAAAACAATGATATATAGTAAGTAAAATAGAATATATTTACTAAGAAAATATATATATATATATATATATATATATATATATATATATATATATTACATAATGTCAGAAGACTAAAAGTAGAACATATTATCTACTTAAATGAGAGAAACGAATTGTAATTAATTTTATTTTTTGTTATTTTATTTGAATAACATAATGAATGCTTTGTTAGAAGGATAATCCCTCACTATTTTTAGAAATTTCGTGTGCCTTAATATCAATACCAGCAATCTATCTTCCTATCCATTCAAAACCTTTGGAAGGCGGCGGCCCAATCCTAACGTGCGTTTGGGCCATTTAACAGACAAGAAATGAAGTGGTGTTCAAAAGGGTAATTTTCTATTTCGATAATTTGTGGGCTATGATCAAATCGAGCATTAAGGATGGGATTTGGTGTTGACGGAAGTGGCAAGCATTCAAGTGAGAGATGTCACTTTGTGCATCACTAAGTAAATAGGGTATGGGCGGCTTGGGTGGACTTCTACCTACTCGGTCGCAAACCCTATTTTGTGCTCTTTGCGAGAACTCCATCGGGTTCTTCTATTTCTCTTCTTTGCATCTCTTTATTCTTCTATTCCCTACTTTTATTCATACATTGTTTGTTTTGATAAATTCTGAAATAGATATGCTCATAATTTCTCTCAAACAAAATTTTCTATGTGAAGAAATTTTAAGATCAATGTGTATCGATGAGATTCCCATAAGTGTATATGTGTGGATGGATTACGTGTGTTCAAATTGTGAAAATTTCATCAATAGTTTTTCAATTGGAGTGTTTTTAAATCTTTTATAGAAATGTATCATCCATCCATACATGCATATATGATATCATTCTCATACTAATATAAATTATTTTTAATAAAACAATGCTTAATAAATTATATTACTACATTACCTCGTGCATTGAAAACTACATCACATAATTCCTAATGGGCTAAAATGTTTTATCGAAGAAAAATAATAGACTCGATCATTTTTTACCAACCAAAATTGAAATCACACATGTTTTTATTTTTTTAATAGTAAACATCACTTAATGAGATATATGTTTTAATAAAAAGTGTATACGCTCCATTTTGAGTTGAATGAACCTATTATTAACAAGTATAAGAAAAAAATTAGCGAAATATATACATCGTCTAACAATATATATTTGTCATTGAATCTGTAACAAGGAATATAAAACTATAATTTGAACTGTGAAAAAAAACCGAGTTTAACACCACTCTTTCTCAATTAGATTGGGTTAAACCAATATCAATATTATAAAGACTTGGATCATCGTGTATTCATAATAGAATAGAAAAATGATGTGTCTAACCCATTCTCAATCCTCACTAATTTTCTTATTTAAAAAAAAAACATTATACATGAATATATACTATTAGAAAAAAAAAAAGCAGACATTGAGATATACTATTGCATTTCTTTTTAAATGAAAACTTATTTAATTTTCATACGTCATGCACAATTGCAGCTAATACATAGATAAAGTGTATCGGCACTCAACGTATTACGTATATTAATAATATTAGAAGAAAGGCCTACTAAATCAGTTCAGTGAGACATTTTCATGCAGAATTCATTCAGTCTTGCTATTATATTGACTCAGATTAATTTTGTATTTTGAGTCATATTTAAGATGGAACAGCTATCCTGCAACAATATGACTAGCTACCATGACTTCCCCACAGTCCCCAGCTGGTTTTTGTTGGCCACACATTAAATACCCACCCCCAGAAGGCCAAGAAACTGTCACATACATGGAACAGATTGAGTGGTTCCAGAGTTTCAACTACCATTCAATACCACAATCAAACATAAAAACAAGAGAATCAACCACCCTCTGTTATAAGTACTACATAGAAATAAAAGGATCACATGACATCTGATGGTCAATGACATGGGCTAAAAAACCATTAATTACCATCTTCAAATACTCCGACTGTTGCACCTCCCTCTATTAATTAGGTTGCATCTTGTGAGTGACCTAGATGTATGCATTAAATTCTGAACAACTTATTATGGTCAGATCTTTTATGGAACAGTTGAGAATTTTTAAGTTGTTCATATTTTTCTCAGGACCATAAACACAAAAAAACTAGCTATTTCATGCAATTTTTTTTGTAATGAATGTACATATTTTCATGGATAGACATTTAATTTTGAACATTACTTACAATAAGACATCTTTGATATGCAAGGAAGAAATCTAAAATAAGAAAATGTTATAGGTCGAAACAATAAATATTCTCTTAATGACAATTACTGAAATCTATTAAAAATAAATAGTAAAGGCAGAGACTACTAATGATTATTAAAATCTACTAAAAATACGAAAACAAATTAACATGATCTTAAAATTCAAATTTCACATTCTACTTATAAATTAAAGTATGATAATTATGACTGAAGAATGAAATTGTTCAAAAATAATTATTAAATTACTATAAATGTCCAAATATTTAAATTTAACTTTCAAATACTAAATTATAAAAAAAATTATTTTTTTCAGTATCCAATGAATCTTCTCACATACTTAACATGGATTTTTTTTCAATTTTGAATGCATATCAGGCCCCTCCTAGGAACTGATGAAAGCTGAGGGATCCAACATTGATTAAATAACATCTCGGTGCCCTTTTAATAGAAACATAAGATATTTTGGGGTTTATGACTATTTTAGAAATAGATTATCATACAAGTAAAATAAGTGATTTTTTTATCTGGTTGTATTTTTTAGTTATTCTCGTTATAAAACGTAATAACGAAGTTTTTGTTGTTTGGTTGATCATGAATAAAATATGAATAGTATACGTATAAGGGTTTATAAAAGGTAAAAAAAATAATTTGATTGTAGGCTCCTGAATTATAAAAGATAATGACAATTGATTTGATAGTGGAACCCATTATACTAGGAATGGATTGGATAAAACAACACAATTTCAGGAAAAAACTTAGAATACAAATAACATCTTGTTTCTACCTATTCTGACACAGTAATAACACATATTCCTTACAAACAAATAATTTGTTAGGTTTATTATCTCTTATTCCTCCCCTATTCCGCTACCATCACTTCTTGACTGGAGTGGAGCAAAATTGTAATTTGAACAAAAAGTAAGTGAAATATTTATTTATTTATTTGATATGTATTTATATAAGGCTAGATTAGATAAAATTAAAAAAGCTTGATAGAGTGACTATTATGATCGTCCTCCGTGGCCAAAAATAAACAAAAACAATGAACTTAATTGGTTTGGCTTGCCATGCACGTAAAGGCATACATCAAAAAAGTGATACTTCACTGTCTCGGAACAAGGAGACAAATAATTAAAAGAAAAAACAAAAAAGTTGGATTTACCTTTCCTTTACCTTGCTTTCACGGCGACGCTGCTTTATATTTCACACATATATATATACATATTAATATATGTATATATATACACACAACAATAACACATTAACGTGTGTATAGTATATAGTATGTACTGACTCACTTTTTTATGCTCAATGATCAACCAATATATACGCCAACTTGTGTACGGTATCTTTTCCATATTAAACGTGGTATAGTCAAGCATGTAAGTTTCACTTTTTTAAGTATTTACAAAAGAAAAAAAGTGTATAAAAGTATTAAAAAAAGGATAATGCTACCTATATTCCCCGGTTACAGTATTGTTATAGTTTGTGCATGTATATGTGACTACAAGCTATAGAAAGGATTATACATGATGACACATATATACATATAAATATATAATAATGGAGCGATGTTACACTAAAGTCATTTTTACAATCTTAAATGTAACCGTTATGTCTTGTTAGTCTCCTCCACTCAATTTAATGAGGTATATATCTTGTTGATTTTTTTTTTACATTTTCTATGAAAGATATCATTAAATACATATGAACTGACTGTAACATTTTTTAGTAACCGGAGATATGCAAATTAACCAAGGACACTTTGTTCATAGATATAAAAATGATAATGCTACATACAACTCTTTTTTCAACTTTAATTTTAGTTCACAAGTTTTTAGGTTTTTAAAAATAACATATCTTATTTACATGTTTTTATAATAATAAAAAAATGTATTTTAATGAATTGCATGACCATTAATAAAAAATGTAAATTATTTTTATTCAAAGATATTTTTCGATAACGTGGATATATGATATGAACGATGTATACGAGAATTGAAATTGAGACTGAAAATGAAACATTTCAAGAAAAAATTTCCTTTTAAGTGGAATCCTACTAGTGGGTCCCACACCCAAAACAGGCAACGGAACGGGCCACCTTTTACAATGAAACGTTGGGTTTCCATTGAAAAGGTCCACCTTTTACAACCGTTGGATCAACCCCGAACGACCAAAAATTCACAGAGAGAACACAGTGGGTGGTATTCTCGTAAATAGAGCGAGAATGTGAGGGCAAATGTGGACAAAAACCCGACCGGAGTCGCTCCTGCAGCGCTTTTGACCGAATCTTTGCAGGGGGTGTCTTTAACGTGCCCGTACAAGTCCCACAAATAAATAAATATTTTAAAATAAAATAAAATATTTATAAACCACTGTTTTGATTATTATTATTATTTTAACTTTAAAAGTTTGGTTAAATTGGCTTAGGGGGCACGCATGGGACTGGCACCGGATCACGTGCGCGCACGATCGGGTCAGAATCAGAAAGAACAACTCGGATTCCCAAAACGGAGTCCGTTTAAGCAAAATCTCTTTTAATTTTTTTTATATATATATATTTGTCACACACCCAAACACGCTTCTTCACTGCATATCCCGATTAAATTATTCCAGTTTTTTTTTTAATACGAGGGAATAAGAATGTGATCATGGACAAAATCTCGAGTTATGTCTCCCCACCCTACAATATTTTATATTTAATAATATAATAATTATAATGTTAAGTCTATTCAAATGGTTACCACGTATGTATCACCACTTCACGTGGTATGAGATATCCTTATCGGAAATGTGGACCGTTGGATAAGGATCGGACGGTGGTGATGAGGGGTTTTGGATTCTTGGAAAAGCCAAGCCACGTGAAAGAGTCCCTCCCAAAACTCATCTGAGGTATACATGATTCATATATATATTTATTATTATTTAATGAATATGGGGACATGTACGTACGTTGGGGTAACGGAGAGTGGAATCAAAGAAGGGAAGTTGAGACAATTATTTTGTCTTATAAAAAATAATGTATGTATTTTCGTAATGATACGAAATGAATGGACACACTTTTAACAAATGTTTTAAAGAAATTGAAATATTATCAAAATATATGGAATGTCCGTGGGGGCAATCCATGAAGACTGGATGTAACACTCATTAGTTTTTTTATTTTCATGAGATCTATATTTTATATGTCAATAATTGACATGAGAAATTTATAAACACTTCAGCCCTCCATTTTTTTAAAATTATTTGCACACAATCCATTTATATAGTCTTCATATGCTTTTTGAATTTTTTTTTTAAATGATATATATATCTCGTGTAGTGAAACCTGTACAATTGTACATGTCATTGTATATATGCCAACCTGCACAAAAAAACACAGAAGATTACATGATTTGCCAAATAACCAACCAGCCAACCAAACAAGAGGTCAAATCATGTATATTAACTTCATTTGTTCTTTATCCCTGTTCGTTGAATGTAGAACAAACTTCATTTGTTCTTTGGTTTCTTAGGTTCATTTGCTTGTCTGGAGTATTCTTGTTCTTTTTATTTTTATTTTGGATATATGTCTATTCTCACTCATTTCAGAATTTGTAATTCGATTTGAGAATTACAAACATCTATCTTTCTTTAAAAAAAACTTCATTTGTCAAAAAATATATATTCAATAGTTATATTAATCTCCACCCATACTATAGTAATCCAATAATAGTGCTAATTAATATGATACACAAAGGAGAGGGAACTGCTGCTGCTGATATTTGCAAACCTAGACCTCCCAAAAAAAGCCTATCACAGAATCAATGCCTTTGTTTAACAACCAAACACATGTGAGCTATGTGATCCAAACCTTTACCATTCTTTTGTGATATCCTTATCTGTACCACAACAAGTTTTGTGTGTGTCTTTTTGGTGGGTCTCAATTTATTCTGAACATTATCATCTTGTCTTTTGGTCCTGCGACGTCTGATCATAAATGGGCGGTCTCATCACCAAGTGTATGCGTTACAGGCTTTATTTTTATTATTTTCAAACGAATGTCATTGATGCTTTTGTTTTTATTGAAAGTAGCAACAAAAGAAAAAGCTGTGCACTTTCATTAAAAGCCAAAACGGCCCTGTCTTTTATGTATACAGACTATTGTTGCATGGCCTGTGTGTATATATACATACATACATATATATATATATATATATATATATACACACACACACACACATCTTAACCTTCACATGCCAGTAGTTGTGTACATGCCTGTACCTCTCCTATTTAGGTGGTACTCATAAATCTCCTTTTAACATAATAACATCTACATATAATATAAGAAAGATAATGTTTAATATTTGCTTCCCTTCTTTTGAATAGATGATAAGCATTATCACTGAGGAATCCAACTTAAGTGAAACTTAATAAAAGATTACAGATAACACCTATTGACTAGCATTAAATAATCAAAGCCCCAAACATAAAGATTCGTACAAAGTCAGTTTCATTGTGAGTGCATAATACACACCAACCTCCTTTTTGATAGGGTTTGATAAGATTTTAAAAAGTCATGAATTGTGATAATTAGATAAGTGTTTATATATGCATGTTGTAATCTCATTTTCAAGTCCACTTCAATGAATTGTTTAAGTTCACAAAAAAATAAAAACATTTACTTCCTTAAAAAACAGGTCAATTAGGTTGCCTTCACAACACACCCACTTTTTAGATAACACATTTTCAACTACAACATCAACCAAACATTTTATGCTATCCATTTCTAGTAAATAACACAACCCCATCAAGGGCAAACCCGTCATTTTCAGTTAAAGCCGCACCATTAAAGCTAAAGAATGTCTCACTATAAACCCCATTAAAAAAAAAGATTCCCCCATCCATTGCATCCATTGTAAATTAAAAACACTTTCTCTACACCAAAAAAAACATTTTTTCCCAAGGGGTTTTTCATAAAAAAAACCCTCACCATCCTTCAAACGCCGTTACTGTATTTCAGGTAAATAACATGATCCCATCAAGGGCAAATCCGTCATTTTTAGCTAAACGCGCACCATTAAAACTAAAGAATGTCTCACTAAAAAAAGATTCCCCATCCATGGCATCCATTGTAAAATTCCCATAGCTGTACAAAAAAAACATTTTTTTTCCGAGGGGGTTTTTCATAAAAAAAACCAAAAACACTCACCGTGACTCAAACGCCGTCACCATTAACGTCTCCCTCAACCTGCGCTTCCTCCTCCTCCTCCACCATCTCCTCCTCCTCCTCGACCCACCCATTCATGGGCGCGCACTCCGCTTTGTGTCTCACCTTCCAATCCAAAGCCTGACACGCGCGCGAGCAGTAATTCACGGCCCCGCAAACCGAGCACCTCCTGAACTCGTGCCGTCTCGTCTCGGGCCGTCCACACCCGCCATGCGAGCACATCCTCAGCTCCCCCTCCTCCCTCTCCGCGAACCACTCCCCCAAGAACTGATTCGCCGGGTGCCCCTCCGTCGCGGGCACGTCGCACCCAAAGTCGCTCAACAGCGGGCACGCCCCGTGCGCGTGCGCGTGCGCGCTGCCCGCGGGGCCGTTGTCGATCCAGCACGGGAGCGCGCGCGCGAGCTCGCGCGCGTTGGCTTGCACGAGGAAGCGACGCCCCTCCGCGACGTTCTGGCGCACGCCGTACCCGTCCTGGAGACAGTGCCCGAGCTCGCGGAGAGCGTCGACGTGGCCGAGGAAGGCCGCGCGCGCGCAGAGGGCGACCCCCGCGCGGAGGTCCTTGTCGTTCTTGGTGCCGCCGCTGCCGTTGAATTGGATCACTGCGAGGGAGTAGAGCGCGGACGCGTGCGAGCCCATAGCGGCTTTCGCCATTAACGAAGCTCCGCTTCCCCGGTTTTGGAGACAGTAGAACCGGATCTGAAACGGATCGAATCGAATCAGTTTTTTGCCCCCCAAATTAAAGAATTCGTTGAAGAAATCGAAGATGATTTCACCATACCATGCCGAGGAGATAACAGGCTTCAAGATTTCCGGAATCGGCGCAGGATTTGAGGAACCGATGCGCCGATTCGGACCAATTTTTGGCTCGGACGGCGAGGGATCGAGGGGAGGCTCTGCTGAGGACGAGTGGATGAAACCCTAAAACGTTGAATCTCTTGCATCTGTAAAAAAAATCGTATAAATCTTCAGATCTGAAAATTTTCCCCAAATGTATAGATTCAAAAGAACTTACGTGACCAAAACATTGATGAAATCGGAAGGCGAAGACGCGGCGGAGATCAGTTTCGAGAGGATGAACAGAACGATATCGTCCGGCAGTCCGTCGAAGAAATCAAAATCGGCTGCCGCGTCGACCTCCGCCGGCGGCGCAACAGTTCTCCGCCGTTTCCGGGGATGAACATCGCCGCCGCCGCAGCCGCCGAACACTCTCATCTTCAACTCTAACAACTCACTCGAGCGGCCGCCGCCGGAGACGGAGACCCGCCTCTTCTTCTCCGGTCCGTCGTCGGTCGAACGGTAACAAAGGCCTCTTCTTGTTCGCATCTTTGATATGATCGATTTGATTTTGATTTTGATTTTTTTTTTTGGGATGTTCAAAAAAACAATGAAGTGAAGGCATGTATGATTTGGAGGGGTATTTATAGAAGGGAAATAATTTAATATTTTTTAATATTTAATTTTACATTGATAATGTTGGTCAAACGGCGTTGACCAGTCCGTTCGCTTGGTTTCTACGGCGCAAATTCTCTCTGTTTGTTTTCGCGGTTAATTTTTTTTTTGTTTTTAATTTTTAATTAAAACGAAAATTAGTTTATATTAACAGACTGGAACGTGTCAGACGGTCAAACTGTCCGACTCAACCACTCTTTTATGGAATGACGATTTTACCCTTGGAAGAATTGTTTGGGTTTTTAATGCTGTTTTGTTGGTATATTTGAGTATCTGCCGACACTTCATTAATTATTGGAAATTGAGGTCATTAGGGAGGATTTGGTTAAGCTAAAACACATGTCATTATTGGAATAGTTATACTGGGATTGGAGAGAATTATATGGTTTTTTATTAGACTATATCTAGTTATAAATATGGATGGATAATTTAAGTGTAACTATATTTAAATAAATATGCTTCTTGAGGAATAAATCTATTTTCTCCTTATTCATGTTCTTATTCACCGGATATATAAGGAGAATGTTTACGTAGTTTTTTTTTGTTTAAACGTGAATTAATGTGGAAATTTGATCTTTAATGACTTGCTTGGTAACTCTACTCCACAATTAAAAGAATTTCTTGTTTGTTCTAATTATGAGAGATTTGTTGAAGTAGAATTTTTGTTTAAAATGAAAAAAAAATGGAGGATTTCAAAAGCAAATTTTTTGTATTATAACAAAAGGACGATGAAAATGAACATCAAATTGTCTTTAAATGGCATATGATTTTAGCTGGTTAAAGAATATCAGAACAAAGTTGGTGTATTAATATGATTAGAATCTCCATCATTGAAGAAAACATCTATCTAGTTGTTATACTCATTTATCACTTGAAATCTTTCTATTTGAATGCTAATAAATTTTTAAAAAGAAACATTTTAGGGAATACATATCTTTCTTATTTATTATTTCAAATCTTTCTAATCTATGCCAATAAATACACTAAAATATTTTATCAAATACATATATTAAATGTCTATTTCTGGATTTTTGTATCAGTATTTAGATCTTAACCCTAATTACAGGCTAACAGTGTCACAGATTATTATTTTATGAACAGTCAGTTGTAAGGGTTCCTGTGAGAACAATGGGCAATTGTGGACATATGCAATTTTAAAAAAAAATCAAATTTCTGAGTTTTTTTTTTAATAGATAAGCACTGGAATTCAAATCGACTTTCTCTTAATTGCAAATTCTATTGTAAATCATTGAACTATATGTTCAAACCCCAAATTTGTTTACAATTATTTTCCTTGTAATGTACTAAGATCTAACCCTGTCACTAATCATAATTAATATAAAAAAATCATCTAAATAAAAATATAATAAATGAATCAAAACAATATGAAATCTTTTATTAAGAACTCCGGAGACATTTCAATACGGATAGTCATTCCATTTTAGGTTCCCAAAAGGGAAAAAAAAGTGGTGATTCGCTATCTATAAATTATAAATATTCGAATCTAATTCTCATATATTAACAATTAATTACATTAATGCATTCATTTACTTGGAGAAATAAGCACCCCCTTTTTTGGAGGAACGTTGAAGTCCAAAATTTTAATAAGAACTTATTTTATATCATAAAAAAGATGGCAAGTACATAAATCTATTAAAGTAGTGTTATTACTCTTGGATAAATGAGTTGTCATTTTCTCATTGGTTTTGTTAGCCAATTCTTTTAGCAAATTTTAAAATATTGAATTTTTTCCTTCTTTTTTTTTTTGGTCCCCAAAAATACACTCTACATGACTACATCTCATATGATGAAATCACATAGAGAAACATAATTTAACTACTAGTATAGCATCACCAGCTTAAATAAGTTGCATGTAAATATTATAAACATTAATATCTCAAACACGTAGTCCTTAAAAAAATGCTTATGATTTATAATTTATTTATGAATCCAAAACCAGTTAGGTTTTTCTAGTCACGGCCTTCTTCACAGATATTATATATTTTAATTAATGTGACAACATTATTGTTTTAATTTGACCAAGCATGCCATTAAAGGAGGGGGGTCCCCAATCTTCAGCAAATTAAAAATGACGTAGATTTGCATGCATATCTCTAATTTTAATAACATATATATAATATTTATAAAATCTTTTGTCACATCAAAAATTTAATTAGAAAACATAAGAACATTCGACACGCATCAAAATTAATTAATTAACTTACATTTCATTAGATTTGCTGACATGGGTGATTCGGTGGATGAGACAACCACTTGTCTCTAAACACGTGGACTTTTAATTAATTGTTCAGTTTTTCTTAATCAAACCACGCCAATATGTCAGCCTTATCAACATTAATTATTGAATATGTTTTCAGTTTGACACTAGGGTGCTTTTAAAAACACAGTTTAAAAATAGCTTTAAACTTTATACACGATTTTTTAAGAGTAATCATGATAGCTGCTTTTTAATTAATCAAGTAATCACGTTTAATATAGCTGATTACAAAAACTGATTTTGTTGAGGAATAAACGTAGTTTTTTAAACACATTTGTTATTGTAATCATGAGAGTATTTTTTTAATTAAATGAACTTGTTTGATAACTTGTAGAAGGCTTTTAATTTTTAAAAAGCTAAAAACAATCTAGAATTAGTTGACAAACAAAATCTAAATAAATCTCTCCACTAGATGGGTCAATTTATGTGTGAATGTTATTAAAACCATACTTGTAGATTTCAGATCACGTGATTTGACAAGTTATGTGAATAAGGTTCACACTCTTTCACGTGATCTTTGGTGCCCTAGGTATACAATTGTACAATGACAAGCAAGTCAGCTAAAGTATGGTTTAAGAAATGTACATAATTATCCTCACCAAAAAAAGAAAAAAAAATGCAAATGATTATCAAGTTCACAGGAATGATTTGATTGTTTTCTAGAAGATTTTTATTATTGTTAATACAAGAAAATATGTAAAAAATTTGATGTTGGATTTGAAGAAGAGATGTGAGTGATGATGATTAAGACTCATTTTTTATATTTACTAAACATGTCATACACAATTGAAGACAGATGTTTGAGATGTCATGCATTCAGATAGATTGATCTCTCAATTTTTGAGTGGGTAGTTTTCATGTGTTTTGTTTTTTAACAAAAGTTACGGTAACAAGAGTCTACAATATTCCCCTAAAAAAAAGTTAAGGTATTTTAGATTTTTTTTTTTGCCTACTTATTTTTTTTTAGGGTGCGTTTGGTTACGCAATTATATAGTTTTTACAAGTGTAGGAGTTGTTCTGCAATCGTATTATAAATCAGTTTTACTATAACAGCTCTCTGCAAACATATTTAATTTCAGACAAATAATACCTTAAAGCTATGATTTCTAAAAGTTGGGCGGGTGAGCTTCCTGTAATCAGTTTTAAAACCACATTCATGCAAAATCAATTTTGTAATTGTGCAACTAAATGCACACCCTTAATTTTTGTTAGCATTAAAAGAATTTTTTTTTTGGTGAATTGATTATCTTATCCATGGATATATATAAGACAAAAAAAATTATATTATATGGTATTTTATTTCCTTTCTTTCTCTGCACATGCTAAAATTGAATTCTAAAATCATGGTTGACACGTTTCAACTAATATAAATTGTAATGGAAGATATCCAAAAGCATAAATCCTTTATAAAGTTTAAAATGTCATTGGAAAAATCAAGTTATATATTCTGATATCAAATTATTTATAAAAATTTATTGTGATCTTTTCAGACATTTATGTACAATCACAATTGTACTAAACTGTGATTGTAATTAAACTTTATTATATATTTCAGTTTAACATATATAAATTAACCATGTTCATTGAGATATGTAATTAATCTGTTCGAAGTGGGGTGATCATTGAGATATATATGTTAAACTGAAATATATAATAAAGTGTCCTATATATTAAATTCTTAATTAATTAGCTTAAAACTAATGAGTTTCCATGCAAATATTTTATCAACCATACAAATAAGATAGCACTTGCAAACTTGTATTTGAAGTGGATGTATTACTTGTTCTCACAAACAAAACCTATAGGTTCAAAAAGAAAAAAAAATAGTCACCACACGTTTTTATTATGAGTTTTTCATGCTAGCTTACGCGCACAAAACAATTTGCTCAAGAAACCCTAGTAATAGTTATATTTCATAAATAAATCTATATATGTAGGTCAATCAATGTCTACATATAAAAAAAATTAGCTTACACAAGAAGGTTAAAGTTGACTGAGTTAACTTGTTGAACCATCGAATCAATCCTCTTTAAACTTCACTGTTTAATTAGGTTTTCTTTACTTGGAAGGCTAGGGTTTCTCCCAAGTCAAATATGTCCAGCCAGTTTTTTTTTTTTTTTTCTGAGTGTCTTTTCTATATTCTCATTCTTCTTAGATTTGCCCTAGATTTTGTTTTTGTCTTTCTCTCTGATGGTGTATGTCTCCAAATCAAATTAAAGTATATCCCTTGTTTATGAGACCTTAATGATCAATTAAAGCATTACATTGTAGTGTACAAACTTCCATCACTTTCCACAGAAAACCTAGGATAATCTCATTTTGGCATATTGCAAATACACGTGTCAGCTTTTGATTGGATGGGTTTCACTTTCTGGGATAAGATTTAGATAACACACTCCATTTTTTAAAAAAAATGGACTTTCAAAAGGGGATTAGATTCTGCTTAATAAATCTCTCTGTGATATATGCCCTCTCAATTTTTCGGATTTGTTTATTTAAAAGAAAGAAAAAAAACTGATGTTATGTTGGGTAATTTTGTGTTTGGGAATAAATCAAATACGTACACTTAATCTAAACTCTCATTTTCACACACACATTTCTCCTTAATCATCTTTTTAAAAGCTTGATTTTTATGTTTTGGTTATAAATATTAGCTTTTGAAAAGTTGCATTTTAATTAGCGTTTAATAATTGATTTTTAATTGAAAACTACTTCTCAATCTCACATCCTAATATATATCTTTTTTTCTTACTAGGAGCAGCCAGAGGTACATAACATTTGCATAAAGAGACAACAAAGAGTGCTACACAGTTTTTTTTTCAAACCTCAATTCCAGTCCTATATGTATCAATAGAAAATCCCTAAAACATGTATATACTTTCATTAACAAAGTATATATATGTTTCTATAAAAAAAATTATATTTTTTATAATTACATCCATGCAAATTATTAGAGTATATGTTTCATATTTTTATAAAAGTATGTATTTCATTATATAAGGATATACAATTTTTAAAAATCCAAATCATGTGTAGACATTGGCACTGAAAAAGGGACTGTATTTAACATTATCAGACAAAAAATAATTTTTTAAGGAACTACACATAATTTCCTGTATTCATGTAAAAATAATTTGTGTACAACCAAAAACAAATTTACACCACTACCTAAGTAAATGCACACAGGATTCTTTGTGCCTTTAAAAAGGGATCACATCACCTAGACAATTTTTTTTTTGTGTACAACATCACCTAGACAATTTTTTTTTGTGTACAACATCACCTAGACATTTACAGGTGACCTTAGACCTCACAATGGGTGAACTCCAAATCTTAAAACAATTGTGTGTAAATTTATTTTTTGCAAAGAGTAAATATGGATCCAAATTTAGGAGTTTCATCTATATGACTCCTAACCCCTTTTGTAAAGTCTATAAATACTCATACCCAATATCTCTCTGTACTGTGTAAAAATAAAATAACTGCTGCTAGTGGGGATTTTAGAAATAACGAAAACGACAACTAACAATAAATAGTCATACACTTTGTTATTTACTTCTTATCCTGGATAACGAAGCGCTCGCTGTTACACTCAGGTGCGTTTGGATATAAGGTTGAAATATTGATATTATTAAAATCTTATGTTTCTTTTGAAAAGCTATGTTTTATTATATTTTCAACCGCAAGATTTTTTTGGCTTAAAAATAAAAATTATAGTTTGAAAAGCTAAACGCTGAAAATGTGTTTGTATCTAAGGTCCGTTTGGATATGAGTTTAGGTAGATTCTACGTTTGAAAAACTAAAGTTTGACGTTTTTCAAACTCAGATCCAAACACATTTTCAGCTTTTAACTTTCCAAATCACAATCCTCATTTTTAGGCCAAAAAATCTTGCGGTTGAAAATCTAATAATACATAGTTTTTCAAAAGCTGAGTTTGAAACATAAGATTTTAAGAATATAAGTGCATGTTTCAACTTCACATCCAAACACACCTTAAGTTTGAGAATTTTTAGCTTTTCAATTACATAATCTATCTAAACTCATATTCAAACGGACCTCAATTCTATATATAGTCATAAATATAGTTTCATATATATACTTTATTATCCCATGCACTTACTAATTTTTTTTACATTTTCTATAAATTATATATTTTAATTTATTGAAACATATACTTAATTTTTTATAAAAATGAATAAATAGAACATATTGTATTTGAGATTAAAAATTTTTTAAAAATAAATAAATAAATAGAACGGATTGCGTTTGAGACTTAAAAAATAAACATAGTGTAACATTTTCGATGAATATTTGAATCACTGCATCATGAGTCATGGATTTAAATGAAGGTAACAGATATCATCAGTATAGAGTTTAAAAACAAACAAACCAACCATGTGTAAAGTAACTCGAATAGATGGAAAATTAAAAAAGAAGAAACACTAGAGAGAGAAAAAAAAACACAAATCAGTACATCTGCAATAATCGCATCACATGCAAACCCTCGCACGCCCCATCTGCCAATGCATCACCACCACCACCACCACCACAACCCCTTCAAAAAAAATAAAACACAAAAACAACCCATGTTTTTTTTTTTTCACTTTTTCACTTTTGCACCACCAACAACTCACATGCTTTACCAAAAGCTCTTTTTTTCTTTTCTTTTTCTTTTTTTCAAGGGTTAAACTATCCATGACATTGTTAGTTACACTCAGTCTTTTTACGATCTAAATTACAATTTTATATGCATTTTTAAAAATCATGTGAATTATATACATCATTAGACGAATAATATACATTTTAGAATTTTTTCTCGTTTATTAAATATAGGTTGATTAATTCAAAGTGGAGTTTTTCATCAAAGCCTATACTATTTTTAAAACAAATAAAAATAAAAATATATACGATCTGCTATTAGTATCGTTGATTCTCCAGGAAACTCACCCTCCCCCCTCCCACGGACCCCAGCTTTTAAAAATCACAATTTTTTAATACTATTTATCTAAAATTTGTATGTAGGAAGATACTAAAATAAAATTATTTTATTGCCACCGTAAATGTAAAAGTTTTTTAAAAAAACAACATTTTTCAATCATATAATATCACCCACTCTTGTGATTACACGTGGCACCCGTCACGGCCGCTGACGTCCCTTTGAAGAGCTCCAGCTGTGGCTCCCCCTCCCCCACCGCGCATCATCAACACTTCCGACGAAAGCCTTGTCAAAATATGAGAGGGTTGTTTTGCGTCCGTACCCTTGACAAAATCTTTTTTTTTAAATATCCTGGTGATTTATTTATTAATAGAATACGGAGAAAGACCCCAAAATACGTTGATATAGATTTTATAGATCATCTAAAATTATATTATTTCATCGTAATCTATTTCATTAGTATAAGAGAAGTCACATGTTAAATTATTTTTTATTAGCTCTTAGAAATTAAATATTTATATGTTAAATTGTTATTTTTCATTTTATAAATTTTTATTTATATTTTATTCACATTTTATGTCAAACAAAAAAAATTATTATTACATTTTCTAACAAAAATAAATAAAAACACAAAAAATGATAACTTGTTCTTTATATATATTAGAGCAATTGTTTATCATATAATAACTTATATCATTATTATATATGGGTAACAATACGTTTCAAAGTAATATTCATACACGATTCAATCATGACCCATAAGTTAAAATACCGTAATATATATTATGTTATCTTAGCGTATAGGATTACAAAACAGACCGTAAAAAAGACTGCGTGTATTAGCGCCGATATAAAAATGATCACTCAAATACTGTGCAATCCCTTTCACCTATTAAATCTTCTTTCCTTTATTTTCTGTCTTCTCTCTGATTCTTCTCAGGCCACTCTGTTTGGCTTCGAACTATTGCCACACATTCTGTTGTTACAAAAAGTCTACATTTTTTTTAAAAAAAATTCATTCAAATATGAAAGAGAGGGAGCCCATCCAGAAGAGTTGTAAAAGAATTTCAAGAGGGGTATTTAGATAATATATTGTGTTTTATAAGGGCTATATTAAAAAAAATCACTTAAAACGCTAGACGACAAGGATTGGGTACACGTCAGTGATGACAAGAGACGATTGGAGAGTCGCACACGTCTCGAGGCGGTGCGGGAGTTTTTGCCTCGTGATTCCCACCGGGAGGCGGTAAAGGGACCCACGAGATGTGGAAAGGTGACGTCATCATTTGTCGGGGAATTAGCAGACAAGAGTCGGGATTGTCTGATGTTGGATGGGGGCCCCACGGTGTTGACACGTGGCAAGATCAGGACGGCCCAGGTCAGCGATTTTGATTACACGTTAAGTTCGGGTCGGACTCGGGCTTTACGGGCCCGCGAACCAACGTGCCCAACAAGGGTTCGGTAAATAAAAAAATGACAAAACTGCCCATGTGAAGGGGAGGTGGTTAAACTATTTGACTATCTACCCTTAGAAAATCTTTACTCCAATTAGTATTCATTTTTGAAGAATACTCCAATAGTATTCTTATCTCCACACTGTTAAATTTGTTAAATATCTTGAAAATGTTTGTATCTTATCCGAATTTCTATTTAAAATTTTTAAAAATTATGATATATATCCACAAACCCATATCTTAAATAATATTATATTATTATTTATTTTAGTGTTTTGTATGTTTACTTATAATTTTATGTTTAATCATTTTGAACATAAAATTATTTTTTTTTAACGTATTTCAGATATCAGATATATGATTTTTTTGGGTACAGAATTTTTGGATATCTAAATCAAATCCATATCCACTTAAAATTTTTGAAAATTTTGGATAATTATCGAAATCTGAGATTTTTATATCAGATACAGATTTTTTTTTGATAATCAATTCGTATAAGTATGAGTCTATCAAATCCGTAGCTACTCGGTTGACAAGCTTAAAGTATTGGATATAGTCAATGCTAGGTATCATTATCAATTTTAATTATTTAGGTATTCTAATGAAAGAATTGCAATTAATTAAAATTATATGAAAATCTCATAAGTTAAAGTGAAATAAAAATTGATGAGATTGCACATTGACTGAGTCTAATCTCATGCTCAACAGTTTCAGATTCGGATGCTAATACTCATTTGGGTGCATTAAAAATGACTCCTATATCTTAAAGTCATTAATCAAATAAAAAAGTTTAATCTAAAAAATTGAAGATAAATATAACAAAGTCTTCATTAACTACGTTTAATTCACAATCTCCAAGGCGAATTAATTGATCCAATACACTAAATTTATATGATATTCAAAAAAGAGATATTAAGATATGTATCTTATATATCATAAAATAAATCACTCAAATAATTATTTGAATCAAGAGTCAGTTTGATAACAATATATTCTAATTATCGGAGAATCCTTTAATCTTGTGACCAATTAATCCTGACGACCCAACAAAAAAACAATTCCTGTATTTGTACCTCTCACATAACCTATATAATTGAATTATTAAGAACGAAGAATATTATTTATGTATCAAGTTATCAAATTAGCCCAAGATATCCGTTGCACACTTTTATTCAAAAGTTGGAACAACTGATAGTATTTGAAAATGATTTTGAATTAAATATTATTCATGTATCAATAGAATCATCAAAAGTTGTCCCAACATGTCTGTAGATGCAAACTTAGGACTATTGGGTAGTGGAATTAAGGAGAATAGGAAGAAATATATGTGTATAACTATAACATAATAGGTGAAAATAAACTGATATTTGTATTCTAGGTTCTTATTGAAATTATGTTATTCTATCCAATCCATTCCTCTTGTATAAATAGTTCTCACTATTAAATCAACAGTCATCAGCTCTTATAAATTAGGGGGTTCACATGCCAACATTTTTTCACATTTTATAAATTATTATCTACACCTTATTCACATTTCATCCACAACTTATACATCATCAACCAATCATCAAAAACTTCATTTTTATGTTTTTCAATGAGAATAACAAAAAACAATATTAAATAACAAATCACTTATTCCACTAGTATAATTATTAATTCCTACAATAGTCATGAACCCTAAAATAATTTATGTTTTTTCTCCAAATGACATCATAAATTAAGCCTCTCAATTAGACGGATACAAATCGGATAGGCTTATATCGATATCTGTATCCGAATTAGATATTCAAAAAAATATTTGTATCTGATATCCGAAAGATATTGAAAATAAGTATCCGTATCCAATTTGAAAATTCAGATTTGGATAATTATCTTAAATATCCGAAAATTTAAAATAAATATGAAATTATTAAAATATCTAAAGATCTAATATCTAAAAATAAAAAATATATATTTAATATTTGAAATATGTAAAAAAATATAATAATTAAATAGTATATAACATAAAATTGTCAGTATATACATAAAATATTACATGCTTTAAAGTAAAAATAAAAATAAAAACTCATATTAATTTTAGAAATATAAATATGTAATTAAATAAATAATAATATAATAATATTTTCGGATACAGACATATTCATATCTGATCCAAAAATTTTAAGATACAGATAATTTTTTTGGATGCTGATACGGATTTTTCGGATATCAGATATTTTTTTAAATTTGTGATTCGGATCGAGTACAGATATTTTTTTCGTATAAATGAGAGACTTATTATACATATTTTAAGGCTTGCGTTGGGGTTATATGTGAGGGATGGTTTCGTCATTTCAAACCTCTTCAGTTGTGACTAAAAAAAAATTTGAAGCAAGATCATGTCAGTGATCTCATTCTCTTGTACCCCAGTCTCGTATTCACTGTTTATACCTAAATTTAATATTAAATTTTTTTAACTGATCGGGATTTGTGGGGGGTTGAAGAAGCGTGTTTGGGTTCCTGTGATTATATATAAATAAACATAATAATATACTATATATAAATATTATTATTATAAATAGAGAGAGAGAGAGAGAGATATGTTGCTTAAACGGAGCCTGAGTTTCTCTGAATCCGTGTAGTGAGCCATTCGTGTGCGCACGTGATCCTGTACCATCCCATGCGTGCCCCCTAAGCCAACCTCACCCAAATTCAACAACCCTTCTCTCCTTTTTTTTTATATTAATTAATGATAATAATATTAATGTATTCAATTTTTTTATGTATTGTTTAGATAAAGAGATAAAGTTTATGATTATTCTATAAATAGATTACAGCAACAGTGAAATAAGTAATTTTCTATTTGGTTTTATTTTATTTATTTTCGTCAAAAAATATAATAATGAAGCTGACAGTGAAGCCCTTTTAATTTATATCAGTAAAATGGATTGCATGAAATAATACAATTACACGGGGAATCTGAAATATAAATACAAGCTTATTCTCATATATTATGGCATAGCTATACTTATCTATTACTTTCACCCAAACAGTTAGGTCTATTCTCCTCCGATTCCACTACTCAAACAGCACCTTAATGTCAAGTGTTGGATCGTCATAATTTTTTTTTGGCACTATCATATTACACACCTTTTTTTTACAGTCTTAGATGTATTATCTTATATCTCATTAGTCATGAGGTACATACCTCGTTATTTTTTTTTTACATTTGTTAAAAATAAACATATTTAATTTAAAATCGAGCGATATATAATTTTCATCAGATTATATATATATATATATATATATATATATATATATATATATATATATATATATATATATATATATATATATATATATACGAGAGCGATTAGATGCGGCAAACGACAGGTGCGGCCGCGACGTGGGCCGTTTGATCGCGGGTCTATCGAATCCAACGATCGACGTGAATCGCACCCGACCGTCCGATGCGATGGACCCGTGATCGATGGCCCGTGATCGCTACCGCACCTGCCGTTCGCCGCACCTAATCAGTTATATATATAACTGATTAGGTGCGGCGAACGGCAGGTGCGGCGTCGATTGTGGGCCGTCGATCACGGGTCCATCGCATCGGACGGTCGAGTGCGATTCATGTCGATCGTTGAATGTGATGGACCCGCGATCGAACGGCCCACGTCGCAGCCACACCTACCGTTCGCCGCACATAATCGCGAGCGTGTGTGTATATATATATATATTGGAGATACAGTGGTCTATAGAATTTACTTTTGCATGTCCAAGGTCCCGATCCCACTTGGAACTGTGTCAGTATGCACCGCGAAGGGGGGAGCGAGAGGCATTTTGATAAGCAGTGTTTTAAAGCGTCGAAGAAACAAGAAAAAATACACGTTTAATGCTACCACTGAGCGTCAAATGCGAACGTCCTTTTTTGTTTGTTTCAAAGGTGGCATTTCACCGCATCTGCTAGCACGAACTCGGATCCAAGTGTCCAACGCTGTCCAAACAGGACCTAAGGACTATATCTTGATCACATGTGTAAAATTTTTGACATAAAAAAAATTAAATATAAATAATAATGTATTCATATTTTATCTTGAATTTTTTGTTTCCACTTTTGGATATGTAGAGCTTGTACGGAAACCCTGCAAAGATTCGGTCAAAACCCATGCACAGGGTCGACATCTTGTTTTACGATAATGCCCCTCCCCCGTACCGTTGGTTTATCATGGGCCCGTTCCGTAGCCGTTTCATATTGGTGGGCCCATAAACTGATTCTCATGATCAAATGTCCGCATGTTGTGGGGTCCATTTTTCTCTGACACGTCACTTGTTATTATCATGATATTCGTAACATGTGATTTGATTGGTAGACCTTAGACCATCATAGTACGTAAGCTCATACGGAACTCAGTCGTGTTTTGAGGGTAACGGTTTATCTTGAAAATTTGTGGGAATTCATGAAAGGTTTTTTTTGAAAATAGAGGCAATTAATTGCAGGTGCCAACCTCTTTGAGTTTCATCGAGGGGCGTTACAAGTCATGGCGTAACGAGCGTTTTTGTTTTGTTTGGTGAGTGGAATAGATTCATCTTCTATTCATCACTCCCGTGAGGGGGATTCCTTATTTCATTCTTTTTTGATAACTTCGGTTCTATTTAATATAATCAGGATAAAATCTGTGTACTATTTTTCTATTAAATAAATAAATAATTTTGATCCCATTTAAATCCATATATGGGGTGCAACATGGACTTATTCATCCTTGATAGTTATATCGGGATAAATAATAATCCATTCTGAATAAGCAAATTTTTATTTGGTTGCCTTTTTTTTATTATTCTCATTGGAAAACGTAAATGCGACATTTTTATTGATTGGTTCACCTTGGATAAAGTGATGATAGATGGTGAATAAGGATGGATATGAGTTCATGATTTTAAATGACAACTATATACTTGAATAAGTATGAGAGATGTATGACTAATTTGATAGATGTGAAAGTTTTTGAAATGTGTGTGAGACTCTTAGGTGAGATAAATTTTTTAAAATGATAGAGAAAAGTATTTTTATCCATTGTATAGATAAGCTCTGATAAACAATTCTAATATTTTCTTATAATAGTTATAACCCTAGTTTATTCAGACACATATAGTTATCAGAGTTTATCCCAGAAAAACAAACAACGAATAAAAGCTATTATCTAACATTCACCCAAATTCTATGTTGATTCTCTACCACGAACTGGGGGTTATTTAAAAAAAGAAGTGAAAAATTACATACTTTTGTTTAACTTGCATATGTATCTCATTAGACACACATGAGACTGCAAACTAGAATGTGTCTAACAGACTAATGATGCGCACCTTTAATATGGAAAAGATACTCCACCGTACATACATTGATATATACATGGGGTAGTTGTTGTGTATATTTAAGTTCATTATTTGAGCATAAAAAGAGAAAATAATAATTCAAACAAAGTATACCCACATTTAAAGTAAAGTAAGGGAAAGCAAAGGTGTTTCTTCTTTTGCCTCCTTGTTTTGTGACGTGCATGGCAAGCAAGGCCAGGTTATTATTGTAATTCCCCCCTTGTTGAGATGAGGAATTTAGTTTTTCTACTAGGATAATTATATAGAATAAGTAATTTTTTTTTGCTTGGTTGCCTTTTTTTTGTTATTTATATATATTATAAAATGTAAAAGTCATTTTTTTATTGTGTACTTCTAATTATATATAAGTGAAAATAAATGGTTAATAAAATTATGAGTTTTTAAATGGTTATTCTACCCCTATTTAAATTGTTTGTTTTTAAGAATGTGTATGACAGATGTATGTGTGATATGATAGATGAGATATGTGTGAAAATGTTGAGTGAGATTTTTTTTATTTTAATTTTTAAATGCAAGTGAGATAATTTTTAAAGTGATAGATATTTACATCTATTAGCATAGATATACCCCGATAAATAATTTCAACAAGCCTCCCAAATAGTCATGATAATTTAATCTAACTTATCCAGTTTATTAATTATTACAAACAAATTTATTTATTTTTGTTTATTTTCCCTTATTCTTGAGTTATTCCGCACCCAAATAAGAGATTGATACACAAAATATTATTTCTAAGATACCTCAGTGTTATTTTGAAAAAAAAATGTATGCATAGAATCACCCACAGATGAGTCATAACAAATATTAAGAAAACTAATTGATATTAGCTGAGAAAAGTTGTTATGCTCAAATGATGAACCAATTTATATTTTAGTAGTTTTAGTGTACGCGCATTCGGTGTAAGTTAATAAAATGCATTTCTAATATAACAAATAAAGTCTATTTATTTTTTAGACTTTAAATTATATGATGATATCAAAGTGTCAAAGACATAGGCAAATGATATTATTTCTAACTTGAATGACTAAATCATGGAGAATGTCTTAATTCATAAGCCACATTAAGAAAATGTATGCATACATATTATCTTAGACTCATAAGTAAGCAAAATAGAATTTTATCAAATAACATCATAAGCGATTTTGTAAGCTCCATTTCTCTAAGAACAACATAGATAAAGAAAAATGTAGTGCAATTTAAAAACTTTAATAAAGGAGTAACAAAAAATTTAAAAATAAACCGATATTCTAATATCTAAAATTATTCAGGCTTCTATTCTAAAATAATTTGATTCTGATACATATTATAATGTTTTTAATAACAAATAATCAATAATATTTATGACCCTAATAATCAATAAATTCATTTAAATTTTTTTTATCGATGATCAGAATCCCCTATTTAATATTTATGAAGGGAGGGAGAGGGAGAGAGAGAGAGAGAGAGAGAGAGTAAAAAACAAATGGATACACTTCCTGCGTGAAATAAAAATAGATTTACGAAAATTTATGGAATAGTTATTTTTATGATAATCAATGTAAATATGAAAATGAAAACTGAAATCATAGTATAGACTTCTTTATGAGCTTAAATAATGAGACTAAAATATTTATTTTATAATTTTATAAGTATTTTAATGGTCCAGAAAAGAAACTTTGGATATAATTTGAAGTTCGAACAAGTCATGTTTTGAGATCAAGGACCTTGTTATAAGTATATAAATCTGAATTAGGGATCTCTTTGTAGCATAGATAAGGGTCTGATTGTAAAACTGGCTAAAACTTATGGCCAAAATTCAAATATCTCACAAAATGACAAAATTGATCAATTTTTGTCAGGGATCTTATTATAAATATAAGGGATGCAAATAATCCAAATTGTTGACAAAATTGACCGATTTTTTCAGAAATCTGGTTATAAATATCAGAGACTTGGGGGCCGAACGTAAAATAGCCCAGCTCAATTGTCCCGTTGAGTATGTCAAAAACTTGTATGTTCCTTACAAAATTAACAATATGTCATTTTAGATGAAAATTTTATCCTTATTATAATGTTTTTAGGATATTGAAGTATAGATATACAACAACTCCATATGTACGGTTTGGTTGATAATTTTATGGGAGGGAACTCCATATGTAAATCTGTGTAATGAACTAATACACAACAACTCCTGATCAGCATAAATTTGTTCAACCTCCCTCTGCTGTATAAATTTATCCAGCCAGACAATATTGACATATATTACTAATTCCACTATTCTTCTCAATCAGTTATATACATGTTCTCAGGAATTATACTTTTATGAGATTCCTGAAAAGTTGTTTTCATATCTAAGGTGGTATTAGGAAATGAGTTCGGATTGATAATGCGTTTGGGATCGAACAAGATTTGCTTCTCATAAATCACACAATTATTTCATTTGAAAGTGATTTTCAAAAAAAAAAAAAATTTAAAAAAAAAAAGCTGTTTTAAAATGACATTTATCACAAATTTCCTGAGTTATATTTTCAATAAATCATTCAAAGTTGAGAATGTATAAAAGCACATTTACAATTTTTATATTCTTGTAAAAATAAAATCTTTAAAAATTATTCGTACCCATTTTTAAAAGCTCCCTTGAATCTCACATAACAAAGACAACCTTGGCCTACAAAGAGATATAAATGAAGAGGTGCAATGGCTGTGTGTTGAAAATGAAATTAATATAACTTTTGCTTGTGTCATTGGTCTCCCTAAAGTCATGTGAAATGAAAGGTGGTTGAATGCCAGTTGATGGATTCTGTTTGGTTCATGGGATTGATGAATTAGAGCCATTTATTGTAGCCAACAGTGTAGTTGGGGGAGGGGGACAGGTTTATAACTGTTATTTTTAACTTCCACTCATGCAAACAGACAAACTCCACTGTATACATAGAATTCGGTTTGGTGCATTGATGTCATATCATTGGATTCCATATTGAAGCACTGGAATTTTTATTTTTATTTTTATTTTTAAAAATGATATGTCCCGGCCCGTCCATATGTTGTTATAAAATGTAATGTGTATACTAAGATATATGTTAAAAAAATATTTTTTAAATTTTCATAGACTAAATATTACATTAGCATGAACTAGGATAACATAGTGTATACTGTACTATAAATTGAATTCTCATAAAATCTTTTTTTTGATTGGTTTTATTACAAGAAAATTTCTCCATATGAGTAGGTTTTTCTTATTTAATTCAAAGATTTATCACTTACTAGTTAATTAAAGTCGGATTTTTAAGGACTTGAATCATGATTTGTTCATCCAAATGTAATATTAATAGAGCTAAATTACGAGTTTCAGAGGGATTAGTTTCAATTAACCCATATCAAGCTGACTAATAGTTTATATGCAATTTTTTTTTATTGTCTTTACATATTTTTTACATGTAGTACGCGTTTCAAAGGAATGTAATTCTTTGTATATATGTTGTTATGACCATCACATGCTTTGCTTATAAGATAGTATTTGAAACAGATTACGTACAGTCTTCACATACTTTGATTTTTCTTAATGTATGTATATTTAATGTAATGAAACATGTTATACTCACATTTTGTATGAATCCACTTACAGAAAGAGGTATGGAACTGCATGTAAGGTTGCAAATAAAGACAGTATGTAACAACATTTATTTTGAAGTGCATGCTTGCTTCTTGTAACGTAACTAAGATGCGCATCTTCATAAAAATAATAATATATATACTCAAAATAGAAAAATCACATGTTTCATTTAACAAAACATAAACCTCAATAGACAAAGTAAGACTACAGTATGAATTGGTATACAAGATAGTGGGTAAACAGATGAGGCAGAAGGGGGACAGAAGTGCTTTTGGGAAGATCATTCAATCATACATCTCCGTAGTGGTGTGGATCATTTGGCTTACCCGTAATCACCGAATTTTTCGGGACACAAACATATACATAGAGAATCTATGAGAGTTGGTGCTGACTTATATAAAAAATTGGGGGACTATGTGTGCGGGGGCAAACAAAGTCTTGTATGTCCGGGGGAAATCATGATTGAGGAGTAGTCCTTGGTGTGAATTGTTGATTTTATTTGTTTTGTTTTCTTGGTAGACTCAATTTCTATCTTTTTCTACTTTGGACATATTTACTTTGATTTTGAAATAAAATTAGAACCCATATCTACCATTTAGTAAAAAAAAAAGACAGCGTTGTAATAACATCCTCTGAAGAAAAAGCTTTCAAAGATATTTTCTAAGAGCTTAAAAAGAATTTTAGTTATATATATATATATATACATATAAAGAAAAAAAAGAATAAGAGCTTTCCTAAAAAGCAAGGAAGGCTAGTCACCATCCCATGTGGATCACCAAGTTGAAAAGATAGTTGGGGGGAAGAGAAACAGTTCCCCTGATAGGCCACATGTTCAAAGGAGTGTATTCTTTTGTGGTGGATTGTTAGTAGTTGAAGATAAGGCAGAAACATGTGGAGGGCCATTATGAATGGATAGTGAGAGTCTTTGCAGTTGTTGTGTGGAGGACAAGCATCAGTAAACAACACACACACAAATGATGGTTTATTAAGGGAGGTGGGGGAGGTCACCTTTCTTTTATTTTATTTTATTTAATTTTAGTCTCTTGATGAGGTGGGAGTATTCATTATGGGGGAGCGAGGTTGGTCAACTTGGAACAAATAATTTGTGATGCGCATTGTAACATGCAATCTACGCGGATAGTTCATATACCTCAATAATCACCCATCTAGGTATATATAACTTGTTAATATTTTGTACATTTGCTAAATATAGATCAATTTAATTCATAATTGAGCGACATAAAATTTTCATCAAAACATATACATCAAACATGTGCAGATTGTCCATGAGACTATCTGCGATACTATCCCTGGCATTATTCATTTATGATGGGAGTATCACATGTGACACATAATCACTTTTTATGAAATTACCGTGTTTAATTTAATTTGATATTTACATGAAAAATCATGCATGTTTTCCTTAAAATGATTTCAATCACACCATTATTGATCAATACATGGATTCTCTTTTAACTTAAGCATAGAAAATCACATCCCAAATGTGTGGTTGTCCACAATTGCTTTGATTCTCCAATTTGAATGTGACGGTGGTTTCCAACTTTCCTTTCTTCCTTTTTTTTTTCTTGGTACAGATTCTGCATCCAATGCCAAGACTTTTGAATGGGTGATGGAAAAAACAAGAAGTCTTTTTTGTTGAGGTTGTCCCTCATTTATCACATCCATTTCATTGATGTGGTTGAGATGATAAAGAGCAGTCCATATTGAAAATAATAGGTTCAGCTCCATCCGCAGCCCTCTCTTGATTTTCTTTTTTTCTTTTTAAATACATTCATCTATTAAAATATATATTATTATAAAAAAAATGACGTATACTACACTATAATATTTTTTCTTCTTTAAAAAAATGAAAAAAAAACCATATAATTGGATAGTGCTATATATAGTGTAATAGCCTAGCGTATTATATAAACGGTTGAGAAACCACTTTTGGACTACAACCGAAACTACAAAGGGTTAAAGACATCTAAGTCTCTACAAACATGGAAAACTCATATAAGTCACTACTAAAATTAAGACAGACGTATGAGTCCCTGAAAACTCATAAAAACCTAATTATCATCTATGAGTTAAATTTTCATCCAAACTTAATTGAATATTCACATAATATTTCATCACATATAAGTATGTAGACATTGAAGTCCCTATAAACAGTTATAAAGACATATTGGTCCATACAAAAGATAAAATTACCCCTGAAAAACTTTTACAATATTGTGTACACATTGCAGTATCTATAAACAATCATAAAGACATATTAGTCCCTGCAAAAGACAAAATTTCCCCTAAAAGACTTTTACATTTAATTGGATAGACATTATAGTTTTTATAAATAATCGTAAAGACAAATTGGTCCCTGTAAGAGACAAAAATGCCTCTGAAGGATTTTTACATTTAATTGTGTTTTAGATATTATATTATTTGTCTTTATGATTATTTATAAAGATTGCAATATCTACACAATTAAATGTAAAAATCCTTCAGGGACATTTTTGTCTTTTACGAAGACCAATTTGTTTTTACGATTGTTTATAAAGACTGTAATGTCTATCCAATTAAATGTAAAAATCTTTCACGAGTAATTTTATCTTTTATAGAGACTAATTTATCTTTATGATTGTTTATAGAGACTGCAATGTGTATACAATTTAATATAAAAGTTTTTCATGGGCAATTTTATCTTTTGTATGGACTAATTTGTCTTTATGACTGTTTATAAGGACTTCAACGTCTATATAATTATATGCGATGAAATATTATGAGAATATTGCAATAAGTTTGGATGAAAATTTAAGTCAGGGATGATAATTGGGTTTGTTTTAGTTTTCAGAGACTCGTACGTTTGTCCCAATTTTAATAGAAACTTATATAGGTTTTTCCATGTTTGGAGGGATTTAGATATCTTTAACCCAACTACAAAATGAACTGAGTTTATCAACACTCTTTTATGAAAATAAAAGCTAAGCCCTAATTCAGCATAAGATAAAAATAAGTTGGGGTTAAAAGCTTACTTTTATTATATTTGATTACACAAAGGCTAACTATAATGAGATTCCTTCATTCCTACTGTATCCTAGATGAATTGAAAGAGGTTTATTTGGATTTGTTATCTTTAAAATACGCCAACTTATGGCTTTTGTAGACGGCATAACTAAAGAAAAACACATCTAACTATTCCTGTTGCTATTCTACTAGAATAGCTATTCTTTTTCTATTTTATTCCTATAACTAAATAATAATAAAAAGCAAGTATTAATGGAACAAATGGAGGGAATTCATAGCCTTCAAAATCCACATAACAAACAAAGCATTAAAACAGATGGATATTAGCACAATAAGCTCATTCAGGCCATGTATAAACAACTACTAACAGAGAGCATATGCGTCCATTTCAACAAGCAGACTTATATTGTGTGATTGCTAAAGATATTAAGCAGAACAAGAATTTATATCAAGATTGATGCAAATCAATGGAATATTCAAAAAGATGCTCCACCTGGAACAAGAATGGATCCAAGAGCAGCAGTGCTCTTTCATTCATAGAAACAACACCTGAAGCAGTATATGAATTCTCTAACCCCCTGTTTGTGGTAGAGAATCAACAAGAACAAGAGAATAGGGGTGAATAGTAGAAAATAGCCCTTATTTGTTGTTTATTTTCCCCGGATAAACCTTGATAGTTATGTTTAGATAAGCTATGATAAAGTTTGATGACTATTCTACAGAAACACTGTAATTGTTTATCAGAGTTATCTATGTCAATGAATAAAAATATCATTATCTATTCATTTTAAAAAATTTATCTCATCTAACAATCTCACACAGACATTCCAAAAATTGTCATATATATCAAATCAGTCACACATCTCTCATTTATTCAAAAATATAGTTGTCACTTAAAAGTCATAAACTTTTATCCATCTCTTATTTATCATTTATCATCATTTTATGCAAGGTGAACCAAACAATAAAAATATCACTTGTACGTTTATCAAAGAGAATAACAGAAAAGACAATCAAACAAAAATTTAATTATTCAACATAGATTGTTATCCTAATATAATTATCAAGGGCGAATAAGCCTATCACCCCCCATACAGGCCCTAATAAATTACTTTTGTAAGTATATTACTAAAAACGTTAAAAAAATGCATGCATTCAATTAATTTTATTATGTATTTCACTTTTTGTGAAAACATAGACAAGTATATACTTCAAAAAAAAAAAAACACATTCAATCTACGAAGGGTAAAAAAAATTGTCTACATGAAGGCTTCAATCGAGTCATTCGCTGTGTTCCAATCTGCAAAACATCTGACAAGAGAATGGCTTCTCTTGATATATGCCATTTTGGATCAAATCCATGCAAATTCAAACAGCCATCAATGGTGCCTAATTTGATTTGCAATGACTTCTAAAAGATGTTAATCCAAAAATATCAAATGATATGGAGGTTGTCTGTAGAAAAATCATACTATGAAATGGGGTTGAATATCATTCTCTGTACATATGGGTATGGTTTCCTTTTTGAAACCTGACATGTGCATGCAATGGAAACAAAAACATCAAAACTTGGGGCCATATACATAATCAAGGAGTGCTTCTGCTTATTATCACTTATCAGAGTTTGATAACTAGAAATTGCATTTAAAACAAAACATTTGTATAAAATTATCATCCCTTGAGATATTTGCTTTAAAGCATGAAATATAAAACTAAATGATATCAAGGTGATCAAGCATCCAAGAATTCTATGAAAGAAATTTTTTTGAGCTGTTGTACAGAAATCAACATTGCATTCTCAGGCTTACTTTACCATGGTATATATATCTTTCAATGATGGTTGAGGTAATGACAAACGGCTGTCGCAATCTTCTCACGCAGATTGAACTGCTTTGCGATCAATGGTCGAACATCTTCAACTCTAGCTAAGGTCTCCAAGAAGGGTAGCAATGATAGCAATTCCTGGTCGGATCGGTCTTCAAACCAGCTCTCGATTGGAATACCGTTGTCTACTTGGAATCCAAATGCCTGCAGATGATAATGGAAATAGCGATGGCACATTGTTTTTTAAATTAACTGCTGAGAATCAAATATGAATTTGTTTAACATAGAACTCCATGATGTGATCACCCTTGACAATATAGTTGGGGACTCTGTTAATCATAGTTTAAAATATTGACCAATATCGATTGGTTTGATACATAGATTTCGTCCCCCCCCCCCCCCCAGGTAAAATCAGACCATTTAGCGGTCCATTTATCGATTGGGTGATATATATAGATGACGTCACATCGATATTATTAAAAAAAAAACTATCCATTTTGACGTATTCCATAAATCCATAAAAAAAACTCACATTAAATTTAATATTTACACAAAGACAAAAAAAAATCAATAATATACTTGTTACTTCAATTTTCAATAACGTTTTTGACATTTTTCATATTTTCTATAATTAATTTTCAAAAAATTCGAAACAATTTTTTTAAAGTCGATATATCCATCAATTTATGGATTGATATATCAATTTGGGACCCCATCGGTAGCATCCAAAAATCGGTACTTTAAACTATGCTATTAATAGAGGCATGGTTGATATTTACCTGTGGAGAGTTGTCTATTATAATAACACGTGCCAAATCTCGGCCGAGGACAGAAAGATCCTTCAAGTAATTCCCATCAACAAAAACACAAGATTCACGATAAACACGGTGACGAATGAACCTCCTCTTTGGATCCAGCACATTGAGAAGATGTTCAGCATAAATGCTCTGGCTGGCTGTGAAGATGATGATCTCAAACAGGCTGGAGACCCTCTCCATGAAGTCCTTAAGATGAGGGCGGCATCGAACATATACTGTGTGTGCTTTCATGTTATAATTTACTGGAAATGTAAAATCTGCATCTTGACATGGTTCCAAGGTAGAGTGTACCAAAGTTTCTGCAATAATGCATGGTCAGTGACAGCAAATTAAACATTGGGATGCAGCATTTGCAGCAACCAAAAAGATGGATAACAATCAGTCATCACCAGAAAGTACATAAGATGCGTCAATCCATCATGCCTTTTAGAAGTGCAGACCACAAACCATTACCTACAAGCACATTCCATGTACCGAATGGTTGAAGTACAAAACATCACCATATGAGACTATATATTTTATTTGACATGGTGTGAGATTTAACCATGACCAACAAGTCTATATGCTTCTTTAAATGATGTTTTAATATGAAATAATAGTATAATACCACAACACTTGCAGAGCCTAACTGACAAGAACCCAGCCAAACATACCTAAAAAAATCACGATATAAATTATTACATCAGCAGAGTGAGTGAGTGTGAGTGTGTGTGCAGTGTTTAACAATCATCATTAGTAACCAGTCAAGAAACTCGATGATTTTTATGTGTGATTAAAATAGGAGATATGATGCCAAAAATGCATACAACTAAAAAATTATCTATGAACTCCCTGATCCATCCACAACTTACAAGGAATTAAATTAAGTTTTCCTTAGTATCAATATAACAATCAGACCAATCTCATAATAAAATCGAAGGACAAATTGAAAAATGATACATATTTCACAAACATGCAGGCAAAATACTCAAAGAACCAGTCGAAGCCATGAAAACCATATATTTATTCAATTAAAAAGGCTCAGTTGAAAAGTAATTAAAGAAGACAGAAAATCCGTGACTCCTACCATCCAAATCCAGAACAAGCGTAGTTGGAGGACAACTCCGTGTCTGCTTAGGGAGTAGCATTGGCCGATGTGTGGGAACTACAGATGACAAATTTGGTAAGTTTCTGATGAACAAGTACGGATCAAAATCATCATAATCATCTTCTTCATCAGCCTCAGAGCAATATTCCACAGACATAGGATCATGACTTGGTTCGTCAATACATTCCAGTTTTGAATGCTGCATTGCAAGATATATAGCAGAAACTTCTGAAGACAGGTTGCCTACAGATTTGTTTTCATCACAATGTGAAACTGATGAATTTAACTCTGTGGGAGGAGCATGAGCAGACCCTTTCCTTCTGTCCAGCTCCATAGAAGGGGCAGTCTGAGAATCCAAATTACTGTCACAAGGACATGATAATTGTTTGTTCCTGTCTAGATTCTCCACTTGGTTGGTTTGAACTTCAGTCATGAAGACCTCGGTAAATTTCACTGTACAGAAGAAAGAAAAGCACCGTCAGGAGATAGTCTCATGCATAACGATGGAATGAAGTAATTTATCGGCCTTCCGATTTCGGCCAGCATGTGGAAATGGAAAACATACAGAAGTGTACTTAAAATATGTACCATAGATGAGCCAGAAAAAGAAAAATTGATAGATGATCACATATTAAAAAAATGTCAAATTAAATTGGTTCATGTTGAAATTTCATGTCAAGCTCACTTTACATAAGCACACATGACAAGTTAGTGCTAGTCTGAGAGTAAAAAATCATTCATCCGACGCTACTCCAGTATATAAGAAAGAAAAAAATTTACTTTCTATCTTTAGATAGAAAGTGAGCTAGTTGCAATTTTATTTGATAAAAAAAAAAAAATTAAAGGCAACATATTCATTGAAAAACAAGCAGACCAAGTGACATCTAATATATGAAACAGATACACAACGTACTAGAAACCAAATACATGGAAGGAAAAGTCAACAACACAACAGGATGCACTACCTTTATCAGGAATGCTTTCATTAACTTCCCTTGATATGTGGAAGGGAGGAGAAAATATTGTCGTTGACACGCATTGAGCATTTATGTCGCCGCACTGCTGCAACATCATTGAAGGAAAAATGTGAGCAACCTAGTTAGAAGCCATGTAAATCAGTCGTACTAAAAAAATTGAACCATCAGAATCCCCAAATATTAAAAAGAACCTATCTGATCAATTAAACATTTGAACCAATTCAATATTTGGCCAAAATGTAGTACAAACTCTTTTAAATATAAATTCCTAGAACAGAAAATCTTCAACCAAACAATTGAGTCTTCTTGGACAGATTGACCCCAGCACCATCCAAATTCAAGCACCCATCCTTCCCTTAAGCCTCTTTTTTTTCTTTTTAAATGTTTATTTATTTAGCTATTGTGTGTGTGCACGTGTTCTTTGTCTTTTCTTCTTTTCCCCGGTGTGCACTGCGTTTGTGGTTTTTTGTGTGTCTGGGGGGTGGGGGATGTACTTCAAACACTCATGGAATTTTCGTAGTGGCTAGTTCAAATGACCAATTTTGCATACAAACACATGGCGAATTGTTTATTAGCAGTAAAAATCACAAATTGTGCCATTTTATTTAGTTTTTACTTGAGCGACTGCAATAACCACATATGCGATCACCCTTAACTACTTAGCACTAATTGCCAACACTGCTTATAGATCAAAAACCATGTGCCCACATGTTTGACATGGAATTGTCATATAGAAACATTCTGTCGATCTGAGAACCTTTCATCTGCTTCACTCCCATTCTGTCGTAATCATACCCAGTGGTTATGATACTACATCCTACTTCTTTCCATATACACTAACTTGACTGGTCTGTCCACAGTCATCAACTGTCTTTTCAGCACCACTATTTCTGGAGCCAGTCTGAATTCAGTACAGCTGCTGACACATAAATCAGATCATCATTCACCAAAATGTTTTTCCATTTCGTCAACTCAGTTGTTACTTGGGTTATACTTGTTTCCAAACACACTTCCATTTTTCATGCACCCATTAGCAACATTATTGGAACTTCATCAGCATCATAAAATAATATATATATGTTGCTTACCGTATCAGAGCATGTCATTCTTACAAGATCATGACAATGTATATGAATTCTTCACATAAACTTCTGGGAAAGAATGATATGGGCTGCAGTAAAACATGGAATTTCAATTTGATCTGCACTTAAGTTGTGTTTGCGCAAAATGTTGGATAGAAAATTGAAAGAAGAAGGAATCTAGGTCAAAGGGAAAATGATATTTTCCATCATGTTCCCTTTGACCAATTTTTATGTTGTTTGTGCATGTAATGAAAAGTGATAGAATCGTTTTCCATCACCTTCTCTCACATTCAGTGAAGGAAAAAAATTTCCCCTCTTTCCTAATAAGGGAAAATGAAGGAAAAAATTTTGTTTCTACCTTTTTGGGCACAAACGCTAGTTTTTGAGTAATCAAAGAAAAAAAAATTTCTTTTCCCTCATTGTCCTTCACTTTCTTGCATGCACACACACAACCTTAGACTCAGGTCAGCATGAGACAGCACACAAACTCAGATCAATCTGACTTTCGTCCACTTATTATGGAGACTTATCAACTATACGGTAATATTTCAGGTAGTGAATGCACACACTCCAATACTGAAAACTAATTAGCCAACCACACAACATAACACCAACAATCTCCTGTGAACAAGAGACCTCTCTTATTGTTTTTTGTTTTATTGGTATTTAAAATTTTAATATTATTATTAGTCCATCCAGAGTTTTGATGGGCAGTATAATTGATACTGTTCAAAAACTACCTCCAAATCAATAGAATACTAATCCATTCTAGTACCCAGAAAGTTCCAAAGCTAAACAATATATTTCCTATAATTCAAACCTGAACACCGATGAACTAGACCAACAAGATCTTGCAAAAGAACATCAAAGGAAAACCAGACAGCACAAAGTATGAATATACAGAGTCCTACAAGATATCTCAAGGTAAACTATGGCACCACCTCCCCAGCTTAAACATCATGCTTTCTCAAATGCACATTCATGATTCTCAACACAAGATAAAAGTCAGAATATATATATATATATATATATATATATATATATATATAGGGAGCCGATTACGTGCGGTGTGCGGTCGGTGCGGTGCGCGATCACGGGCCGTCGATCACGGGTCCATCGCATCGGACGGTCGGGTGCGATTCACGTCGACCGTTGGATGCGATGGACCCGCGATCGGACGACCGACGTCGCGCACCGCACCGACCGCACACCGCACCTAATCGTCGGCATATATATATATATATATATATATATATATATATATATATATATATATATATATACGGGGGCGATTACGTGCGGCGCGCGACAGGTGCGGCGGCGACGTGGGCCGTTCGATCGCGGGTCCATCGCATCCAACGGTCGACGTGAATCGCACCCGACCGTCCGATGCGATGGACCCGTGATCGACGGCCCACGATCGACGCCGCACCTGCCGTTCGCCGCAGGTAATCGGCCCTCTATATATATATATATATAGAGGGCCGATTACCTGCGGCGAACGGCAGGTGCGGCGTCGATCGTGGGCCGTCGATCACGGGTCCATCGCATCGGACGGTCGGGTGCGATTCACGTCGACCGTTGGATGCGATGGACCCGCGATCGAACGGCCCACGTCGCGGCCGCACCTGCCGTTCGCCGCACCTAATCGCGAGCATATATATATATATATATAATGCAAAAGATCAATCCCTTCATAAATCATAAGAAGCAGTAAAAGACTAAAAGTAAACACAGAAAAAAAAAAGCATAAGTATGAAAAATTAGCCCGTTAGATATAAAATAGAGCAGCAGAAAAGAAAGAGTAAAGAAGTTGTATGATACCTTATAATCCAGGGACGCCCCACTAATTGCATCGTCATAAAACACGACTTGTGTTTCATCTTGTGCTGGGACATGATTGGCATTAGAGTTTTTTCCAGATCTTGTCTCTCTGGTTGTCACTTGAACTGAAAACAATACATAAATATGTATAATGATCAACTAAGCAGAAAATTCTACTAGAGCACAGATCATAATTAGTACAGCCATGTGTGAAATAACCAAACAAATACCCTCAGACTGTCAAATCTGTTTCTGCAAATTCATTAGCATTGTGATTCTGCTTCTAAACAATGAAAATTTACCTCATTGAATGCAACCCTCTGTTTGACTGACCAACCATGAATATATAAATGTTTAAAGGGACAAATATCACTGGGGCTGATCAAATAAAAACGGAGCATAAATTATGCATATTGTGATATCCAAAATAGATAGTTGAATAAGTTTTTTTGTTTTGTCATAGAATGATATAGTGTGATTTACTCAGATACTCTACTCCAGCAAACTGATATATAGAGGCTTCAGGCCTCACAATACAACTAATATATCAACCCTCATATAATTTAATATCACCTAAAACCAATAAATAGACAATGTGTACTGACCAAATTTGCCTAGTAACTCTACACGAATGCCAATAAACAAGATTTGCATCAAGTAGTTTTTCACACAAAATGGATGTATAATGGGTGCAGACCCAATTCTGTGGAGCAAATGAGACTCACCACCGCATCTTTTTTAGGGCAAATGAAAAAATTATGGCCATCCAACCATGTCACACTAGATATATGATTTTATCAGCCAGATAATTGCAACATGTAAAAAGCTTCCAGATATCAGTCAAAATCAAAAGGGAAATACTTATAAACCAGTACTTGACTTATCTGATGAAAACCAAGCATGTGGGGTATATATTGCCCATGAATATTTGATAGAAGAGTGAAACTACTTCTGAAGCACAATATTCAGTCCATGTCACTGAAATAGACAGTTATAGAAGTGTTTTTCATTTTTATTTTTATTTTTATTCCAATAATAGTAGCAAATAGATATAGCGCATAACAAATACCATAAGATCACATCATTCTCACATATTAGAACTTATCATCAGTGGCTTATTCCAAATAACAAATCAATTGCAATATACACATAAAATTAAACAAGATTTTACAATCTTCATTGCTTTGTATGCATAAAAAGAATATCTCAACACCACTACATGGGAAAAAAGACCACATACCAAATCTCTGTTTTCTGGCAGAAGTGATCAGTTCTGTAGCCTTTTTCTCAGTAACCTCAGGGACCTTTTTTTGCTGTCTTGAAATCTTGGGACTCGCATGCTCCCGGACAGCATTTCTTGCAGAAAGTTTTTTCCTCATTTGCATCATTGAAAATTTTGTGAAGTGCCAATCATAAGCCTTTGTGCTGGTGTATTGAAGCAAGGAAGAGTTGGAGATTAAACACTATCTGAGGACACAGTCATCCATTTCCAAGACAGTGTTGAGTAGCACCATCTGACCAAAATTCTCAGCCCAGAACATTAGAAACCCAGCACCATCCACAATCATATATTGGGATTCCTCAACACTCCATTTATAACTTCTGCAGATATATTTGAAATGTATATAAAATTACTCCTCAATGGAAAAATTATAAATATTATGAATCTCTAAATGCAACATGGTGAAGTTCTAAGCAGAAAGTTAGAAATAACAGCTTCATCCTAAAAAAATGAAGAAACCAAAAAAAGGAAGATTACCAGGCTCCTATGAGATTGTTTTAGTTGACAAAAAAAATCACTTATGGAAATAGCATCTGAAAGTGCAAAAAACCTAAGATAAACATCTGAGACAATGAAAATCCAACTAAACAATGGAAAACAATATCAACATAATTTAATGCACAACAATGGAGAAAGGAGTCAACATTAAATAAATATATAATTATATAAATAAATACAAAACCCAAGGAAAAAAAGGTATAACTGAACCAACAAGATAATGCAAATGTGTGCAAGCTTGGGATCTTGTCACTGTAAAAATTAAAGGGACAACATCTCACACTTATTCGAGTTTCAGGAATTAAGAATTCAACTGTTGTGGTGGGATCCATGTTGAATGAAGGGGTTGCTTTTGTGCTGTTTGTTTAATTTGTGTATTTTTTCTGGTTTTCTTCTTTATTTTGTTAAAGAGATGCCTTATTTTGTCTGCTTTTTAGAAGTCTGGATGTTTCGTTACCCACCCATGTGGAACTTTCATTCAGCTCCCTTTTTCATTAAGACTAATTGTGCAATGACTAAAATAATGCCTTTATCAGAGACGACTGAAACCATGGTGAACAATCAAACCAAAAAAAAAACTTTGTTTTTGTTTCTAATGGCATTCATATACACGCATTTGCAGTACTTTACATTATGTAACTTATTAAAACTTGTTCCAAGACCTCAATCATTAAAAAAGGCATATCTTCCCTGACTGCAGAGACTTACTGCTGCGATTCATTAAAAAAACTCCTTCACCACAATTCTTTGCATTTTAAACAAACATTTGAACAAATCCGAAGCCAAAGATGGTTAATTTGGGGCTCCTCATCTTCAATTCTAAAGCTCCTCAACTTCCACAACCAAGACCATAAACCCTAATTAACCTCATTAAATTAAATCACTCCCAAACAACGCAAAGCAGACATTAAACCACACATTACAGGAAACCCAGAAAAATAATTCTTTCATATCATAGAACAGGCAAACACACCAAAATTTTAATCTTTCTCTAAAAACATTAACCCTAATCAAAACCCATCAAACACTCTGTTTCAGACCCCAAATTTCAAAAAAAGAAAAACACAATATATACCAAAAAATTACCGTTCCCGATCATACAAATCTACACAAAAAGGCAAGCGAGTGAGAGAACCCAAAAAAAACACAAAAAAAAAAACTAAAATCGAACACAAAATCGGAGACGAGAAACACTGACCCGACGCGACTCGAACCATCCGCTGCGATCCTCTGTTGTGGGACTCGTAAAACGAGAGATCCAGAAACCCTAGCGAGAGAGAGAGAGAGAGAGAGAGAGAGCACTCTAACGAGTAGCAGAACTGAAGCCAAGCAAAAAACGGGGAGAGAGAGAGAGAGAGAGAGTGAAATAAATGTCGCGTCTGATGTATTTGTGGGGTCCAGATTTTGCCAATGTTTTGATCGGACGGTCGTCATGCGACGTGTCCGAAACTGGGAAGGAATCTTTTCATTTTTTAATTTTAATTTTAAAAATATATATATCTTTTCGAACGCCACGAATTCGAAAATTTTGAATTCCTGACCTCGTCAATTACACGTGTAATCGGAGTCCAACGGAGGGTGATAGGCTGGGTTTGAGAATCGACGGACGGATGGGATTTTGCGAGGATTTTAGGAGGGTAAATCGTACGCGGTGAAATAAATCGTGTACGGTTGGGCGTACGGTTAAAATAAAAAAAAAACACAAATCCAAATAACCCCTCGTAAACGGCTTAAAATCTATATAACCCCCGGATTTTTCTTGAAGTCAATATAGTCTTTTAAAACACCTATGTAAATCCACGTGACTCTCTCAGTTAAACTTTTATTGACAAATGAAGAATATTATGCGAATATTCTGTTTAGTTAACACTGATTGAAAACACAATATACCAAAAAATCATATAATTTGGTTAACATGCGAAAAATCATATGTAAATAATGATTTTATTCCTCTAAATATATTATAAAACATCATTCGGAAATATTAAATTCGTCATTTATAAAAGATTTTCTATATTTTAACGCATTGTAGAAAATTTTGATATTCTGTGTTTTTAACTAGGGTTAATCAAACAGAATATTCGCACAATACTCCTCGTTCCTTAATGAAAATATAATTGAGGGGACTATTTGAATTTGTATAAGTGTTTTAAAGGCGTTATATGGATTTGAAAAAAAATGAGGGGGGTATATAGATTTCGATCAGTTCACAGGGTTATATGAATTTCCCCCAAAAAAGGGTGTGAAATGGTGACGTGTTGTGTTACATGTGGAACAGCATGACCGTTACATTTTTCAGGATGACATTATAAATATTTAAAGGGTTTTTTAGTTTTCATGTAAACATACGTATTTATGGATTGATCTCTCACTACTTCATAATTTAGTTTTAGTCACCAATTTTAAAGGATATGTGCTATTTTAGTCCCTCCCAAGGACTAAACAAAATCAAATAATTTAGGGATTAATCCCTCCGAGGGACTAAATAGGAACAAATCTCTTTAAATCTGGGGACTAAAATCAAAATATAAAGAAGTGAGGGATCGATCACTAAATCCTATGGTTTATGAAGACTTAAAATAAAAAAACTCACCTTTAAAATGTGAAGATTAAAAACAAAATATGAAAAAGTGAGCGATCGATCCCTAAATAAGTATATGTTTATAGGGACTGAAAACTAAGAAACTCATATTTAAATCACAATACGGATTATTTTTTCATAGGGGGGACAATGTTGGAATAAGTTCTTTTTTTATTTTAATTTAAAAATATGTTTTCTTTTGTATTATAATATTAATTAAAAAAAAAAGTAAAACTCAAATCTCATTTGGATTTAATTGTCAAGCTTGTTCAGATTTGATAATAAAATCAGTTTTTCAAATAATTGTATTTTTAAACTTTAGATCTTGATTTCATATTTTAATTATTATATGTTAAATTTCAGTAAAACTATATGAAAAAAATTTATTGGAAAATAGTTTTTATGAAATTTATTCTTGAAATAAGCATGGTTGCATTTTCTGGTCATTACAAACTTCTGTAAGGTCTCATGTATCTTGATATTATTTAATGAGTTATATACTTCATTAAACGAGTTATATATATCTTATTATAAAATATTTCCTATGTTTTAAAAATAGATTCATTCAATTTATTAAAACATATAATTCTTATTCTTTTACAAAAGAAGATTAGATATATTATTAAAAAAATATTTAAAATGGTTGCGGATTGGAGACGTGATTGGAGATGAGTGTGTCTAACATTTTTCTTTTGAAATTTGATTTTAAATGGGGCATAAATAGCATTTTGATATATGTTGGGTTACTCTGGATTTACAAGAATCAAAAAACTTATTGTGAAATGGTGATAGTTCTTTAAGTAATCAAAAAAACATTTTTTATGTATAAACTGTAAAAAAAGATCTGTTTGCATTGATATGAATTTGTATGAACCATATAGAATACAGACTCGTTTTCCATTGCTTCAGTGGTTCTCACTTCTCAAAATACAAAAGAGCTTTTGATTATAAATATAAAAAATAACTTTAAGAAAGAATATTTCTAGCAAACTATTTTGCAATCCCATTTTATGTTTGTTTGAACTAATGAAACACGTATTTTCATACATACGAAATATATACTTGAATGAATTAAAGTGTATAATTTTTTGGATTGTGAAATACATAATTGTTAGAAGAAACTTCAGTTGATTAAACAAAATCTTACAATAAAATTTATTTATGTTTTTTTATTCCTTGGTTGTGTAGCACTCTTGGCACGATAAGCCCGATAACCCAAAAAATTTATTTATTTTATTAAAATAAATTAAAGGTAACAAAATTGTTTATCTATGTTAATGAATTAAAATGTCCTTTCACATCATTATAAATAAATAAAAAATTATCACCTCTTCATTTCATACATATCCCAAACTGTGATACATCAATCATATTTCCAGACACAAAAACTAATGTTGAGGTGCAATTACCCGTAGAAGTTATACTCAAAAGTTATAAACAACCAATAAAAAAAAGTAATTAACTCTTAAAAGCACCTTTAATGCTACTGAGTTGAGGCTGAGAAAGTTTTTAAAAAATGGCTCTTTATTTAACATTAAAGTATTATCTGGTGAGGAAGTTTCTCCCTTCATGTAACAAAATTTAGCTTCTTATTTCATGGCCTCACATCATACTTTATTAATAAAAAAAATTATGTAAGGAGTCATTGAAAGAGCAATGTTGAAGAATACAGTCCCTAAATGACTTTCTATCTTTATTGGCCTCTTAGGGGAATAATTAGGTGGTTTGGTTGGAAATGCTTTAAGATTGTGTTTGGTTGTAATATTGAAAAACTTGATTTTAAACAAAAATTGAATTTAAAACCGATTTTGCAAAAAATTGCATCTCTAAAGCTTATGGAAAACTCAAGTTTTGAGCACTTTCTCAATGAAAATCTATTTGTAACTTTTGACTCAGTTTTTCTGTTTGAAAACGGGTTTGGAAAAAAACTTCTTGTACAAACCCTAAAAATTGTCCAAACTTGTTTTCAAACAAGGCCCTTAAACATTGTATTGTATCCTCGGCTAATTGGCTAGTAAAAGGTGGAAATAGGATAATAAAGATGGAACAATAACGAATATGATGGAAAAAAAAACCAATTTAGATTGAAAGAATAAAATAACATAAATTACCAAAATAAGGAGGAATAATGTGATATTGGTATCATAAGCTATCCATGGAATTGGGTTATCCACCCGTGTCACTAGTATAAAGTACTTGTTAAAACTTATAAGCTGCATATTATAATTTTTAACTTAAAATAAACAGTTGTTACATGTTTGTTTAAACTCATTGAAACTTATTTAAAGTTAAAAATAACTTAAAAAATCATAATCTTCTAAATTGAAAAATTAATGTACTTTTGAGATTATAGTTTATAAAATGCATTAAATTTTTTTTCTTTTCAACACACATCCTCATAATCCTTTTTACTAATAATATGTATCTATTTTTTTATTATTACACTAAAAATCACTAAACCACCTTTCATGTTCTTAATTTTTTTACTATTACAAAAAATGAATATTTATAAAATTAATTTTATACATAAAAATCAACTTATTTTATCAAACATAAATAAATTTTTTTACTTCTATTAAGGGTATTTTTTACAATTGTATAGTAAAAAATTATTTTACAACTTATTAAATAAACATCTCCTACTACCTATTTACTATTTTTAAACAGTTACAACAAATATGCCTACAACTTATCACAAAAGTTATAATCTATAATTTATAAGTTATAATTTATAATTTGTAAATTTAAACTGCAACAAAAATTGTAAATTTAAACTGCAACAAAAATGTCACTGGTAAAAAGTGATCACACATCAAATAAATTTTTAATACTTATAAATCAATTGATCCACATATGATTCACTTTCCACATTTTGTTCCCCTTTTATCCATAACTCAAACAAATAACAAAAACTTCATTAGAATAATTATAAATACATCCAAACAAAAAATGACTATATACCTGTCAGAAAAAATATAAAAATATATGCAATTGTGCATATACTTCAAATTTGTAAAATTATGCACTTTATTAGATAAATATATACTTCCAAAAAAAATTAAAACCTGTTGAGACTAAAAAGAATTACATGAATGACTGAGTTTAACATTTTGTGGAATAAATATATTCTCTGAATGGGCACCAATAAACTGTCGAGAATTGTACTATTTTTCAAGAACAGTTCATGGCAATATGCAGAATACATATTTTCCTGTATCAACCCAAAGTCCCAAGGGCTGCTTTAAAGAGATGACCAATTGATACCTGAAAAGATGGTGCAATCAACAAAGGAAAAGTGTTTCACTATGAAATACTACTAATAGAAGCAAAGGGTGGTGTTGGTTTCAAGATAAGTCTCCCTGAATTCACATTTGGACCATCCTATTCAGTGTCAATGCAAAAGTATAACCATATCATTTTTGGGCTTCAGACACTCAAGTCACTTACAAACTTTTCTACATACACCATGCCACTTAACTCGTTCTATGGAATCTGTAACCCCTCCGTCATGGGTAAGAATAAGGGAAATACAAAAGGAAAAAAAATTGTTAGCTTTGAAAGCATAACGATGTCATCTTGTGCGATGACAACTCATCATCGTTTGCTGAAATTTCTCCAGACACAATACCATCTAACCATATTATTTTAATTCTTTCAAATAAATACGTACTTCACTTTTTTGGGGAAAGCATGTATTTCATCAGATGAGTCAAGTGTTCAGTCTGCAAAAGTGAGCAACATTTTCCCATCTTCCATACAAGTACAGTTCAGTGTGAGTTTATCTCAAAATGCAGATTCATCCATCACGCAGACAACCATGATTAAGTATCACAGGTTATAAATAAAAAAAAAAACCCTGTATGACCAAACAGTGAAAAGGAAAAGAAAAAGAAAAAAGAAGAGGGGGTAGATAAAACTTGGAGGCTATAAACCTAAAGGCTCTGAATCATAAATTTAAAAAAAGGATCCAATGAATGGATATCCAAAGATTCCAGGAAAGAGAAGTGATCCACCACGCTACCTGTGTTATTTCCAGGCCACCTCCACCATTATGTTGTCGATCCCATGTAGATAGTACGAAGAGTCAGTGACTTCAGTTATCCGTGGACGACATCCTTTCTGCCAAAAGCATAGCTGTAAGTCCACATACTATAGATATACAAGCTCCCTAGAGCCCCATCAAATGACATGCAGAATAATAAAGATTTAATCATCCTACCTAATTAGAGAAATGTAAGGGATTGATTGGAGAGTTTTCATTGAGGAAGAAAGTGGGATGCATTGTGTTAAACCTCTACTTTCCTATAAGAAAATGTAATAGAAGTTTAGGCATCGGACATCGGACAAGTGATTAGTGAGATGTGTGTTCAGTGATGGCAAGGTGGCTCGCACACACACTGTTATTGGGGTGCTTCCATTTCCAAATAATGAACTTGCTTTACGTAATATAAAATACATGGACTCAATTGTACATCATCCAAAGCAAATACTATAATAAGCCAATAAGGAATATATGCAATAACTACAAATGCATACTGGAATTAACAGGATGGAACAATGGCGATAATATGAAGTTAAAAAAAAAAGGTAGTTGCACTACAAAACAAATCAGATAAAAAAAATATTTAAGTACATGATTATCATGTAACTATTGCAAAACTTGAGAGTACACCATTATAAATATGTACAAGGCGCAGAAAGCCATGCTAACAGAAGGAACCAGCACCAGTCGAGCATATCCGAAGATACAAGACCGGGTTAGAATGGAGACAACTTAATTTTCACATACACTAAAAGTTGAACTTAAAACAGGCCATCTAATCTGCAGAGATAAAACGTGCCATGCTAATAAAAAAAAGGGAATGGAATGACCTGTGACACGATGACTAAATGCAATTTCAGAAGTCAGAACACCTTTTTTTTAATAAAAAAAAAAGTTCCTAGTGTTATATAAGGTCTAGTAGATCATAGTAATTTCAGGCAGTCCAAGGTAGCTTATTCAAGATTGAAAAGAAAAGGCATTGCTGCAGCATCAGGGGGATTAGATGATAATAAACATGGTGCACCCTAGTGAAATTAGAAAGCCTAGCTAGGTTAACCTAAAAAAAAATTAGCATGATTCTTAGAAGCTCGCTTAAAACTTTAAATAAAAATGTCAGCCCAGTCTATAAACTTCCCTAGTATCTATTTTAAGCCATGGCATCTTATTTCCCAATCAACTGTGACACAAACACCTGATGTTTCCCTGAAAAAACTACATTCCTTCTGTAGGCATTGAGGAAGAGAATGACATACCAAAAATTTCTGTAGTAACAAATTATCCGAATCATAAAGAGCACCACCAATCTCGGAAGGATAATGCACAACAAAATTATCAATAATCTAAATCTAGACCAAGTTTGGAACAGTCACATCGTAGAGCTATTCATGACCCGATTGTGCTCCAATGTTGTCAAAGATGTTAGTGGAAATTAAAGCAGACAACTCATATTTAAAAATTCTGAAGATATCAAATTTTCAAAATGGATGTCCAAAAACAGTGAACTCACCTTAAAAGGTTACATATCTATCTAGGAGGTGGTGGAGGAGCTTGGGATTTCGCCATCCCCACCCATACAACAATTCCAACAGCAAGGATCACCCACCCAAAAATGTCATACTTGAGATCGCTGCCCTTCGTTTTCTTGGAAGTCTGAATCATCAGAATTAAATATATCAGGAATTCAATAATTTATGCAGACAGAGACCAATGTAAAGAAAGAGAACACATTGAACAGTGAGTTTGCTCGCCAGCTGATAATCATACATTCACAATACAATAAGTTCCATATGAACCATTTAATTGAGAGGGTGGAAAACAAAAGCTCAGGTCCATCAGACATCGAAAATAGTCCACATGACTGACAACAACGACAAGATCACAACAGCAACAATCCTTGTCCTAATAATATGGACATAACTCAAATGATTAAAAATCCACATAATAGGATTGAGCAGATTGTATGACAAGATGCCTATGAGAACACAACCCACAATTTCTGAAAAAGCTCTTGGTTAGAATCAATTAAATAACAAGAGGTGGGGCTAAAGAGATCAAATATACTTTTTGTGTACAATTGTTCATTAATTTAGCTTTTGTTTCTTGTAAGAAATGTTTGTTTCCATTGGACTGGTTGGTAAAACAATGACAAGTAATGAAACAGAATGGAAAGTAGAAACATACGAGGTGGCGCCATTAAAAAAAACACAAAAAGTAAACAAAAAACGGCCTTTAATTTTTGTTTCCGGAGATCTTACACTTAATGATAGCATTAGATAATGGGTGTTCCATAAGCTTGTAGCATAAACTTGGCAATTGAATGTGGATTTTTAATAAATCAACTACAACAAAAAAATTCCAAGGTTGGTTTGTTTCCAGATCCAAACACGTCGACCTCATTCCAAACCCAACATCTGTGACTTGGCCACCCGATTATGCATCTTTATAGTTTCCACATCAGCTGCAGGAATTCCCTTGTCTGACCATGACAATTCATCAAATAACAATCAAAGATCATTATCAGAATCCATCAACTGTCTTAATTTTCAGTTCTAGGTTGTTTAGAAAATTATATGCATAAAATAATATTATATTTTTTCAACTTTATCCAAGTCTTTTTTTTTTCTAAATCCAACCAAGTTGATGAGTAGATCATCCTGGAGTGAATTACTAAAAAAAATTAGGTCTGAGGTTTCAGATCCCAATCCCACAATGTGTCAACATGAGTACAAATGTGCAAAATGCCAACTTTAACAAGATGGCATCTAAGTTATGGTCAGGTGTGATAAATTTCACCAGATTTTATTGATGCATGTATCACAGTATCAAGCAAATGATAAAACATGCACCCGTGTTTCAAATTCAAAAGAAAGCAGTTTAAATAAGAAACTTGAACTTGCTTCCTGGGTGCTGTACTGTAAAACAAGTAACAAAGGCAAGTAACAAAGAGAAATTTACCTTTGTTTGTGAAGAAGATCCTCCAGCTGTAGCTTGTTGGCTGACAGCCTGCTTTTGGAGCTCCAAGTGCAGATCAGGCGCATTAAGAAACTACAATCAACAAAAATTGAAATACAGTGAGAAATGTTCTTACATAACAGTCCACATATATCACAAAAAACAAAATAAAAAATGTTTTCCAGCAAACACGGTGAAACCAAAAGAAGCGGAAGACGAGTTACGGTTGCTACTAGATTAATAAAACACCCCCCGATGTCAACAGAATGTCTCAACTGCAAAAGATGTTGACACCAAACATCACCCATGTCCTATGATTTAAACATGGGGGACTGATAAAAATGGGGACTATAGATTCTAGTTGTTAAGTACCAGAAAAAAATATTGATCAAGAGACAAGAAGGGACACATATTTGGAAAACTTGTAACTATGATGCATTTTCACACTCTATAGTTAGATAACTTCTTTTATAAATATTGATCAAGAGACAAGAAGGGGCATATATTTAAGAATCCGAACAAAAAGAAGCAACTAAGCAATCGACAATATACATTCATATGATGTTGCTCTTGATATTATGGGGATCCTAAACTGTAAAACGTCGAAGAATATAGACGTAGAAATGATTAACCAAATTAGAAAGAGACAATATTGGCTGAATTAAATTCGCTAGCGAAACGTGAAGTATTTGGACCTATAGTCCAAACACGTGAAGATGTAAAGTCTACATGATACAAATACATATTTGTAAGAATGCCTAATGTCAAGAATGAAAATTTGAGATATAAATCATGTCTTGTGGAAAAAGATTTCTCACAGTGACCTGATATATAATGAAGAGACATTCTCTTGCAAATGTACAATCACACTTTGTTTTATTAATTTTACAGTCTCAGAAGGACTAGATATGCAGATAAAGCATACTTATACAGAATACAATATAGTGATATATATATGATCTTTGAAGGATTTAAAATGCCTGAAACAAATAACTCATCCCGAAACATGTATCCTATCAAGATCTTTATATGGGTTAAAGCAATCTGGGCGCATGTGGTGCAATCACCTAAGTGAATATTTATTGAAAGAAGGGTATGAGAACTACCCATTTGCCCTTATATTTTCATCGAGAAATCAAAATCCGGATTTGATATTATTACAATATATATTGATGATTTGAATCTGTTAGGGATTCCAGAAGAGCTTGTGAAAATTGTGTTAAAAGAAAGAAGTTGAAATGAAAAATCTTGGAAAAATAAGACATTGTCTCAATATACAAATCGAGCATAGTAAAGAATTTCTGAGGCACTTTACTATGTATAAATATTCATCCATTAAGTTCTTTTATAAATGTCAGGTTATTTGACCCAAATAAGGGCTTTTTTTTTTCACCCGACCAAAAGAAAATAATGAGTATCTTCTTGGTCTTGAAATATCATACGTTAGTAAAAATAACATATATAAGTACAATAAGTGTTTTATTATATTTTGTACTAGGTATTAGACTTGACATTGTATTTTTAATTAGCTTGTTAGCTAAGTTTTATTCTACATGAAGACGTTAGTATTGTGAAAGCACATTTTTTTGTAAAATAACAAATATAGTTTTATTCTATTTAAAATGATTTTCTAATGGTTAAATATAATTCAACATTCATCATGAAGATAATATTACATGTATAGCATGACTTAAAGGAGGCTTCATCAAAGATCTATTCTCCCCGCAATTTAATTTCAAAATAATCTTCCCCACTGCAACAGAGAATTGAAACTCGATAAAAGAATGCAACAAAGCATAACACACATCCTTGGAATTCCTACCTTGGAAGTCACCTCCAAAGACTTGACATAAAGATCATTCATCGGTTCCTACAAAAAAAAAGAGAAACCCAAATAATTCAAAACACACTCCACAGATCCTTTTAAAACAGATTCACCAGAGCAAATAAAAAGATCACCTCATCCACTGCTTGTTGGAAGCACTGTGACGCCTTGGCAAAGTAACCCTTGGAGAGATCACCATCGGGGGTGAGGAACGCCTGCGACGTGAAGGCGTTCCCGAGACACCAGAGCGCGTCGTGCTTCTTTGGATTCACCTCCAACGCCTCCTCCAGCTTAGAAACCGCGTCTGTACGAAGAACCCTAACAAATCAAAAAAAAAAAAAAAAAGAGAACAAAAAAAAAAGACCGAAAGAGATTCACCTTTCACCATTTTGACGCATTCGGGGCCGTTCTGGAACTGAGACAGCTCGAGAAGCGCACCTCCCCACCTCGTCAGGTTCTGAAGCAAAACAAAACAAAACAAAAGCACGTCGTAAGAGATCGATCGGAGTTGCTAGGGTTTACAACGAGAGGAGGAGGAGATCACGTCGGCGTCGAGGGGGTCCTTTGCGTAGGTGGATTCGGCGGTTCTCCGAGCGTGCTCAAAGAAGAGGAGGCGATCTAGGTCGCTCTGGACGTCCATGGTGATGCTTGAAGGCGGTGCCTCGAATGTAAGGGGGAGGAGGGGGGGTTGAATCGGAGGTATTCGAAGGAAGGTGTGTTTTTTAGGGTTTTTAGGAGAGAGAGAGACGGGGGGGGGGGGGGGGCTTGTGAGAAAAGTTAGCAAAGATTGGCGACACGTATCCCCTTCGGCCCCCGCCTCGAGTCCATTACCGATTAACCCTGATTACGTGATAAATAATTATTTCAATATCAATAATGAATGAGATTTTTAGTTTTAAGTCTCCGTAAACTATCAAATTTAGCGATCGATCCCTCACTTTTTCATATTTTGATTTTAATCCATATATTTAAATGATAATTTAATAATAAGTCCCTAAAAGGGATTTATTCCTAAATTATTAACTTTATTTTTTAGTCCTGAGAGGGACCTATTTCTAAATTATCATTTAAATTTAGGAACTAAAATCAAAATATGAAGAAGTGAGGGATCGATCACTTGATAGTTTACGGGGATTTAAAATTAAAAATCCCATAATGAATACGTGATAAAAGATTATTACATATGATTAATGGACCCTCTTAGACCTCTAATATTAATGATAGCTTATTTGTATTTATTCTAATAAAGTTATATCTATTGAATAATTATAAACAAAAGATATTTGGGTTTATTCACCTACGCTCCACAGTATTCGGCACTTATTCCGCTACCCAAACAGAGTTCAAAACTTTGGATTCGTCAGAACCTAACCCCCCGTTTGGGGTGAAGAATAAAGGGTGAATAGGGGAGAATACAGTAGAATAAGCCTCAAACAGCTGTTTGTTTGACAAGAATAAACCTTGATAGTTATATCTGGATAAGCTAGGATAAGGCCTGATAACTATTCTAAGAAAATTGTGGAATTGTTTATCAGGGCTTATCTATGCCAATGGATAAAAATACCCTTCTCTGTCATTTTAAAATATTTATCTCACCTAACACTCTCTGCACACATTTCAAAAACTGTCACATCTATCATATCACACTCATATCTCTTATACTTATTCCCAAACACAAATAATTTATGCAGGGGTATAATTGTCATTTAAAAAGTCATAAACTCTTATCCATCTCTTATCTATCACTTATCCATATTTTATTCAAGGTGAACTAAACAACAAAAATATCAATTTTACGTTTTCCAATGAGAATAACAAAAAAGACAACCAAACAAAAATTTACTTATTCAGCATGGATTGTTATCTATCCCAGTATAATTATCAAGGGCAAATGATCTTATGTCTCACCCCAAACGGGAAATTAGACGAATTTGGGTTTGTAAGTGCAAAATTTGTCTTTTCCGTCCCTTGATTTAATAAATATGTCACGCCTATCATTTAAAAATAAATTTGGGATATGTTAATAAAATGAGCTCCTTTGTTTTATTTTTTTAATAAAATATATAAGCGCGTCTCAAAAAACTATCATATAAATTAGATATTTAATTTTTATATTGATATAAAATAAAAAAAGAAAAAATCCATGTAACCTCCTATAAATTGCTCGAAATCTATAAGACCCCGACTTTTTATAAAGTCTATATAATCCCCTGAAAATGCCTAAATAAATTCAAATAGCCCCCCTTCAGATAAATTTTTGTTGACAGATGATAAATATTTTGCTCATATTATGTTTAATTAATTCTAACTGATAACATAGTATACCAAAAAAAACTTTTACAATGCGATAAAGATGCAAAAATGACGATTTTGTCCATCTAGATAGGATTTATAATATATTTTGAAGGGGTAAAATCATCATTTATAAAAGATTTACATAGTTTTAACAAATTGTAGGGAATTTTGGCGTACTGTGTTTTTAGTCATGGTTAACCCAATGAAATTTTGCAAATTATTCTTCATCTGTAATCGAAATTTAATTCAATGGATTATTTAAATTTTACATATGTGTTTTCAGTGTGTTATATAAACTTTATAAAAAGTTAGGTGATTATATGAATTTTGGATAGGTTTTAAGAGGTTATTTGAACTTTTCTCAATAAAAAATAAAAATGGAAAAATCCAAATACCCCGTAAACAATCTGAAATTCATCTAACCCCCTAACTTTTCATGAAATCCATGTAACCCCCTAAAAACACTTGTAAAAATTCAAATAATCCCTTAAATTAAATTTTCCTTAACATATGAAGAATATTTTATGAATATTCTATTTGGTTAACCCCGTTTGACAACATATTACATCAAAACCCCTTGCAATGTATTAAAAATGAGAAATATATTATATAAATGATGATTATACTCCTCTAAATAGATTGTAAAATCCCATTTGGAGGGGTAAAATTCTCATTTATGAATGATTTATGTATTTTTAACACATTGTAATGAGTTTTTTGTATAATTTATTTTTGAAAAAAAGATATACACAGCCTCATTTGCAGCCCGTTTTACAGCCCATGATTTTTTTAAAATCATAAACTCATCTTTTGAAGTGCATGCTATTATATGAAATGAAGTATATAATAAGATACATTAGCGTATTTTTTTTATAATGAAAAATAATAAAAAAAATTGGTCATATACTATGTTAGAACCCATATGCTAAGATAACACAGTATATACTAAGCTATCTTAGCGTATGGGGCTGTAAAAAGGCTACAAAACGGCGCCCTTTATTTTTAGCCAGGGTTAACCGAATCGAATATTAACATAATATTCCTTATCTGTTAATAAAAATTTAATTGAGGGGGTTATTTGTATTTACATGTGTGTTTTTAAAAGGTTATATGGATTTCAAGAAAAATCAGGGGGTTGTATGTATTTTAGATTGTTTACCCAAATAAAAAATGTTTGAAAACTTGGATTCTTAAACCCAATTTTAAATGGAATGGGATTTGTTATTAATTTTAGATTGGGATTGATCAATATTTTTCTAAAACCCACGCATTGACAGATGAGCCTTAGATGATAGAAGAGAACTTTGAACTTATGGTAACGCAAAACGGATAAAAAGATTCAACAAATTTTGAGATCTCATAAACTCTTGAATCCATAAAGAATAACTGAATCCACAAGGAAAATAGCAAGAAAATATATAATTTTATTGATTGATCAAAGTTATTCCTTACAAATATGGAAGCATTCATTATATAGACTACAAACATTAAAACAAGTTTTGAGATCTCATAAACTCTTGAATCCATAAAGAATAACTGAATCCACAAGGAAAATAGCAAGAGAATATATAATTTTATTGATTGATCAAAGTTATCCTTTACAAAGATGGAAGCATTCATTATACAGACTACAAATATTAAATATATATTCATAATGTGAATTATGACTCTATTAAAAATAATAAAAACATAATTACAATGACAATTATTAAAACTTAATAAAATAAAACATAAGATTCTAAAAATCATAAATTCTTAATTCATCAATAAAAGGTGATTAATAAGACTTTTAATAATGAGATTTGTCCATAAATGACAAAATCTCATAAAAAATTATTTTATGGACTGATTTGAAATCAAATATTCTGCAATGATTTCTTTCCAAATATGTCATTAGATGGTGATCCAACCAGCTATGACATGCAATGCATTGAAAACCAGACTGTTCATTGAACTGTAAAAATGACTAGGTTAAGAATAAATCTAATTAATTGGATTTGGACTGTGATATAAATGATATAATAATATAAATATACTAATTATTATTATTAATTTATAAAACATGGAAATATATTTTTTGAACAAAGGTAGTAATTTGCTACCCGATTTCATTCCTGAATATCGAATTACAAATTCTGAAAGGGGTGAGGGGGGGGGGGGGTTAGAGAGTAAGAAAGAGGAGGATGACCGGCAAGAAGCATGCCCGACCGGATGGCGACTTCCGAGTAAAAGAGGATTCTACCTCAAGGGAAATATATGAAATATTTTTAAAACTTTTTTCACAATTTTGAAGTCTCATATCATTTATATAGAAACCTAATTACAATTTCTATAAAATTTATATCTATGAATTTAATACCTGGTTAAAAACATTAGTGGATGCGGAATCAAAGTACAAAAATAAAAACCATAAATCACCTTGGGGGATAAGTTTAAAAAATTGTTTAGGTGGGTATGACCATGCTAGAATAAATGAAAATAAGTTGATACGTGTATTATCATAAAAAAAAATTGTATGAATACTGGCCCCATTTTCGAGTTTGCCTAGGACACCATCTCTCTAAGCTAATCTCAGGATGGACCCTCAATTCAAGCCCTTTCATCAAAAAGAAAAAGTGAGTAAATCCAACTTTCTTTGAACCAATGCAATGATAATGTAATATTCAGAGTAAGATTTGAGCAAAAGTTTTGACACAAAGTGTATAATTGACATGTAACAATAACAGAGACTATTCAAGGAGATAATGGGCCTGAAAGAGTTGAGATCAGTGAAGCTGCATCATCTTTAAGATAAGAAGCATTGTTAGTCCGCTTCATCGTCTTTCGCCTTTGTGTTGTTCTGTTATATTTACTTGCAGAATTAATGCTGTTGGAGCTGATCTGCTGTGACGATCTTCTGTTCATCGGCGATGAATTGCTATTTAAGCTTCTGTTCCAAACACTGCGATTGCTTGTACTTGGTCTTGATCCAAATATGTTCTCTTGCTCGGCCATAACCTTGCCTTGCACCCTCTTCTTTTCCTGCATGAAGAGCATGTGTTTAGCATTCGAGAAGGATATATATAAGATTATGTTTTTACATGTTGTTTGTCTGCCAAAAAAACAAGACAAAACAAAGCTTACTCTTTGCTTCTGCTTCTCCTCTTCTTTTTCACGCCTAAACAGGTTGTACTCTTCCAGCATTGCCAAGAGAGGTATCTGATGAAATAAAAGTATTTAGTGAAGATATGGTCTGGAAGATGTCTGTTGCAATCGATATAAAGGTAAAATTTACTTGTGTTGGCGCATAGATTGACTTTTTCTTTTGGGGATGGGTTTGATGTTTGTTCATCTGGAAGAGAGATTTTTTGTCATTTTCATGAAAAGTAGATAAATTTTCTGTCTATCTATACTATTATATAATGTGAGTGGAAACTAATATATATTTTTTGATAGATAAGTGTATTTTTTTTTCATGGTTAATTTTATCCTATCAGAGGAGGAAGACTTAAACAAAGGATCCATCAGTGAAAAGAGTATACATCTACCAACTTGTCAAGGGGTGGTTTGGTAATATGTTTAGTTTTAGGGGTAGTAATTTATGACATTTCATGAAATATATAACCTATAAAAACATAAGTATTGAAGCATGGATGTTTTTTATTAAATTTCCCTATCTTTGAATCACTAAACAATTCTAGTATATGTGCATGTGCTTCCCTACAAGTATAGATAACTCATGATTTCTGAGAAAGAAATATGTTCATACTATTATGAAAAAAGTTTGAATTTTTGGTAGTTGCTGTAGGTGATCATAACTATAATCTGCTATGTGCAGATGAACATAAACTTATTTTGTTGGAATTCATTTTTTTTTTCAATAAAAGACCACTAGTTTTAGTTATAAGTTCACAACCTGATCCAAAGCAATAATGGAAAAGGGTTTGGTGTATACTGCCACTGCTGAGTGTCGAAGTTGTAGAATGATTGAATTTGTAGTAAACAGTTTGCAATCAGATGTCTCAAATGTAATGCACCATGACTGAGAAATATGTAACACTAGTTTCTTTACCTTTTCTTCTATGCAATTCTCAGTCATGGTGCATTACATTTTATTTTCTGTTTGATAAATGATTATATAATGGTTCCTTGTATTCTACTCTTCACTTCATCTTTTATTAAACTCCAATTGTCTGGAGAAGATTGATATTGAAGTGAAGTGAAGTGGATTATATTTTGCATACTTAACTACCAGACAAACCTTTGTAGTTATAGTACTTTGAAACAAATGTTAATCATTGCAGGCAATATATACTTTATAGTTTATATGAATGCTACACTATAATTGTCACATGATGTAAATGCTTCCTTCATCGTAAAAAACAGTTAAATTTAATACAATCCCTCAGAAAACTTCCACATGAAATTTGCTCTAAGAATGATAGAAACCAACTCACATCATCGTACAAGAAAACTTTTTCCCTTTGTTCTTCCCAGCTCTTAGTCTTTGCAATCAGTGAATCAACTAATGCTGCACACGAAATTGAACAGTGTCATGCCTCACACTTATCTATGTTTCCATGACAATCCATTCTTTATATGCTTACCAGGAATTTTGTTAACTGTTATGCGAGCCCGTTCTGCTCTTTTCAGGTTTCTGTGAGCTCCCCTGCTCACTGAGTATCGATTCTCATCCTGTAGAAATCATGAAAAACCAATGAAGTTAGATCAAGATAACATTATATAATAAATGCAAGGCAAACATGTTCAGACACTTTCTTGTAGGTGTATATAGTGTAAAATTTCTCAATCTACGTTTGGAACCTATTGCCAATCTAATTCTGCTTCTATAAAATCATTTTTCAGTTAATCGTTCTAAACAGGTATTTTTAAATTTTAGCTTTTGGTTTTAGTTTTGGTTTTCAGTCTTTCATGTGTTAAAATTCTACAAAACAATTGATATGAAAAAGCTAGTTTTGAAAAATGTTTTCACACAGAAGAAAAGAATGACCCTGTTATATTCTTCCAACCACCGTTCTTCATCACACGATGTGATCCATCGCTCGATCTTCTCCATTATATCATTCCTGCTAGATGCGTCTTCTTTTGCTTGGGATATCTGTGCGTCCATGCTCCTGATAAGGTCGGCATGGTCCATCTCACCTACAATTTAATACACATTTGTTTTAACAGGTTTATATACATCCCTGCTAAGAATAGGAAGATTACTTACCTGAATTTATGAGGTTCAATATACTGTCCATCTCTGACTGGGGAGGTATCTCCATATGGGTTTGCTTGTATATCTCCTCGAGTTCCATCTGCTTCTTGAAAAAGACTTCTTTCATCTTTCTCGCCTTAAGCTGATCCAATCTCTCGACTTCTGCTTCAGCCTGTGAACATCAATTAAAAATTGAAATCTTATAATTGAGTGTTTATTAAAGTTACTATAATGATCATTCAACCTTGTCTATTATGTCAATGGCCAGGCTTCCTGGCTTTGATATGTTTGCTGCAGTGGCTGATGTGAAGTCCGCTACATGGGAGAACAATCGCTGGTCTTCTATGGATGTGTCCATGAGACTCCACAAGTTCTTTAATGCTTTCCCAAGCTTATGGAGCTGCAAAAATTGTATATATTAACTATAAAGGTGAAGCTACTCTTTTTCATGAAAAGAAAGATATAAATGCATAACTTTAGATATTAGTATAAATACATTGTACCATACATTTTAAAAAAAATCACTTTAACCTTGGTTCATTTTATTTATGCCAAATGTCCATTCTCTTTCACAATGTCAAGTATGTCCTGTTTTTATCATTTGTTTATGTATCTATACTATACATGAAGATGGCTTGACCTCAGCTTGTTATGAAATTTCAATATCCATGGTTTTATTTCCCTAGATTTTGATTATTTTTGCTCACACAGTCATAATCTATATGGGGAAAATGTGCAATTTATAAATATTCATGCTTTTTCCCCTTCAAATTGACCCCTATCTGATTTAACAAAGATCTACTTCATTTAAAAAAGTTAAGGTTTTTTTTAAGGTTGGTTTATCTATTTTGGTGGACTGATAAAATGGAAGTTTCAGTTATGCTTTCAATTCAGGTGCTTTCAATTATTAATTCAGACATCAATTGAATCTAGTGGACATGTAAAATACACTTGCATTGGTTATTATCTTTTCATTGTTATGCACATTTGTAGCATGTATGTAGAGGAAAAATCTTCGTTAATCATTTATAATTGTCATGATGATAATAACATGAATTCTATGTAATTATATGTCTCATGTTTATGATCACTTCACCTATAATAATTAAGGACTCATCATTTTCCAGCTACATATATGAACTACATAAACCAAAGCATAGACAAAATTCACCTTTTCCAGCCTCCTCTGCTTCTCTTCTTTGAGTGATTCTGCAGTTTTATCAAGTCTTTCCAGAATTTTGTCGCCTATGTTCTTCAACTTTTGTCCACTTGAATCATTTAGGCTCGGATGAACCTTCACAATGATTTCTGAAGAATTCATCCCTAGAGTTGCGGCAAGGTCACGCACAACAGATGTATACTCTTCCAATTTCATTAGCCTGTCATTCTGTTGAACCAAAATATATCTTAATGTATGCCCAAATTATTACAAGCAAAACCCATTTAGGCCTCATTTTGAACCAATTGTCAAACTGGGCTTTGTTTTAAACTTTAGCTTTTAGTATCAAATTTTGGTTTTTATATGTAAAAAAAAAAAAACAGCTTGTGAAACACTGGTTGAGAGAGTAGGTTTTTCTTTACCTTCTCTCTATGGAGTCGCTGAAGTTCAGTTCGGTATTCATCGAGTTTCTTCAATGAGAGGTCAGACTCGTCCACAGACACGTCCAACACTGAACCATCACTTTCTGGGAGGCCTTCAATTTCTGCAGATATCCTTCTGATCTGAACCTGAACGTCTCGAAGTTCATTCAACCTCTGTTGTTTCTTCTTCTGCATTTCTCGCAATGCAGGAGTGATTACATCGAGCTGCTCCTTCAGCGTTCCCGCCATTTTTTCTGGCTGTACTTTTCAACATCAGTATTTCATCTAATCATCCTAGAATTTTATGAATCAATAAGGCGGTTGCAGAGATTGATTAATCTTTCATTTAAATTGTTCAATGAATGGTTGAGTAAACTCATCCAATATTTGTGATTCACTTGCTATGACCCTTTGTTACTTACTGCACCACATTGCTGATTAATTTGTGCATTCAACCAGTACTTCATAATTCCCATTTAAATTATAATTTAATCAATAATTCATGAATTACATGCATATTAAACATGCATTGGTCAATGATGTTTGGGAGATCATGAATTAGATCTAGATATTGTTGATTTTTGCATGTCATAATTTATATATTTATGATTATTTTTTGAAATTTTCCAATCTATACTCGAATTCGACAAACTTTAGTTTAGGCACAAGCATAAAAAAATGGTTGATTTAGGTGGATGCTCCTTTTCCTACGTATAAGAAATGCAGAAGTTGTTTTGTATGTTTGAGATTGCAGCATTATTATAAACATCTTTCTAAGCACAATTCATTGTATCCAAGTTCATGGGATTTCCTTTTTGTAAATATGGATTTCAGGCAAGTAGGAAAAACAAGAAGAAAAAAAAAACATATTGAGATGGATGAGCTTACACGACCGGGGAAAGATCGTTCGCCAAGGGACACGAGAAGGTGTGTGAATTCAGCCTCCGAATCTGCCAACAACTGTCGCATGTGAGCTCTAGAGATGTTCTCGCTATCGACTTTTCTCCTATAGACGTCGAGGCATTCTTGCTCCAGATCAAGCAGTAATGTCTCCCTCTCAATCTGATCTTGTCCCACTTCATCCCATATCAACTATAAAGAACAAGAAAGAGGGAATTTCATGCACTCACTTTTACAGATTGAACACGTTTTGATTTTTTCTTTAAGTACATACTCGAATGAATTGAATGCTGATACAATAAATTATATATTCTATTAGAGATTTCATGTACTATATTAGATGACATGGCATCTGCAAGAATGAACACATGACAAACCTTGCTTGAATTAATGAAACAGAGGAACCTCACCTTCAGTTCCTGAAGCAGGTATCCACAAGAGGACTCTGGCAACACTGAAGTGCGTATTTTTATCGGTATTTGATAGGAACCCATTCAGTGAAAGTTTGTTTTTGTGATGGGTTGAGATTGAAAATGCAGATGGAGAGAAGTGTTGAAGAGTTGTGGGTGTTTAAGAGAAGTGTCAGTGATTGCAGAGGGGGAGTATTGGGGGAGGAACTTTAGATGTGAGCTTTGCTTTGAAGACAAGGCAGGATGAGAGATGGTAGGTGATGCCATCCATTGCAACTAAAAATTTGAAGCCTTGTGTACAAGGGTGTACATCAAATCTCTCTCTCTCTCTCTCTCTCTCTAGAAACACATATTTCCCTCTCATGTTTTCATTCAAGGGTGCTGGTACACTAAATTGCCCAATGCAGTATATGTTCTTCTATTAGTATAAGTTATGTATTTAATTCATAATCAAGTATGTACGTTTTTATAAAAGAATGTATTTAATTAGTCAAATTTATACTAAAAAAATAAATAAAAAATATGCGAGTGCTACAAACTAGACTGCAAAAAGGACTGAGCGTAATGTAAAAAAGAGAAGTATTTTGGATGCTTATATCTTGTCTCAAGTGTAGTCTCATTTCACTAATGAGGTATATGTTTCGTTAGATAAAATATGCATTTTTTTATTTTTTTTCATATAAGATGATATATAAACAATTTATTGGAGTATATGTTTTTTTTATGAACAAAGTAATTCTAAAAAAAATCATGTTGGGCTCGAACTTATTATCTCGCAGTTGCAAATGCTATTATCAATCATTGAGTTATGGGTTCAAACAATTATCACATTTGTATAAAACTAGTTAATGCACACGTGTGCCTCGCATGTGAATTTTTTTAATATTATTTGTGATTAATATTTTATTTGATTATTAAATAAGTGTTAAAATCATATTTTTAATCAAAAACATAAGTTTAGATATTATAATATTAATAACATATATTTAAATGTGTACATTGTATTATATCATAATAATTTAATTAAAGAATTAAAATTATATGGTAAAATTTGGAGTGCTAAATTTCATATATAATCCACTAAATGGCCGAATCTCTTCACCCCCTTTTTAATAACCCATGAGAAATTGATTTATATCAATGCATATATCCACATTATTTCAAATCCTATCTCATCAAACTAATTTAATAACAACCATCTGATTTTTTTTTCTTTTTTGGTGGAATGGACTACCCATTCGTCCAACCACATTGTTTTCAATCCTATCTCATCAAATTAATTTAATAACAACTGTCTGATTTTTTTTGCTGAAATAGACTACCCATTGTCCAAATCACTAAATCACTGTAAATAATCTTCAGAAAAAACTAAATCTTAAAATCAATAAGATAAGATTGAATATAAATATAAGCAAATTAAATAATTTTAAGATTTGTTGATAGATAATAAGATTAAATCTAAATAAACTAAATAATTTTAGATTTGTTGATGGATATAGTTATTTTTTTAATTAATTTTTAAGGATAAATCGGTTAAAATGTTTCCCATTCAACTCTTACTTTTTATAGTAATATAGATATAGATACATTTATCATGATAAATGTTGATTAGTTAAATGTAGTAATAATTATATATTTTTTCTAGTATTGGAATTCTAAGAAGCTACAAAATTCTTAATGATCATATCATTATTAGTATTATGAATATTTAAGTTAACTGAACAAATAGTAGATCAAAAGACAATAAAACTTCAATATGTGTCCATCAATGAGAAATGTCCATTTTTTAACCACAAAAAAATAACAAATAGAAGAAAAATGATATCACTCTAAAATCGTCTAAAAAATATCATATATTGAGTCATATTTTTCTTTCATATTTTTAAAGTGTATATATATAATCCAATGATGATTTTTATGTGATTTTTGGGGGCTAGAAATGTAATGATTGAAGGGACATGTGCTTCCTCTAATAGTTATCCTATGTCATGCTTGGTGGATTGGAAATGGGAGGCATTTAATGAAAACAGAATACACCTTGATAATAGTGATATATACATTCCTCCTACCAAAAGAATAGTGACATATTTCTTTTCTTTAGTCAAAATGTCCATTATACTCGGTTTCATTTTCATCAGTATACTCTGGGCATGACTTCTCAGCTAAAAGTTAGGATTTACTATCAAATCAGAGAGTTAGGCAAGACACCCTTTGTTTTTCACTCATGTGAAAGCGGATCCCTTTTCATGTACATACTCAAATGAATTTTGTATTTTTTGATAAAAATTAAAAGAAATGTGAGGAACGATTTCCTCTACAATCCTACATTAAACTTTCACGTGCTTTGTTTTTTTAAAAAAGTGCATACTTCATGTAATGTTTATGTAACAAAGCATGTATTAATATTATGAATATTTTTGCGTGCCACCCCACTCACAATCCTCACATTGATATTTTTAATTTTTTCTATAAAAAATGTATATACTTTAATAAAAATAATTTATATATTCCAATGAATTTTACGAGCCACTTATTTTACGAATTTATAAAAAAATAAAAATTACATTAATTGTTTAATGAACTATATATATTGTTAGACATATATGAGAATGCATGCATGATTGTAAACATAAACTATGTGTAATAACATCCAAAAAGAAATAAAAAATCTCTTGTTTTATCTAACAAAAAAGGAACATGTGAAGACGGACACCATTTTATTTTATTTTTTGTTTTCATATTTTTTTATTAGTATTTTTTAAAAATGAATTGGTAGGTCTACTATTTATTTGTATTGAGAAAAAGAGTACATGTCCCAAAAAAGTGAGAAAAAAAAGAGATCAATGCCATGAAGAAGTACAAAGTAGAAAACTAGAAAAGAAAATCAAAACAAAGATATTAAGGAAGCTTGATTAAAAGGTTTAATAAAAAAAAAGACATATTTTTAATTAGTGTTGTGAGAGTTTTTAGCAAGAGAAACCTCAGATAAGACAGACCACCTTGACTAAAAGAGTTGTTCACTTTCCAAGTGAACCATCTCTGTCACCTATGTTTTTTTTACCAATAATGTTTTCTAGGCCCCAACTTCACAGGCCCTATCATAGGCCCCATGAGGTGGCAATAGGACATTACCTATTATACCCTTTACTTGATAACAACCTCAAGATTTATTCCGAGAATCATGGAGTATTATTAATTCTTTATGCATATCTCAACCGAATTATTATTATTTTCTTGAATGAGATCTAAACAAATAATAAAAAAAAATAGAAGATAATCAAGGTGATCTCCGGAGACCCATCTCTTCTTCTTGTTGTCTTCTCTATATTTCCTCATCCTCAATAATCTACTTGTGGTCATTGTTGCTGCTCTCTTGGATTTTTTAATCCTGTAAAGTTCGAAAACATTGTTTTATTCTTTATGGAGTTGGATCTTCCATCAACGCCTACTGAATCAGGTTTTATTTATGTTTTGAATGTCATTTTTCTTAGTTGGATTTGTTTTTTATAATGTTACATTTTATATATAGAACATTATTCGTTTTTTTAAATCTGTGCCGTTTTTGTTACATTCGTAAATGTAACAGTCAATCGCATACGTGTATTGATTTATATTTGTTACATTCATAAATGTAACAATGAACTACATGTAAATTGAATGGAATGTAAAACATTTAGAAATACATTTATATAAATGTAACAATTTTTATTAAAATGAAACCAATAGTTCATGTAATATTTGTTAAATGTAACTCACAGAAAAATAAGTGTTTGATATTTTTCATGAAATGTAAAGATTCGTTTTAAAATTGTTTAAACATTGCATGAAATGTAAAACATTTATGTAATGTAAATGTAACAGTGTTAATGTAAATGTAACAAAAGATGTAAACATGTAAGAAGTGTTTTTACTGCTGTTTAAAGGATTTTAACGAAAAATAATTTAGGTAGTTTTGGTGTTATTTAGGTAAGTTTTGGTGTAACTGAAATAGAAAATTCAATTATTATGTAAAAATTTCAAAATTTAAATTTTGAAATAGAGTGTAATTGAAATTCATATAAAAGATTTGTAACCGAATAGAAAAAAAGGGGAGATTTGGGTTAATGAAATATATTTTTAATGAATGGCATATCCGTATTTTGCCATTTTATACTTTTTCAAAAGTCAATAAAACATTCAAAACCAACTGATAAAGTAATGACACCTGGAGCTTGTGATTTGGGACCTTGGTATCACCACTGTTTTTTTACAAGGCCCATGTGATGTAAAATGCAAAGAAAAAAGGACTAATATGCAAAATAAGATACCTGGAGTGATATGGACCAAATCTAGCTCAAGGAAGAATTCTTAAAGAGTTGGTGGAAAGTGTTAAGAGAAATTGCAATAAATTAAAGGATAATGCCCCATTAACAGTGGAATTTTTAAAAGTTGGTAAAAGAGGAGACCATTCTAGTCTCTAGATGTGGTCATTTGATCTTTTTTTTAACTCTTCCTTTTCTCATCTACTCATCTATATATATATTTATTATAATCATAATACCTATGTCTCATTTATAAATCTTTATCGCAACATAGACTCTGGATGTTTATGAGTTAAACATGACTCTAAACAAACTTTTAAAAAGTTTTACAACCTTATCTGCAATTAAAAAACTATCCATCAATTATTTATACACTGCGTCACTTGAGGAATAAACATACACTTTATACATTGTTTTTTTAAAAAATTGTCTAATAAAAAAATGAGTTATTTCTCAACTATACTTATCCAATACAAAATAGTTTATTTTCTAGCCCAGGAATAAGCGAGGGAACAATCAAATCTAATGGCTCATTATGAACCACGTGTCAAGGCGTCAGCCCTCATATCCCCCTAGGTGGGTCCCAAACGGTGTCGTATGAAATCCGCAAGTTCCGCCGGATCAACATAGATAGAGAGGGACTCGTTCTCTACTCTTGCCACGTAGACAAAACTTCTTGCTTTTCAGTTTTTTTTATTTAAAAATTAATGACAACGAAATGGCGGGAAAGCCCAACCATAACCGCTTTTGTGAACCCCAACAGTCATACGAGCACCCAAAATTAAAAAAAAAAGCAAAAAAAAGTACAAATTTGAAATCTCTCTCTCTCTCTCATGGCCTCTGTTTCTCTCACTTCTGTCTCTACTTTCATTGGGTTTTCTTTGAAGAATCGATCGCGATTCGTCGGTTCTCTCGCTCTTCGGTACGGGCCGAAGAAGAGGAGATCGTCGGGGATTAAGGTTTCGGCTTCTTCGGTGGCCTTCAAAGACCTTGACGCCGATGATTTCAGGCATCCCCTCGACAAGCAGGTCTTACTCATCAGAAAACCCCTAATTCGTTCTTGATTTTGTTGTTTATTGAGAATCAATTTTGGGATTTTTTTTCTTGGGATTTGGGTTTTGATGGTAATTGAATCACTATTGATCTTAAGCCCCATTTTTGTAGCATCATACACATCCTGATAAGCCTCGATAGTCAAAAAAAAATTTGTTTGTATCTTTGGTTTATGGCTTTAAACCTGATAGCTATGCCTTGATGACTTGAGATAAATCCTGATAACTATTTTATGGGAAGTTGGAATTGTTTTTCATGTTCATCTATGTTAATATATATTAAAATGTGTTATTTTAAGCAATTTTTTATCTAACACCCTCACACATGTCTCATAGCATGTTGTTACATCTCTAATGTAGGGGTAGAGCTATCATTTAAAACGACATAAACCTTTATCTACCATTTATCCAAGTTGAACTAAATTACAAAAAAGTGGCTTTTACATTTTTCCAATGAGAATAACAGAAAAAACAATCAAACCTTTTAATGGTTCTCCATTCTCCAATGAGAATAACTAGGTGTCCGTTTGCGAATGCGGCAGGAATGCTCGCGTTGGGAAAATCAGGGGGTTACAAATTTACTATGCCTTGTTGAAGGACCATTCTTTTTGGGGCTTCCTAAGTGCGAACCAAAATGACCTGCGCATGAGGGGAGGAGCGGTGCCACTGTGGAAGCGCCAAAGGCGCATGGATCCACGGTGGCGTTTCTTTGGCTTTTCAACTGCGGAATTCGCTCCACCCCGGATCCAAGGGGCCTAAAAAGATAATAAAAATAAACCGCTAAATCTGTATAGATTTTTATCTATTTTAGAATAGCTATCAAGGGCAAATAACTCTATGATAGTTTCCAAACTAGGGTTAAGTGAGTAGTATATCCATCAAAACCATATAATTGATATGGATTTTGTGCTTTTATTGGATGGTTATAATTGGAAGGCTTTATTGTTTTCTATTTTCTAAAAGAAATTATTGATTTTTATGTTTCCATTTTCATTGTAGAACACATTGCTTTTGAAGACAATCCCAGGATTGAATGAACTGGGCAAGGCTTTATTGGGTTAGTGAAGTTTGATGTATGATGGAAGGGTGTTTGTAAATATTTTTCTTACATTGGTTTAAGAGGAACGTTTGATTGTTTATGTAATTGTAGGACCTGTCGCAGAGCAAGTCATGCTTCTCGAAAATATAGGCACTTCCGTACTCGTCTCCAAAAATCAGGTCACTTGATGATTTAATTCCATTTACTCAAGTTTCTTTAATCGTGATGTTCAAACAATTTCGACACACTTGGCTAGTCGAGTTCATTGTTTTAAATATCGTAAAGCTTTTAAACCAAAAAAATTGCATCAGATCTCATTGGCCCCCAATGGATTGACATTTATCACCTCACATGTGAGGTTCGCTACATTTTCAGTCACATAGTCCCACATTGGGGTCTGATAAGATCTGATGGGATTGAACCTATATCTCTATCTATTAAATCTTTTGCAAGTAGTTTAACCATTTAGACCCCATTACAATTCTGCTTAGCATTCTTGCTTTGCTTATTAAGTTAATGTACGGGCACTGTTCAACTTTTGTTTCGTGGTTCTTCGCTCGTGTCATGCTTATTGCAGTATTCTGGTGTACATTTACAGCTTTCTGATCTTCACGAGTTATTGGTTGAGGCCTCCAAAATACTTAATACAGAGGCACCTGATCTTTATGTACGACAAAATCCACTCCCGAACGCATATACTTTGGCTATCAGTGGTAGAAAGCCATTCATTGTTGTGCACACAAGCCTTGTGGAGCTTCTCACCAGAAGAGAGCTGCAGGTCATGACAAACTTTTTTTTTTCCTTGTTTTGTTTTTTTGGATTGTGATCTTTTTAATCTTCATTTACTTTAGAATTTTAGGACTTAAGGAACTTATTTTTTTAGTTCTTGAGAATTGTCCGTGTCATTAGATAGCATCTTTGATGAATGAAAACATTAAGGTCACATGCATCTCATTTTTTTCCACTATGATTAGTGCATCCTAATGTTTGTTGCAAGTCGGACATAGTTCCCATGTTCTTCTGAGTTTTCCATTATTGACCTTTCTAGGTTTCTATTACAGTGATTTGATTTTATGATTTAAGAAATCAATTTTGTATCAGTATGATCCTCAATGAAAACCTTTTTTTTTATATCACTTGCGTAATTATTTCTTTAGTGTTACTGTCATTTTAATTGTGAGAGTTTGAAGCAGGCCCTTGAACTTTAAGTTTTGCTTTTTCTTAATTAAATTTTTTCCAGTGACAATGCAACATAATAAACGTGAATTGAAGATTGCTTTTGGCTGCTTCTGTATTTATAAATATCTCTTCTATTAGTTGGAATTGGCTTCACATGAACTTTTTTCACCAATACATGAGTGGAAAAATGATGGATCGGGAAGACTGTTTGGAGAAGTTAAGATAATCATGGAGAGCAAATAAGACATTTCATTTACAATTGGAGTGAATCTTATGAATGCTGTGAAAACCATTCAACAACTGCAAAAAAATACAGCCAATGTTTCTGCTTGAAATTATCTGCCAAAGATGCAAGACTGGAAATTAAAGTATAAGACCATAAGGATGATGAGCAGCACAATTTTTGTCGTTATCATGGAATGCAATGACTTGAAATTTCATTTATCTCTTCTAACAGTTCTTTAAATATGCAACCAAGTGATGATTTTTTGTACTCACTGGTTAATATATTCACTTGATTAGGCTGTTTTGGCTCATGAACTTGGCCATCTGAAATGCGACCATGGTGTTTGGCTCACATTTGCAAACATCCTCACTATGGGAGCTTACAGTGTACCTGGTATGTTTTGTCTTTTATCTCTTTTCATTTTTGGGCGTTGATAGAACCAGCTCTACTCTTAGTTCCAATTCTCGTCCCAATATGTGTGTGCATTCTTTTGGACGGTATACATATGCCTTTCAAATGAAGCATCTTTTGTAATGAAAAACAATGATAAAGTGGGGGTGACTAGAACTTTATCCTTTAAAGTTACCAGTGAGCTATCTTTGATTTAGTCTATATTCCTCTTATTGACAGGGCTTGGTGGGCTTATTGCTCAGAGGTTGGAAGAACAGCTATATCGATGGGTTCGAGCTGCAGAACTAACCTGTGATCGTGCTGCTCTCCTTGTTTCCCAGGATCCCAAGGTAGAGGAAAACTGACTTTACAAATCAGTGCTTTTCAGTTAGGTTTCCAATGGATTTGTAGTATGAAAATCTAGATATGTATGCAATAACTGATTGTACCATCAACTGCAGAGAGTCCTGAAGTTGGTGGTATCTCTTTTTGCGTCTGTTTCGTAATTGTCAAACTCGGCTTACTTAACTGAATAAAATCAAGTCACATTAAGAATACATGCCTTATTCAATATTTTGCATATGAAATGTATTAAATATGAATTAAATACACAAAAATAAAAAAAAAGAGAATGCTTGACTAGGCTTTATTCATGTACATGTTAATTTCAATTATTAATGATTTTGCCTAAATTCAAATGTTATAACTTGAACTCAGAAGTCTCAGTAATGTTTTATTGTTATAATATCATTGGGAGATCATATATTTGTGACTTTGCATGTCATAATTAATTTTTTTATTTTTATAATTTTTTATTCTAAACTTGTATGAACTTAACTTGAACTTGTAGAATTTTTCCTGAATTCTTAACAGTTGATGAGGGATGTATCCAAATTATTTTCTTCTTGTATGGTTTATGATTTCTTGTTTTATTGGTAAGACTAAGGCGTCCACTTTTCACTTGTGAATAGATTCTTAACAAATAAAATTTCAGATTCATATAACTTTCTGCTTCTCTTCAATTCAACCTCCTATTTTTCTCCCACACTAATTTCTGAATTGTCTTCACTATCATGTGGTGCTATCAAGAGGTGGTCATGTCAGTCCTCATGAAATTGGCTGGAGGTTGCCCATCTCTTGCTGATCAGCTCAATGTCGACGCATTCTTGGAGCAAGCGCGCTCATACGAAAAGGCTTCTTCAAGCCCGGTTGGGTGGTACATAAGGTTAGCTGATACACTTGGTCCATTTTGAATCCTCATTTGAAGTTACGCCACTAACATAGTAAATGAAATTACCTAATGCAGCACATACTCTACTACAAAAAAAAGTAAAAATATACACATTCAATTCATGCGAGTATGGATTCATTTTCCTTTCAATAAACTTCATTAGGCAGGAAAATACTTCCACTAAAAAAACCAAAATGTTGAAGACTTCATTGTTGATTGTATACTCTCACATTCATCCAAATTCTCACTATGCAGAATTGCAGATATTGATAGTGAGAACCTTATTGTAAATGGTTTTTTTAGGAATGCTCAGACGAGGCAACTTTCACACCCTTTGCCTGTTTTGCGAGCACGAGAAATCGATGAATGGTCGAGGAGTGAAGAGTACAGATCTCTCTTGCGAAGCGCAGTAAAATTATCAGCTCCCACATGAAGTCCAAGGATTAGACCATCAGCATCTGTAGCAATGCTGGATGAATACAAGTTTTAAAGGTCCATAAGCAGGACAAGATTACATTTGAAAGCCATAGTACACTTGAATTTTGACAGGTAGAATTATTTTTTATGATTTCAATTTAACGAATATGGGAAGTAAATACATGGTGTTGATATGGATATGCTGATATTTAACCAATTTGTGATATTTCATCAGATTGTATTGTATATAGTGTTGTATGGGTGAGTATATGAGTATATCAGGATCTTTATATGTTGCCAGGGAGCCAAATTGAGTCTTTCCATGGTTGAACTATTTCTTAAGCTCTCTCTTTTTCTTTCTTGGTGTTGGCAAAGGAATTGGCCAAGATTTTTTTTTATTCTTCATGTTGTTTTTGAAAAATGATATGTCCAGCCCCAGTGCAACCCTGTCCGTAGTCTATACCGTTTTTCTTATTTTTTTAAAAAATCATAGACTCTCCCATTGAGGGGAGGTCCATATTGTTTTTCTCTCTTTCTTCTCTCTTCGGTTTTTTTTTCCTGTCCCACCACCTAGCTTTTTTTTGGGTGGGGGTTTAATGATATGGGTAGTGGGGCTAGAGGCTCCCAACTTGTAAACCCAACCCGTCTAGTCTGGGTTCGTAAGGCCTGAACCCAGCCTGTGCTTGCTAAAGGGTCAACCTGAACTGGCTTGTACAGGCTAGCTCGTGGACGACCCCCCTCCCCCAAGAGGGGGCCGGATCCCTCCCTTTTTTTTTTCTTTTCTAAAAACAGAATTTTTGAAAATTTTGAATTTTCCTAGGCTCGTCGGCCTGCAACCTGGGATTGGCCCTGTCCAGCCCGTGGGCGGTCTGCGGGCCTGGGTTTCACCCAGCAGGCTGGCTGGCTCAGGTCCGCTGGCCAGAAAAGACCACGGGCTGCTTGAGTTCAGAATTCATGGGCCGGCCCAGACAGGCCCATCGCCCGCTACATGTGATGAAACAATGAAAATCCCTCACGTAAGTGTAAACATAGAAAAAAAGATACACGCAGCCCTCATTGCAGCTCATTCGGTTTTTGTTTTTCTTTTTAAATCATATACTCACCATTTGAAGTGCATACTATTATATGAAATGAAGTATATATTAAAACAATAATGATTTTTGGGCCCCAATTCATAGGCCCCATCTAAAGCCCCATGAGGTGGCAAAGATGAAATATCTAAATTACCTTTCATTCCCAAATTGTGTTTTCATATTATAACCGATCCCACAATTAATGGCTATTTTTTAAATAAACAATTCAATTCAAAGAAACCTACAGAAAACCTTACGATCTGTTTCGTTTATACATATTGTTTTTCTCACGATCTGTTTTTTTTTTCTTTCGAAAACAATCATATCAATCGAAAGAGATTGTGATCACGAAACACATATTGATTCATCTATTTTACAAAAATAGAAAATTCAATCCGATTGCAGTTTTGCGAGGATTTCGATTTTGATTTCGATTACAACCTTTTTTATCTTGTGTTCAGTTCATGGAGCAAACATTGACGATCCATTCAGGTATCTTAAATACGTATCTGTTAATTCAAATCCAGATAAAACTGTGTCTGAATTTAAATTACAGCCCATTTTTTTAAAGGTATTTGTTAATTCAAATCTAGATACACCTGTATCTGAATTTGAATCTCAGCTCATTCTTTGAAGGCATTTGTTAATTCAAATCCAGATACACCTGTATCTGAATTTGAATCCCAGCTCATTCTTTGAAGGCATTTGTTAATTCAAATCCAGATACACCTGTATCTTAATTTGAATCCCAACCCATTTTTCAAAGGTATTTATTCATTCAAATCCAGATACATCTGTATCTGAATTTGAATTCTAGTCCATTTTTTTGAGGTATTTGTTAATTCAAATCTAAATACACCTGTATTTAAATTTGAATTCCAATTCTATTTTTATGGGAAGAAATATGTCATTTTTCGTTCATATGGTTTCACCCAAATCAAAACCCTAAAATTCAAAGTTTTTAGAAATATGTTAGGTTAGGGAGAGGATTTAATAGTGCCACCTTTTGTGGGATTTTAATTTGAATATTAGTTAGTTAGAGTTTATTTTTAAAATTATAAGAATGGTAGTTTTGTTATTATCATTTTAATAGTTAGAAAAAGTCAAATAGGAAACCAATAAAAGAGTGCCACCTATTGGGGCTCACAAATGGAGCTTAATTTCTGGAGCCTAAGTAGCAGCACCCATATTAAAATTCATTAGTATGCTTTTTTTTCATGGTGGAAAAAAAATTTTAAGTCATGTACTATGATAGATTCTCATACACTATAGTAGTGTAGTATATACTATGTTATCAAAATGAGCGCTCATAAAAAAAAATTCACTTTTGATGGAAATGTATTACTTTAATTAATATTTTACTGAATGAAAAAGGTTATACTTAGTCGTTACTGTAATCTCTTTTGCAAAAAAACACTTTTTTTTTAACATATACTTGTCTAAATTATATGCTTTAACTAAAAGTGAAGTCCATACTCAAAAGAAGTGAATGCACACATTTTTATATTTCATAGTAGAGCACACACTGATATAATAGAGTACATATTTTATATACCCCCGTTAAATGACATGAAGTGTGCAGGATTGACTACAGGAGTGTCCAAGTATAACATGTATCAACTTCAATTCAAAATGTGCTCAACTACAGAGGTGAATGTTCATGTGTAACAAAGACAAAAAATTTCGAAGTAAATAATAATATAATATGGAGAACTATTTGAAGATTAGAAATTGCCCGATCAACATTTAACTCTTGGGAAATGACTTTAAACAATCTGTATATGAAAATGTGAAAGCGAGTATTCATCTATAGACTTTTGACATAAATAGTGATCATTACATTATCACTGCCAAAAAAATAAAAACGACAGTTTAAGTCAAACAAACTCGGTATTAGAGAATTATGCGCGACATTCACCGTGATGATATCACAAGAAAGTGACAACAGCCTGACAAAAAATGGTTAATTTAGACCTACTTTATAATAATTGTTCAGTAATGCATCAAACTCTGCTTTTCTGAGTAAGTAAACAGTTCAAGTTACCATTTGTCGCTGCAGTTAAGAGGTATATTTGTGCTAGCAGCAACCAATCCTTCAGTCATTGGCATCGTTGATTAGTTAGTAAATCAAGCCATCTCAATGTCTGTACTTTCCGAGTCTTGTCCATGACATTGATACAATGATGCGATGAGATCCTCAAATTTTAAAGGGGAATGGCGAGCAGCGTGTTGGAATAAAACCTGCACCCGCAAGACCAAGGTATTGGTTACCATCCATGCAAAATAACTAGCTAATGTCAATTGAAAATAGGCCTTGCAATCGAAACTCAATAAGTGAATCCTAGTGAAGATTCACATACAAGACTCATGGTATAGATGCAAAATGCATGATCAGGTATTCTAACATTCACATATGTATCACCACAACCAACATGAATTCATCTCTTCAGAACTACTGAATGTGATGTTGATACTGACCTTTGAGTAACTATCTGCAAAGGCACGTGCCCGGGATGCCTTGCCAATGTACCGAATGTTTGTCACCTCAAGCTTTTCATTCACCAGTCTTATGCCATCATCACTGACTGCAAAGCGCAAGAGATTTCCTGACTGCAATCCTAACTGCACAGTGGAACAGTTTATATATTACGCATTGTAAAAAAACATTAAAAAATTGAGGACATATATTCATTCATTTATGTAAAAGATGCAACATGCAATGTGGTAGATAAATCTTGTAACTCCTGCAGATGATGAAATGGAAAAACAGGGAAATATATGTACAGGTAAGATATGAGTGAGACCATTGAGTGATTTAGATGCTAATGACATCTAATTGATCCGTATATGCAATAACCTTTAAGGATCTACTGTATCAGGTGAGGTTTTGCGTTCATGCATCAGGGGTATGTATTTTGAATTTCTGAAAATAAAAAATTGTTTATTATATCTATTATATATATAAATTCGAAAATAATTTAAATCATTTTTTTGTTTTTCAAGATCTACTTTATCTCTGTATTTTGAATTTCTAGATATTTGTCTCCAGACATTCATTGATGTGTAACAATGCAAGTCTGTAGTTGTGCAACTTTACATATCATAAGTAACAACAGCATGGCCCATACTGTGAAATGAAAGCAAACTAGTAACAGAAAAATTTTAACTAGTTTACAAGATCATACCTTCTGTACAAACTCTCCATCTAAACAACCAAAGATGACAGGAGGATCATCTGATGTAACAAGCTTTCCATCATCTCGCAACTCCAAAACAACCTAGTCATTTGGGGAAAAACATGATTTCATTTAAGAGTTACGTGTAAATCTTAAAACTCAAAACCTAGAGCGCATCCTGTTATTCAGATTGCTATAGTCTAGAATATGACATTCTGAAAAGTTTTAAACAAATGCAATAATACCAGATAATGTTGTTTCAACAAAGAGTGAAAAAAATGCCTAAAAGAGGCTGCTCATTAAAGCATTTGAAACCAAACTGACAAGCACAATAAAAACAATAACATATTGCAACCTTGATTCAGACAATCTATACCGAAAACCTTTTTCTGATAAGCATAAACAAAACTGGGAAGAACAAAAAAAAATCAAGTTGCATATGGTTGGTAAACCAACTTCCAGTATAACTTGATATAAACAAAAGCCAAAACCACTTCATCGAACTTATATATTAAATGTTTTCTTATAAAAGCAGAAACAATGGAACATAAACTCTATTAATTCATTGGATAACATACAGTTCACTCAATTCCAGAAAATGAGAAGCAGTAGTTGGTGTCTACTTCTTAGGAGACAATAAGGCTAGAACTAGAAGAATATATTCTTCCAATGATTGACAATATCTAATGCACCTCATCATGACTTTTAATTTTGAGAACTAGGCTATTTACTTCCCTGAACAGTTATTTATAGCATAATATGATTCGTAGAAGTCCCCCTAAAGTATTTAGAGTTAGGTGGTACAGGGTATTGACAATTTATCTTCCAGCCGCTATGAATTTCAACCAAAGAACACAGGAACAAGATTATCAAAATTTATCACACATCACAGTCAATAAATTATTTTCTTCTTTAAATTCTTCGCCAAATACAAACAATCCATGACTATCTTTTTGGAAATTTACAAAAAGATCTAGATTGATGCTTGAAATGTTAATAATAATATATTCCTTGTGCAATTCAACCCATAGTCTTTTTTTTTTAAATAAATATCAGTAGAGTTCTCCTCTACTGTTTCTTTGTTATTTTTTCTGGCCTTTGCTTTTGTGAACTGTCCTTTTGGGCCACTTCCTTTATCTAATTGAAGGGCGTAGTAGGCCTACCATTTTCTTCAAAAAAAATAAAATAAAATAGCAGGTCAACAGGAAACCAATATAAAAACACACTTTTAGTTAATCCATGTGAACAAAGTATGTTAGTGTTAGCTGATGAGGAAAGCAACATGAGCATACCTGTTGCTGAGCTGGAACTTGACCCTTGCCATCTGTATCAAGAACGTGTTGGCTACACTTATCGTCCTTCCACATTAGCGCTAGTGGTGTATTACCAGTTTGATAATGCGCATGCCTGAGAAAGAAAAAGATAAGAGTATAATGAGAATAGATGACACATGAACATGAAGAGACGTGTAAACATGCATTTTTGCATAACATGGCACATTAGTGCAACATAATTTTAGGAAGAGTCATCATCCTCATGACTGGATTGAGAAATAAATGATGCCAAAAACCTAGCATATAGAAGACAGAGTGAGTGACTTAGTTGGAAGTAATAAAATCTATACAAGGTTCACAATTAAAATGAGTGTACTACAAAAAGGCAATTATTAGCTTGAAAAATGCCATGCAAATTATGGACCCTGTCAGGTACTCAAGTATTATCGTTCAAGAGCCATGTTATCACACTTATCAATGACTTCCCTCTCTGACAAAAAGTACAGAAAAAAGCAAAAAATTCCTGAAATCCCATGACATGTCTTTGCGGTTATCGCACATTATAGGGCTTGTCACTCTAAATGAGGCTGTACTGTATATATACACTAATAATAATACCCATCATCACTTTCTTCCAATGATTCTAACGTCAAAAATTTGTCTTGAAACAGATTTGTGTCCAAGGCCACATTCACAGTGGAATTTAAAAGTTCTCAATGGTTCCCAATCCCATCATCTAAATCCAAAGTCATGGTAGTCCTGTTAGAATTTAGAAAACATACTTGTCCACCCCAAAGCCATGGGATGTTGAATCCACCGCCGATTTTCAAGACTCTCAACCATGATCCGCTCCCTTCCCTACTACATTTAACTAATCCTCATGATTTTCAATACAAAGTAATTTTCCATTCTTTCCAGCATTTTAGTAAAGCATAAAATAACAACAATAATGTTTGCACCCATAGAAGCTCAGATGCCCATATAAAAAAAATGACTTCAACAAGTTAAAGGAACTCATTACACGGACGGTAGGAGGAACTATTGCATGAAAAATAATCATGAACACATGCATAGCCATAGTTACTAGAATTCATTGCCACATCCTAAACCAAAATTTTACACGTCAGTATAAAACCAAGATCACTAATTTAAATGAGTATCTTACTTGTTGTAAAACGATAATCCATCTTTGGTGTACGGCACGGGACCCATATAGGCTGATTCTAGGCCTGCCTGATCACAGTCATAGATAGGGACAACACTAAATTTGTACTTATGGTAATGAGAAGGAGGATTGCAAGCACCAGTTTCCATCAGCTTGGAATTCAACCAGAAGAATCTGAATTCCGCGGTGCAATCATACAACGAGTAGCCACGCCAACACACCATATCGATCACATAGTAAGTTTGATCAGGCTTCAAGTAACCACCAAAAACATCATTAGCTTAAGATTAGGAAAGATTAAAAATATACACAGCCAACAATAAAGAAGAAACCTTACTTCATGAAATATACAATCAAGGATACTAAACGAGCTGGAAGGACCAGAAACATCTTTTGTCCTGGCACCATTGGGAAGGGCAGAAGGAAAATGGTGGAGTATAGATCCATTCCTAGCACGACTAACAGTCGTGCCATTGGAGGATACCACGAAGCACCGGTTACCAGCCGGCCTTGGGAAGACATACCTACAAAAATTCAAATCATTAGGCCGAGGTTCTGAAACAAAGATTCTGCTAAGGCATAAAAAATTGATTCATCTAACATAAAAATTTATGAAACTAATCTAAGCATTCATGAACAGATACACTAATACAACTTCATTGTGGCAATTGTTTGAGTAAAGATGAGGACATTTCGTGATATAACAAAAAAAGGAACATCCCACAAATTTTATTATTAAAGGACAAGACCCCACTCAGAACCAACTGCGAACCAATTGCTGGATCAATTCTTCTTTTTGTAGTTCACTTTTCCAAATAACTGGTTCCAAGTAGTTTTCTCGGATCTTTGGCACATGCAAGAAATATTGTTTTGGATTAGCCATTTGTGTGTAAAAAGTAAAAGACTATTGAGTAGCTTTTTCAAGTATCTGTTTTTTTTTTCAAGTGATTTTAGACATTCAATTACATCAAATTGGCCCCAAAAACACCTAAAACAAACTATAATATGCATTTAGGGTCCAAAAATAAACATATTTCTTGCATGGAAGACATTCAAGAAGACGTTTGTTCTTTTTTTTTTTCTTATAATACTACAAAGCAAACCCACTATGCACCAATAAAAGCCCCTCCTTTTTCTAGAAACTCTCAATTCTTTCAATTTTGATATTCAAAAACCCAAAATCAACCCTAACAAACAAAAACAAAACCCTAATCTCTTATAATGCTACAAATCAAAGCCAATCCATCAATAAAAATCCCTACTTTTCCACTCAGTTTAAAAAGAATCCAACGAGACAAATTCGACACAGCAAGACTTAAAAAACACAAATATCGAAATAGCGAAAAATCCGAACCAGTCTCCTCTCAAGCTTGTAGGGACATCGATCATCCACTCCGGGAGCATCAGCTGCCGAGCGAACCACCTCCTCACCTCTGGCCCACTCATCCTCGACGCCCTCGCCGCGTTCAGGTCCCTCTCCTTCCCCGGCTCCTCCTCCTCCTCCATCTCGACCTCTTCCGGTCCGGTCCATGGCTCTCCCTGGTCCACCGGTCCGACCGGCTCGGCCGGTGTTGGACCGGACCCGCTCGGGAGGGAGAGGACGGAGGAGGCGAGGCACCGCGCGCGGTGTTGAGAGTCCGCCCTCTGCTGCTCCTGGCGGCGGAGCGCCGCCACCCTCCGCCTCTCCTGGTCGGTTATCGCCGCTCTCTTGTACGGCCGTCGGAGATCGTGTCCCGGCGCCATCTCTCTCTTTCTCTGTGAGCTTATCCTGCTTCGGCGGAACACGAGTCCCAAAACCTCACAAAACCTGCTCGAGAAACAAAAGCAACCACACTTGTATTTCAGAAGGGGATCGCACGTGCATTACACGGCACTATTGGTTGCTTCAATTGCTGGTCACATGGGGCTGATTTGTTCTTAGGCTCATTTTGAAAACACAGATTGAAAAGTAGATTTTGGAATAAAGCATTTTAGACCTTAACGTCAGGAATCAATATTTAGAAGAAGTTTAATGTTTTAGGTTGCTTCAATTCGCTGTTCTTTTTTAGCTTTTCACGGATTTAGGGGCTGATTTGTTTCGATTTTGGGTCATTTGATCAAAAAGTCATTTGTCAAAAAATAAAAAATGACGATAAATGTTATTTTAATTTTTAGATAGAACAAAAAATCTTCATTTTTATTTTTTTAAAATTAGGATAGTTGTTAGCACTTGATTATTTTTTATACCAAATGAAATAAATTGTCATCCTTCCACTTATTCTCTTGTCAAACCAGCCTTTAATATTCAGTGGGACACCGGTATATATTGGAAATGTGATGTTTGGGAGATGGCGGTGCGCTTCGTATGTAGTTGGATATTTTGTAATAGAGGAGTATATTGGGTTTGGTTAGGATGAGGCTGATGTAGCGTTTTCTTTTACCTAGTCTCAACCTTAATTCACCCATGTCATATTTTGCTTTGGGTATTTCCTTTAATACAATTAATGTCGAATGTCTATCATTCTCTATATATAAAAGCAAAATAATATTAGGGACAGTCAAACAATCCGCACATATTTTAATTTTTAAAACTTTTTAAATCTCATATAATAAGTAATATGCTTTAATAAAAATTATATATAGCTCTATTACGAATTGAATAGAATTATTTTCAACAAATGCAAAATATAAAATAAGATATATACCATACGTAAGGAGGGCATGTATCTATTGCACGAGATATATGGACTGTCCATGGGATACTGCGTGAATATAGATCTTTGAAAAACTTTCATTTGATTTTCACTTTGTTTCCCTTCCTCTTCTTGCATTGCCATGTTTCATATAAACTAATAATATTTTACATCCAAATGTGTTTTAAAAAATGGCTAAAGTTACAAATAAGAAATGAAGGTAAATGAAACGAAAATGAATTCTTGAATATTCACCATACCCACTCATAAAGTAACTCTATCTATGCTCATCAAAAGCAAGATAACACATGAACTTTATTTAGAAGACACTCCACTAAAGAAAAATGATAAAACATCATTTTGAATAAAATGTAACAGAACGTGACACCTCTACTGAAAGAAAAGTGATTAAAAGAGAAGAAGACAAGACTTCAATTATAGAGAAATGACGGAGTTTGAAGATTTGCCGATGGGACATCCACCACCACAAAGGGAGACTTTGAATGCTTCTTCTCATATCCATAATTGAAGCCCAGACCATATCAAGATCCTGCACAGAGGAGGAAGATCGGATTTCACCTCCCACGGAGGAATAAATTGGGTTTGGATAGGATGAGGCTGATGTAGAGCTCTCTTCTACCTGATCTCATCCTTAACTCACCCATGTTGTATTTTGCTTTGGACATTCAACACAACCAAAGCAAAATGCCTACTATTCTCTCAAAAAAATCTATATCTATACTATATATAAAAGTAGAATAATGTTAGGGACAATTAAACAATTTGCACATGTTTTAATTTTAAAAAAAATTATAAATCTCATATATTGAAGAATATGCTTTAATGAAAATTATATATAACTCCATTACAATTTGAATAGAATCATTTTCAACAAATATAAAATATAAAAAATAATATATATCTCAAGTAAGAAGGTATATATATGTTATTGGACGTGTAACAACCCCAGCTATATGCGCAGTTTTACTTTCATCTCCTTTTTGAACATGCTCCAGATTCTCACTTTTCCTTTTTCATTGGTTGTATTGTAATGATACTAAAAAAAATAAAAAAAAATTGAAAAGCTGAAATCAAAACATGTTCTCCATACTATGTTTAGCTGTAGCAGTTAATTAGCTTATTGAAGATATATATGCATTTATAAGAATAAAGCATATGTACCAGCACAACAAATTTCTGAACATAGATGGGCATAATTAAATTCTTATGAAATATAATTTATATGAAATTTACATGAAGGGGTCTGAGAATTTTGAAGAGGGGAGATCCGGCCAACAGGACTAACCATGTAACACTGTCTTTTGTTTTCATGGCTCTGAATATTTTGTGTTTTTGTGCACAAGGAAAAATATAGAACATGAGGAAATTTGAGAAAAAATATATCATTTTTCTTTAGACTAATTTATATGTCATTTGTAATGAAAAGTGATAGAAAATAAAAATGATTGGTTATGACTATGATAAAAAATGATGAAAAATAAAAAGAGTTGTTTGTGTAATCATAGAAAGTGATGAAAAGTGAATCACATTCCCTCTTTCTCTTCCCCTCTAGAGTGAGGGGAAAAAATTCCTCTCTTCTAATAAGACAAGTAAAAGGAAAATGAGAGAAATTATTCTCACTTTATAACATGTTTTTAGGTGGTAAAAAAAATTCACTTTTCTTGTGACACAAAGACACTTGGTTGACAATTGGATCACTGCCATTATACTAATCTACATTTTGTGTAGGATGCGACGTCAAGTTTTCACCCCCAATAGCTATATCAGGATAGATAACAATCTATACACAATAAATAATTTTTTTTTATTCTCATAGGAAAACATAAAAGAAACATTTTTGTTGCTTGATTCAACTTAAATAAACAAAGATAACTGATAAATAAGAGATGTCCAAGACTTCACGACTTTTCATCCCCATCAGAGATCACAACAAAAAAGCCAGTTATTTAAATTTTAAAAATTATAATTAATTAAAAGAGATACTTTTATGATAATACAAATATATGTAAACAGTAAATAATACAAATATATATTTGATTCAAATACTTTCGCGTATCCGCTTTCAATTCATTTTGGACATTCAGATGATTTCTGATTTTCCAGACACATTCAGAACAGATGCCTTATTTTCAGATAATCAACAAAGTCACAACTGAGTGACTAAAAGTTATTATATGTTTAAACACTGAAAATATTGAAGATTTCATACTGCATATAATTTATTTTTATTACATACATTGACATCCATAAAACTCTCTTAAACCTTCACATACTAGAACAGAGAATTGACCTGTGTAGCTTCACAGATTGGACCGGGGGGCGACCGGGGAGGCCTTTTGAACACGGACCCGATGCCAGGAGGTGTTGAGAATTCCTCTCAGGTTCCATATGGTATCCACATTCTCTGGTTGAACGTTTGCCGCCGAATCAACCTGCTCATTCAAGAAGAGAAGTGGACTGCAGTCACTGGAGAACTACATAAGCAGATGAAGCTGGAAAACTGTACTGAATTGCTTGAAGTGACACTAAAAAAACAACAACAACTGCTGCTTCATGCATGGAAGTTGAGTTGCGAGTCACTATGGAACATCAGCTACAATGTCTTGCCAAATAATGCTAATTCATACTATGTATATATGCAGTAAATTTTTTTGGAGGGGATGGTGAGACGATGTTAGATACAGGATGCAATATCGGTATAAAAAAAAAGATTCAATCAAGATGAAAACAAGAACATAATTTTGTTACCAACGCTTTGCATGAGAACCAACACTTTGCATGAGACAACTTGAGAAGGGGAGAGAGAATTTTACCAACCATCTCATAGAACTCAATCAACAGTTCATTGAGCATTTGATTAAACAAGAGATTCAATTTATATATGATAGATTTGGAATTTGACAAGTTTTTTTATTATTAGAGGATCACGATATTTTTTTCTTTTAAAAAAATCCGAGCTAGTTAAATACTATGTAAATAATGACACATGCACACATCACATGCAAAGACTACATGTTCTTTTAGCAATACTAGTGATGACAGTAACAATAACATTACTTATATACCATCACTTGAAATTTTATTTTTTCAAAGTAGGACAAAAAACAGTTAAGAAACGTTTCAAGCTCAAGGGTTCAAAACTTTGATAAAATATAAATCATTATTCTGAAATATAGTTTTCTTATAAATAAAAAACACAACATATTATTAAATTTTCCTGATAAGAGGGTGGTTCCTACTTACCGCTTTAGCAATGATTTCTGCATTATTGGCTACTTCAACATCGACCTTGAAAAGAACCCATGCCCACTTCTCACTTGTAATATCATCAGGGATATACGGGACGCCTGGCTTCTGATACCGATTGGCTTCCAACCATATCTTTCCTCCATCAACAGATATATCCACTCTCTCAATTCCCCGCCCACCTCCAGATAGTGCATATCCACTGATAGTAATCTGGTAAATCACAGAGACAACAAGGATATCATAAGCATCACTGAAGATAACAAACAATATTCATTGATCAAATGTACTTACCTTTCCTTGCTTTACCACATTCACATCTTCCAATGAACATATAGCGCACTGCGAAACCATCAAAACTTGTGACATGTGAGTTCATAGAGTATCTAATATAACAATATCAACAAAAGATTGATTAAAGGCTATTAACATGTGTGATGCACCGCATGTGCCAAGGTTTCCAGGGCCTTGATAAGGGAAAAAATTGCAAATCACTATAATTCAGGTTAAGTTAAGGGAAAATCCATGAAAAGTTCAGGAAAATAAAATTGTTATAATACTAAAAAAAATTAATTATGACGTACAAAATCATCACTGTTAAATCAAATCCACGATTTGCTAATGATGTTATGAGTCTTATGACATCAATTAATGTAAAGACTTCTCTGCTCAAGTTATAGTATTTGAATATAGACAAAATCACTAATGACTGAGATTAAAATCTAGCAGACCAAAGCCTAGTCAAACAATTTTCCCTTTTTGGTATTAATTCTGTTTCAAAAGTGACATACATTTATACATTTAATACATGGTTAATTCATTCAACATGGGAATTGTTGGACAATGTGTGTTTTGCTAAAGGGACGTGAATTGAACATGAATTTATCTTTTAACAAAAAGTGCGTATTTAATGTCATTAATCAATATTTTCAAGCATCATGTAAAAAAGCCTCCGATTTATTGTAAGGATATATCAAAAAATAGGGATTAGCAAAAAAAAAAAAAAAAAAAGTCAGGGCGTTCCTTTTTTTGGCAGAATAAAATAATGTCTTTGAGGATGTTGTAAAAAAAGAAGTCAGGGTGAGGAATGACATGCTTGAGAGTCGCTACTTGCCGCCAAGTCAGTCTCTTAGACAGGATTTTTACAATTAGTGTGAGATATATCCACCCCCCCGCGTCATGGGGTTTGGAGTTGGAGTCAAATTACTGATGAAGCAATGGAAAAGGAAAAAGGAATGATAGGTTAACATTATGCCTTGAACATATAGACAATATGGACACAAAAACAAGATATGGACACGATCTTATATGGTCATAGTGACGCAGCCAATCTTGAATGATACAACAATGAATGAGTGATATTTAATTCAATGATATGTGTTACATTATAATATTTGAAAAACAGAGAACATCCATAAATGATAAAAAATTTAACATAATTATAATGGTGTCATGTCGTGTCCTCTGTCTGATAGACTGATACATATGGGACACGGACATGGCATGTGCAATCAAGTATTTGTGCTCCCTAGATAGACATTGATTTCAGTAAAGTATGAGTGATGTATATCTAAATGTTGAGGCAAAAACCTGGACAGGGAAGTCCATCTGTGGTTTTCTAGTATTCCAAATGATATTGTCCCAGTTAACTGAAGGTGGAAACGTCTTATAGTCCTTTTGCATAAAAAATCCCTGTCACGTGGAACAATTGGTCTAAGCAATCTCATCGAAAAAAATTACAATGAAAAGATCTTAATCTATTCTTCCAACCTGACATTCTTCTGCAATAATATTGATGTGATCCAACCACTTAACAGAGCGTGCGCCAATAACACCAGGTACAATCACACGCAATGGATAACCGTGATCACGAATTAGAACCTTAAAACAGAAAAAAAAAACAAAACAAAGAGGGTAAGTATCAAAAAGAATGGTGAAGCATTTCATCAGAATCCAAAAGAAAAGGAAGACGAAGACCAGTATTATCAGATAATTGACAAGAAGATCAGCATATCTTTTTCTTCAACAGGTTGCATGATTGGTCTGACATATTACGAGCCACAGCATGGGAAGCGGGATGAACAGCTAAAATATGTAACACTCTAGATTATAAGCAATATGACACAGATTTACATATGTATCTCAAATTCCAGATGCTTTGAGTTGGCCTTTTGATTTCCTTTTAAAATCAACTGCACCCAGTACATAGATTCAATTCAAAAGACAGATTTCAGCTGCAGACTGGTCAAGATTGCAAAAGCTACCTGCATGGATTATGACAAGTCAAAGTTGTCTACCAATTGTTTCTCCTACATTCATTGGTAAACTGAAAAAATTATAAGAATGGGAGGAGTTCACATAATCATACCGGGACTTCATAAAAGAAAAAATGTCTGCCAATACTTGTATGACCGCCTTGTTCAGATAAACAAGGAAGACCAAAAGAACATACTATACTCGATATTTCATGTAAAATGATCACAGAAAGAACAACTAACCAAAAAAAAAACACTTGTAATCAATGAGTTCATTACCTCTCCATTCATCTCATATGCAACCAAAACATCAGCTGCAGGATTTGTTGCCTGGCTTAAGGGAATTGAAGCCTTGTAAGGACCACCTTCTTCCTCCTGAAATTGTGTGAAAGTAAATAAGAAAATGTGGAAAAACAATCCACAAAAATGTTCAAGTAGAGAAATAGTATTTCACTGGAACTAAGTTTCTCAGAAATATGAAACATCAAAAGTGAAGATCAAGTTACTCACTTTACACCTGTCAACACTGACAAATTCGACATGCTTTCCCCCGTAGGATGTCACTCCCATGAGTTTTGGAATTCCAACAAGTTCAAGAACATCAGATAATTTAGCTCCGCCCCAAGTTGCTGGACATAACACCATAACAATCCATGAAGATCAAATGTTATGATCAGCACAATGGCTTTAAAAGCATCTGACATAAATTTCACACAGTAAACATTTTAAATTTACCCAACCCTTCACAATTTTGGTTCTATTTTACTGACACTTAATTCCAGATTATGCAGACAGACAAACCATTTCCAAGGGCAGAAACATCCCAGCCAACACCTCTGACTGTTTTAAGATTACTCATTGCCGTCCTTCGGTTGCCTGCACACTGAAAATATTGAGATTTGTCAGATTAACAACAACAAATCAACCTCATGATTCTCTTCAAGCCATATATGCATAGGCATCGACAACGCCATCCCGGACCGTTGAAACAGGGCCCAAGCCTGGACCTGGGCCCAGGCCCGCGGGCCTGTCTGGGCAGTGAACCTGGGCCAGGCTTTGGGCCCACGAGCGGGCCTGTGGGCCCATATTTTAAACATTTTTTTTTCGATTTTATGTTGTGCATTTGTATATTAATGTTAAAATAACACAAAAATTGAAAGTATAATGTTTAAATTAATTGAATGTGCCACTAGCCACATGCTCCTTTTCACCAGTTCACCCCTCACGGGCCTATGGGCTGGGCTTTGGGGCTTCGGGCCAAATGATGACCCTTATATATGCATCCCTCTTTAGCTACTACTCCGAATTATTAATTAATTCATGTATTAAATGCATTTTTTTCTTAAAATTTTAATTTCCATTTAAATTAGATTCACTAATAAAAACTGCTTTGTTCAATAATTTGTGCATTGAATGACTTAAATATAAATTAAATTCATAGTGTATATTTTACTTATGCTACAAAATTAAAACCAAAAAGGGGAAAAAATACTCGACTAAGATTTGTTTTGCTAAACTTTAATGCTGTCTATTGATTATTTTGCCTAATTCAAATATTATAACTTAAACAGAATTTTTTGTAATGTTTAATATTATTATAACTTCATTGGGAGATCATGGGTTTAATTTAATATCAGTGATTTTGCATATCATAATTAAATTTTCTAATATTGTATTTTTTTTCTTCTGAATTCCAAAATTTTCGTCAACTTAACCTGAATTACACTGAATTTTTGCCTTTGCTGAATTATTCCAGATTTTGAGCTAGTGAAAACGTATGCATTCAAGAAGAAACACAATAATACGTTGCTAACTCGCATAAACTTGACCAAGCTACCTGACTAACAATGATTAGACAGAGGTGTATTTATGCAACATACCTGTAAAGTTGCAGTGACACTGTATTTTGGTAGTTTCCTGCAAATTTCCTTACAATCAATTTATCTTGCTAGAAAAAGGCAGGAAAGAATTGCTATATCATTATGGTTTACTCACTTGATATCAGCCAGAGATAACTGTATTGAATTTTTCACCAATCCACGTATTGACACACGGTATCTGTTCAACCAATAGTATTTATCCAGTCAATTAACTGGTTCAGTTGTAATAAGAATAAACGCAAGACTAAAGCAGCATGTAACCTCTCAATGTCATCAACTATCGGAATTGGCCCATGATTCCTCTTGAAAAACAAATCCACCGGAGTAATGAAAGACGAACCAGTGCATCACGTGGTGGCTCGGCGTTGAATGGCTCCTGTAAATAAATTAAGCAGGAAAAGAATCAAAGAAGTTAATGCCATGATCCTTTGAGAGGCCAATGGTTGCAAAATGGATTTTGGAAAGTTACAAAAAAAAATCATCCCCAGATTGATCCCACATATAGCAGGGGCCGGGAGAGGAGAAAATTAATGACTTGGTACAAAATTGTCACTCTCGGGAATTGAACCCAAGATATTGTCTTGTTAGCTCAAGTACTTTAACGTTGCTTCTAAAAAGTGCAACAAATAATGAATTTCATCGCACAAGTAGTAGAAGAGGGGTGATTGAGCACGTGTTCCTTCAGTCGGTTAGATGACTCTTCTAACCCGGAGAAAGGGCGTCGTGAGCCGTCCTCAATGCTTTTGTTTACAAACTACTTTTTCTTTATTCTTATCTTATATTTCTCTCTCATTTCAGAGTTTATAATTTAAATTCGGTAAATGAAATCGGATAACAAACATTTATATTTTCTTCAAAAAACAAAAAAAAACAAGTGATATCAGAGCGATCCCAACAGAAAACATGAATGATCATCAAAACCCCCACCCATTCTAAAAAATACCACCGTTTAAGCTCAAACTCCATCTCTATCTCTCCCTTTCCATCCTCACATTACAATAATCCAAAAAAAAAAAAACAAGAAACAAAGCTTCCAATGCCAAAAAACACAAAACTCCAACAAATACCCATTTCAAACAAAACGAAATTCCATTGCTTTCATCGAACAAAAACTAAACAAAAGAGGGTAATCGAAACCATCCAACATTACTTAAAATCCGAGAAAAAACAGAGAGAGAGAGAGAGAGAAAGCACAGACTTTGGCGTTGATTCGGAGGCACGGATGGCGAGGGGGCTCGTGAGTGTAATCGGAAGGTCCTCTGACGCCCAACATCGCTTCCTTCACAGTATCGACTGATCGTTCAATCTTTTAGAGAGAGAGAGAGAGAGAGACAGAGACAGAGAGCGAGTGCTTCTCGGCTGTGTGTGCAACGGCGATTTAAAAGGTGGCGTGTGGTGGGGTTATTTTGGGAAGAGGTTTTCGCAAGTGGAGATACTCGGCTTGCGCGGATACCGGTGAGGGGATATTTTGGAAATATTTTTTTATTTTATTTTATTTTTGGTGAATTTGATTTCAGTCCTTTTTTTCATGTTATTTTGAGAAGGGTATATAGATATAAGTTATTTTGGAATTTATAACTATTTAATAAATAGATAAGTATACTGATGGAATAAGTGATTTTTTGCTTAGTTATTTTTAATTATTATCATTGAAAAATGTAATAATTAAATTTTTGTTGTTTGGTTGATAAATGATAATAGATAAAGTATGGATAAAATGTAAATAAGATGTGAATAAAGATTTATAAAAGATGAAAAAATAATTTGACATGTGTTCTGACCCCCCTGATTTATCAGAGATGATGACAGCTGTTTTGATAGTGGGGCCCATTTATACAAGTGGAATGGATTAGGTGGAATAACACAATTCCAGGAAAGAATTGGAATACAAATATCAACTTATTTCCACTTATTCTGTCATAGCCATACCTATCTATTCCTTCTAAACAAACAGTTTGTTATACTATTCTCCCTCTATTCCCTCCTATTCTCCCCCAATTCCTCTACCCAAACAATCCTTTTTAGTTCCTTGAAAGTTTTTACATGTAAAATTTTTTTTGTTGAGACTCAGGCATGTCTCCAACCCCATATGCATTCCACACAATTTTTAATAAGGTTTTAAAATTAATATACCTCATGTAAAAGGTGATATACTTTTGTAAAATATCAAATATAAATATTAATAAATTGTACGGAGTCGTTTATATAAAAAAAATGTAAATGAGATACACATCTCATTACAATGAGTGTACGTGATTAACGAGATATATAAAGTTATAAAATAAGTTGAATGTAACAATGCTCTATTAAAAGTTAAAAAAAAGAAGTGAAGTTAATCGTTATATGGATGGACGTGTCTTCGAGACTGGGGTCAATATATTACGGAGGCTAGAGAGGTAAAGCTCATCGGGGGCGAGGAGTAAAGGGTCAAACAGAGACACAGAGTCAATGTGTCCTTTCCCTGATTAGATATCTCTTCTGATCGGAAGATCATCTGCGAGCTTTACCTTTTTCTTTTTTCTTTCTTACTACTTTATTTTTCTCTCTTTCCACTCAGCTACTTCGAAGTTGTATTATGAATTCAGAAATGAAATCACGATAGCAATATCTACCTTTCTCTTAAAAACAAAAAAAAAAATAAAGAACCTTGTTCTTCACTAACTTAGCAAGTTAAAAAAAATGTGAAAAATTTAATAGGGTGAACAAAAGGACCTGAAATTAAATTCTCCTTTTTTTTAGTTATTTGCATAAATATCCCTAAATAATATTATAATGTCACTGTTGAAATTTTATTTCAAAAATACCCCTCATAATTAGGGGTGCTAAACGAGCCGAACGAGCCGAGCTTTGACCTGCTCAGACTCAACTCGTTTAGCAGCAGGCTCGGCTCGGGAACGAGCTTCATTTCGTGTTCAAGCTCGGCTCGTTAGGCTCGTGAAAAGCTCGGTTAAAGCTCGACTCGGCTCGTTTGTTAAACAAGTCAAGCCGAAGCTCGAATCAAGGCTCGGCTCGGGCTCGTTTAGCTAAAAAAAACTTGTTTAACATTTGAAAATGTCACATTTCACAAATCACAACACCTTATACATGTGAAAATAACATAAGCTCGGGCTCGGACTCGGTTCAGGCTCGGCTTGTTTCTCTTTTTTCTATTAAGTAAACGAGCTCGTCCAGGCTCGGGCTCGGCTCGAGCTCTGCTCGTTTACAAACCGAACTTTAAAAATTGTTCAAGCTCGACTCGTTTATCTAATCGAACGAGCGTGAACGAGCTTTAACCAAGCCGAGTCCGAGCGGAGCCCGAGCTGCTCGACTCGTTTACCAGCCCTACTCATAATGGCTTAAATGTGCATGAATATCTTTTTGATGGGTTATTCTACTAATCATAGATATTATCCGTAACTGACCATCAAAAGAGCATTGATACGCAACTTAACACTGTTTAAAGGGTATTAGTGAAAATACGGTTTCACAGAAGATATTTTAATAAAATAATAAGATTTTTAAAAGAGTATTTGTGCACCCGTTTTCTTAGTTATATATATATGGCACCACTACCAAATTTTTTGTCTTTTGTCTTTTTGTTTCTATATATGTTGGATTGGATATTCATTACAACCCCACTTGTAGTACAAGTTGTACCAAAACGTGTACGGTAACTGTAATGCTAAGCGCCCCTGGTTTTTGTTTAGGGAAAAATCCAAATAACCCCCTGTAAACTGCCTGAAACCCATATAACCCCCTGAATTTTCCTAAAGTCCATTTAACCCCCCTGAAAACTCATATGTAATTATGTAAATCCAAATAAATCCATGAGTTAAACTTTATTTAATAGATGAGGAATATTATCTGAATGTTGCGTTTGGTTTAACCTTGACTTAAAACACAGTATATAAAAAATCTCTTATAATTTGTTCAAAATGTGAAAAATCTTCTAAAATGACGAATTACCACCCGAATAGATTATAAAAACCTATCAGGATGGGCAAAATCATCGTTTATAAATGATTTTTTATATTTTTAACACATTATAGAAGTTTTTTGATATACTATATTTTTAGCCATGGTAAAACAAATATAATATTCATAAAATATTCATCATCTGTCAATGAAAATTTATCTAAGTGAGCTATTTGGATATATATAGATATTTTCAAAGAGTGATATGGATTTTAAAAGAAAAAAAATCAAAAGAGTTATATGAATTTCTAACAGTTTACTGGGCTATATGGATTTTCCCCTTTTGTTTAAGGTCAAGGCGGTGGTTATGTATAACAAGGAAAACTTCAACCAAATCATACACTTGATGCTAATTTAGAATATAATAAGTTTGGGTGCATGCACGTTAGATTTTAGGGCATCCGGTACACTAATTTTTTTTTAAAGTTTCAAAATATAATATTTTATATTTTATTAGAAATTCAATTAAACATATATATTATTAAATGATTAAATTTTTTTTACTTTTATTAAAAACGAGTTCATTTAACTTGAAATGGATCGATATACACTTTTTTATTAAAGCATATATCTCCTTAAACGATGTTTATTATTTTTATAAAAATAAAAACATGTGTAGTCAGTGTTTTAAATTATAAAAATAATTAAGTGTAACATTTTCTTAAATTTTATGCATGTGACAGATTCAGCACACGCTATTTGACTATGAACGAAAGATTTCGAATTATCCAAATTATTCGATTTATATATATATATTCTATGAGTATCATAACAAGTTAGTTATTATAAATATATAATATAATATTCATCAACTATAATATATATTTTGAGAGTGGATGCCTTAGTATTGGAATCCGTATCCGATTATGTTAGAGTATACACTATACACTTTTATCACTCCACATGCACTATGGAAGGCTACTTAGGAATGTGTATTGTACTCTCCTGTTAGAGTAGACACAATCTAATTTATAACTCTGCCTAAAATATCCAGGATATATGAGGGAACAAGTTAAGTCAAACACTAATTGGATAATTTAATATATGATACTGCAAACAAAATTGTAAAAGCAAATGTGTGATAAATGTAACGCTCAGGCTTACACAGCAATATCCGTTTTGTCTTTAATTATCCTTAGTGTGTAAGAGTTTTGACTATCTTCTCCTTAATGACTAAAGACCTTCACCCAATTACGATTCTTGGGTCTGGGTTTAAAACTTTATAATTTTATGAAATATAAAAAATATACTCTAATAAATTAGATGGTTAAAAAAAAGTTAGAAACTTCTAACTCTTTAATGTAAAAAAAGGAAAACGTAAGAATCACCGACCAAAATTCAGACTCACAATTTTTTTAAATATAAACACTAATGAGGTATATTATTTGATAAAAAGTGTATAGCTCCACATGTTGAATATCATTTTTAGAGTGTAAGAAAATATTTAATGAGGTATATCCTCCCATTAACATGGTATATAGGATTGTGTTTTGGTTTGAGAAAAAAATGTGTAATAGACTGATAAAAAAATTATAAACTCGGTCACATTCACCCTCACCATGTTTTCATTTTTTTAAAAATAGTAAAATCTATGAGCTTTGATAAAACTCTTACCTGGGCCCCAGAAATTAGGCCCCATTGGTGAGCCCCAATGGGCACTCTCCTGTTCTATGTTTGACTTTTTCAAACCATTAAAAGACAATTACATTACTATCCTTTTAAGATTTTTAAAAATTTGTCACTAAATAATATCCCTAAAAAAAGGGGACAATCTCTCTCTCATCTTAATTCTAACAGAATCCCAAAAATGGGGGGATAATTGAATTCAACCCGATGAAATCCAAAAAAAATTTAAAAGGGTTTCCAATGGGCAAAACCATACAAAAAAAAATGACTAGTTTCATAATCTGATTCTCTTCCAGAGACAGATCGTCAACAATGGCGGAAAAAAAAGAGATTTCTTACCACAATCGAAACTTCACTCATTGGAGGCGATATAAAAAAAAAGTTTTTTGCAATTCTTATAAGACGAAATATTTGGTTTTCGAAATTAAATATGAAATTCTCTTCCGTTTTCTTTCTAACTGATTGAATCTGAAATCCACTTGAAAAATCATGTTTTAGATACGTATGAAATCCAAAAAAAGGTTGGTTTGAAAAAGGTTTCAAAATGTATGAATCCAAACAAATTATTTTTTGTAAAGGTTTGGAAGCAGTCTAAACATTCGAAATTGTTTATGTTGCATTGTCTTTGACCAGTATATTTGAATTAAAGAAAAAAAAATTCAATTGTTTTAGAGTTTCTCGACATAGTTCATTTTCTGAGAAAACATATGAACAAATTTCAGAGAATTTGAAAATTTTTTGCAATTGTTTATATTGAAACAAAAACATGAGCAATTGAAAATAACCAAATGAAATGTTTAATGTCATATAAATATAGATCAAGTATATTCTTATATTTGATAATTAGAATATATTGGTTTTGAAAATAACATAATATTTTTATAAAAATCTGAATTAATTGTATTTGTATCGAAAACCTCAAATATATTTGAATTTGAAGCAATTATGTAGAAATAGAGATATTAAAGATCAAAATTCAACAATATAATGTTGATATTAATGCTATACATTAATTAAATCCATAAAAATATAAATAACAACCTCATGGATTCAAATTAGATACAGGTGTATCTGAATTTATTATCGAATACACATTCCATACAAAATTGTATTTATTTAATTTGAGGTATATACAAAGTTAAAAAAACATGAAGACATATATGCATAATTATCACAAATACACGATCATAAATTGATTTACAGAACATGTACACAACAATGCATATAAATCAAGATAGCCATGATTGAATCTAAAATTAAATTCAAATTCAATGTTATTGATGTTTCAAATGAATGAGAAAAATCAAAATCAAAAAAAATGAAAAAGTGCCTGAATGGATAGCACCACAAACTGTCACAAATAAAACCTAAATAAAAAATCTCTTCTTCATTCGAATGAAACAAAAATAAAAAATGTTTTCAAATTAGAAAACTAAAAAATCATAAAATATTGTTATATTTGGGATCCGAAAAAACTTCTTGGATGTACATTTCTGTTTGCACCAGAAAGGGATCACAGAAAAAAAAATCGTGAAACCCATATAAAACAGATCTGAATAAAAAAGAAATTCAATTTGTTTTCCTCACATCATCACAAATCAAAAATAGAGAATCATTTTTTGGATTTTGAAAAAAAATCAAAAACGGAAAGATATCACAAATCATAAACAAGATTAATCGGTTATGGTATATAAACGATTAATAGGGAGGGGGAGTATTTCAAACTTGCCACCTATGGGGCTTATGCTCAATTGATAAAAATCAAATAAAAAACATATCGCTCCATTTCGAATTGAATGAATTAATTTTAATAAATGTAAGAAAATATTTAATGGGGTATATACAACATCTAACGAAGTATATGCTTTCACTGGATTTTTAATGTGGTATATAGGATTGTGTTTTAGTCTGAAAAAAAACTGAGTGTAACAGCACTCATAAAAAAAAATATAAACGTTTTATTGGGTATCTTACAAAAGTCCAATACAAATTCAGAAGAGCAGACATTCAAAATTCAGAAGAGTGCTAATACACTTTTTTTTTTCTAATCCCATTTACAACCCAGAAGCTGTCCCTTGATGGTTTATTCACTGCGATAGTACAGTATACACTATCATCTCATTGCATACTCTACTATAGTATGTATGAAAATTAAAAAAAAAGTCATTTTTCAAAGAAAAATACTATAATGTATCTTCAGTAGACACTTTACTTTTATAATAGTATATACTTTAATGGACAAACGTATATTGTTTAAAAAGAAAATTGTTAAAGACCACGGACGGGGTTACACAGGGGTGGACATATCATTTTCCAATTTAGAATACTTTACCACACAAAAAGTGTAAAGACCTGGGTTTAATTCTTCTTGCCAAGTAAGAAGAGCGTCCAAAAATAAATCTAGGGAAGGCTGTGCAAAAGCAGTTTTTTCATTTCAAAGTGCTATTACATACAATCTATACAAGCAAGCAGTCCCATTTAACCAACGATGTCATGCAAATTTACATTTTTATTATTTTTGGGGAAATTAATTATGGGTCTTTTAGATCACCCACTTATTATTTTTAGATCACACTTTTAGAGTCTTTTTTAAGTCCTCAACTTGGTAAAACATTTTTTCTTAGTCTCACACATGCTTTCCTCTAATAACAATGTATATTTTACAAACTTCTACCTCCATTTTTTTTCCCAAATCTAGCCCTCCTTTTTTCTTCTCCCCCCCCCCCCCACCAAGCATTGTAAGCATCATCAATCTTATCCAAACATTTTAAAATTTGTATCTTGTCATTTTGGGTGAAAGAGTTTATAATTTGTATGTCTTGTTATTTTGGGTGAAAGAAGACATGAGTTAGCTTGTGAGAAAATCTAATTGGGTTGTGAGTCTGAGGGTGCGTTTGGTTGCCCGATTGCAAAATTGATTCTGCAGGAATCTGCGATTGCAAACCTGATTCTGCAGGAAGCTCACTTTCTCAGCTTTTTGAAATCGCAGCTTTTGAGCACTATTTGCCTGCAATCGCTGGGTTTAAAACTGCGATTACAAAACTGTTTGGTTGCGCGATTGCAAACGCAGCTTCCTGTAATCGCAATCGCAGCGCAATCGCGCAACCAAACGCACCCTGAGAGAGAGTAGGACATTGTTAATTTTATGAGAGAGATGGCATGTGCAATCCACGGTATCATGTATATTATTATGCTCTTTTGGTGCATTGTTAATCTCCGAGTGCATTATTCACATCTCTGTATACAGTGATAACTTTGTGTGGTGGCTGTTATCATGACGGGAGGTGGATCCAAGTGGAAAATGCTCCAATTTGTGTGTATGGGTGTGAGAGAGAGAGATGGGGAGTAAATAAATGGGAAATACACATGACATTGAGGGGGAGAAATGAAATTAAAATAGAAAAAAAATAACCCCAAATGAATAAAAAAAGCTAGAAAAAATACACTCAATGATTATGGACCTAAAAAAACTCTAAAAAATATCAGGGAAACTTAAAAATAATAAACGGATGACCTCAAAGACCCGTAATTTATTTTCCTCTTGTACCATACATATTTTATTACATGAAATAAAATAAAAACAAGTAGACACTCCCAAACAAAAACAAAAAAATAGTAGATATAACTATCACTAGCATTATCCTTCATTTCAAAAAGCATCTTTGACAAATGGTACACAAAGTACATACTGTGGGCGTGTCAGGTACTATCATCTCTTGTTATTCCAGGATAGCTACCATGGATCAAGTACTGTCATCTCTTGTTATTCCAAGATAGACCATGGATTATACATATACCCTCCCCTTGGAATATGACATAAGGTCCATGTTAAATAGATAAATTTTTGTTTGATTATCTTTTTTTGTTATTCTCATTGAAAAACGTAAAAATGATCTTTTTATTGTTTGATTCAATAAAGTAGGAATAAAAGATAGATAATAGATGAATAAGAGTTCATGATTTTTTGAATGACAATTATACCCCTGTATAAATTATTTGTGTTTGGGAATAAATATAAGAGATACGAGTGTGATATGATAGATGTGACAGTTTTTAAAATTTGTGCAGAGAATATTAAATAAGATAAATATTTTAAAATGACAGAGAAGAGTATTTTTATCCATTGACATAGATACGAACCCTGATAAGCAATTCCATCATTTTCTTAGAATAGTTATCAGACCTTATCCTAGCTTATCCAGATATAGCTATCAATGTTTATTCTTGTCAAACAAACAACTATTTGAAGCTTATTCTACTGTATTCTCCCATATCCATTGGTTATTCTTCACCCCAAACGGGGGATAATGTAAAATAAAAAGCAACAGATAGTGGACATGATATTCTGAAAAAAATTGGAGCTGGTAAGTCAGCAGCATCATGTTATTTCTATGTCAGGACACAAGTGTGAACTTATGAACGGATCAACATAAACTTATATTAGAACAATTGAGCCTAATATGATAAGCTTCACCAAAAAAAAAACTCCAAACAGGAAAACCTGAATGAGGTTCAACATCTACACCATCCACAACTAGTTCCATGTGTAGATGAAAATAAATAAATAAACATGACACACGTATATAATGGCAGGCAAACACAGTTTCTCAGCAGCATTGGATTATGCAAAATATTTTATACAAAAAAAGGTAAACACAGTCATCAATTCAAAATACCTCGAATCGATGTATATAAGGATTTAAAGGGAGAGAAATGACTCACCACACCTCTTTTTCATTATTATGGAAAATTCGATGGAAGGAAGAATTTTTAGAAAGGGAAATTGATTGGATCAGCCTGGACCGCTTTCTGGACAAGCTCGGTCTGCTCTTGAACGTGGGCTGTGAAGAAACCGGTGGCGGTGGCAGCGGATGGTGCACGTCCAACGTACTTGATGTCCTCCATGGTCCCTCTGCCCATGGTCTTCATCACAGTGAATAGGCGGGGGGTAATGTAATGATACGCGCCCATGTTCATAGGCTCCTCTTGGCACCAAACAATCTCCGCATCTTAGAAAAAAAACAAAGAACTTTAATTAGAAGTGAAACATGGTGCAAAGAATGCTAACATGGTGTAAAGAAAAAAGGAAAAAATAAGGAATAAAAATTAAGGCATATAACATCTATACAAGCTCCATGGTATATGCTAATTCTAGTAATATTAGGTTATTCTAATGCTACTATTATGAGCAATGGATTAGCAGTGAAATATTTCTGACCTGACAATTAATTCAATGGACTTAAGGTTTACTTGTTCCAACCTAATTGCTATCAAGATATAATCAAGGTCCATAAGAGCAGTGCAGAGAGAGTCAAGGCATAAGTGTGTGTTTGTGTACAGGCTCATGTTTGTTTACTTTGTGTCTGCATGCCTATGCTACATAATTAACAAAGCTAAATGAAGCATTTAGTTGGCATACTTGGATATCTCTTCAGTTCCCTCTGAATGAGATCATAGGGGAACGGGCAAAGTTGTTCTACTCTACAGATGGCTATATCCTTGCCATCAGTTTTCTTTCGTTCCTCATCAAGCTCATAGTACACCTGCAAACACCATACATAAATAGTAATGTCAATCCGGTTCAATTTCTGAAATTCTACATGTTGATCTAACAGTGATTTTGATGATAAATATTTCTGATCACACGAGCTATTTGACAGGAGTAGAAAAGGTACCTTTCCAGAGCACAGGACCAGACGCCTGATGCCCTCCTCCAGATCAGAGTGATTGTTCTGATCCTTTATTAGGCGCTTGAAGCGAGTTCCTTGTTTGTCAAAGCCTGGATGGCCTTGGACATTATCAAATTCAGATAGGTTTGACTTGCAGTCCTTGTGCCGAAGCAGATTCTTAGGGGCCATTACAATGAGAGGTTTCCGGAATTCCCTATGTATCTAGAAAAAAAAGACAAAATTAGAAAACCGAAGATCATGTAAATATAGGTATCACAATTGATATTTACCTGTCGACGCAGAACATGGAAATAGTTCGCAGGGGTGGTAACATTCACAACCTGCCAATTGCATTCCTGGATTTGCTTCCGGAGTGTTGGATCCATCTCAGGGATAATATAAGGATGGTCATCACTCATCTGCATTACCAATACTTATGCACATTAGAGGCCTATGTCGATACGTAAATGGAATACAAGATTATGATAGTTTGAGACTACCAACCTGATTGAGAAAATTGAAATGAACCTAAGAGAAAGAAATCTAACAAAAGAATAGGTTATCACTTCCTGACTCCTTCCAAATTATTACTTCTACTGCACCACCAACTAAATAACAAACAATCATACATACATCTACCAAAGAGCACTTTAATGTGTTACCAACTAAGACGCACGGACACTTCAATTATGAACATGCCGTGTACATATCCGACACATATTGGACACGTGTTGCATACGTCTCAATCCATGTCCAAAATTCAAAATTAATTTTCAAACATGCATTGGACGCGTGATGGACATGGCATGGACAAATTACTTATGCACATTCTAACTGTTTTTCTTACTAATTATTTGTAAGATTCATGCACACATAAAACTATATGATGTTAAACATCTTAATGCAGTTAAATTTTTTTTATAGTGTACGAAGGTGTATTCCATTTTTTAAATAATCATAATAGAACATAAATATTATTTTTATTTGTTCGTTGACGTGTCTTTACGGTGCCCATGCCCTTGTTTATCAAGATTTACCATGTCAATGTGTCCATAACATGTCGTGTTCGTATTATGTCGTGTTTGTGTCCATGCTCCATAGGATATCGACCATGTTCTAATCCTTGATACTGGTGGAACAAATGAAAGCCCTGAGTTACTGAATCTGGAAAAAGCATATATATTCAAGGATCTAACAGTAATTTGATGTAGTACTAGTAATTTACACTATTTATCTGGTACAGATGCACAGTAGTTTGACTGTGTATATATACATAAAAAGGGTGCCTTCACACAAGGAACACACAATTTTTCTAGTCCATATGCAAAGAACATATTGTGTATAAGGGCTTCATCTAACAGCCTCCATGAAAGTAAATACTTCAGAAACAACATAAAAACAATATGCTGGCTTCCATTTGGTAGTACATAGTTAAACAGCAAAGTTCTTGTGGAGGCAGGAGAATAATAGCATATACCTTATTAGAGGGATTTCAATCAATGGTGCTTGAATGGAAAACATAGACATGGTTTCAAATGGCGTAACACATCCTTCGAAATTGATATTCAGTGGATCCATGCAAAGCCAGAGATTGGGAATCCGAACAACAACAATCCAAAATAAGAGGTAAATGCAGTTTTATGCAAGGGCCTTGAGTTTTATAGACACAGCGGCTAATAAGATTCAAGAGCAGAAATGTATCTAAAATAAAATCATTCTTTACAACCAACATAAAAATGACTACTTTGTTTGAGAAAAGGTTTGAGTAATTATATTAATAAAATAATGCCCCCATACAAAAGGAGACAAGGATCTACGATAAAAACTTTTAAAGAAGAAAAAAGAAAGAAAAGAAAACACTCAAAGGCAGGTGTCCCCTCAAAAAAAAAAACGGAAACCAATTATTTCCCAGAATACTTGGGTGGTGATAACAATGACACCTTGTGCCTGAGTTTCTAACCTTTCAACGATATGAACACACTTGTCCATCCATTAAAAAATGTGGCTTACAATGCACAGGTTACATGTTCTCTCACAAAATTGTTCATTATGAAGTTTACGCTCGCAAAATTAGTTAATCTAGAAAATATTACAAGAAAATGCATTTCAAAAGTTATGCGGGAACAATTGCTCGTTTATGATACCTGAAGGAAACGTTCCAACCGTGCACTTGAATGCTCAGGACCCTGACCATCATAACCATGGGGAAGCAACACAACAAGCCCAGATTGACGCAACCACTTTGACTCCCCACTACTCAGGAACTGATCAAACATCACTTGAGCACCATTTGAAAAATCACCAAACTGAGCTTCCCACAGCACCAATGAATTAGGATTTTCCATTGAATAACCTAATTCAAAGCCAAGGACACCAAATTCTGAAAGGGAGCTGCAACGTAAAAAAAACACATAAATAATGTGTCCATAAGAGCCAATCTGATCTACAAAACATGAAGCCCGAGAGAAAATAACCATGAAATTTTTTACTCATTTATGGTAGAAAAAATCAAATAATGGAACTCATTTATGGTTTTGTAATTTTCGGTTTTATTTTCTCTTTCTTTTGTGTAAAGAGATCCTTCGTCTCCTTCCTTTCGGGGGTTTCTATTAATATGATACTCCAATCTTTTCTCAAAAAAAAAAAAGAAGATTGACTTGCTGCACAAATTCATTTTTCTAGAGCATCCACCTCAACAATCTGTACCTTAAAAAGGGGTGCAAAATATAGATTTTCTATCAAGCTTAAACCAGAATCATCCATATTATCTTTCCACCTAAATCCAAGCACTGCGGAAATGGACCAGTTTTTGAATTTTCCGAAATATATATTTGCTAGTTAAAATGTATCAACATTGAACATTCTGACATTTTATATGATAATAGAGTATCTGCAGTTCTTTCTGAATATGAAGTCCTCAAATACAGCATGAAGAACCGAACAAAGGTTGTATTACAAGAGAGAAAGAAAAATCAGCTCCGTGCACAAAACAAAAAAAATTTAATAAGAAAGTCAGAGTACACACCTATTGCTAACAGTAAACATCTCCTCATCCTGGTTTATCTTAACATGATCAAGGGGGCAGTACTGCTCACCCGTTTCCTGATCATGAAGCACAGAATGCCGATGACTGAATGTGCCTCTTTCAACATCCTGGCCGCTCAATCTAACATGATTATTTTCAATTACAAGCGTAGCAAAAGCAAGTGCCTCTGCCAGTGCCCAATCTATGCCTTCTCCTGTTTCAATCATCTGAGCGCGCTGCTCAAAAATCTTTTTCACCACCCTATGGGGCTTGAAATTATCTGGCAACGTCGTAAGTGCTTTACCAACAGTTTTCAATATGTCAGGCTTCACTCTGTTATTTTGACAGAAATTTCAGCTAACCAGAACTAAATATTGGTCAGGGACTGAAAATGAAATAAAGGCTATTTTACCCAGTGTTTTGAACACGGAGATCTGCTCAGGTGATTTGAATCCAGTCCAATAAGCAGAGAGCCAATCCCTCCTGTTTTGAACATAATCCTTGCTATTCATATATTCTTCATTCAGAATGTCATAAACCTTCTTGTGTATTCTCTCTATTTCTTCCTTTGTGATCCGTCCCAATTCTAGAAGCTTGTTTTGGTAGATTTCAAGCGCACTGGGATGATTTCTAATAACCTGTTCAAGCCCAAAAACAACACAAAATTTGACGGTTAAAAGACGCACCATGTCTAAAATAACCATGTAAATTACAGCTCAAACTAATTGCGCAGACTGATTATACTTGAATAGGAGTGCTTTTAAGTTCTATCTTTTAACCCTTCAATCATCTGAATTTATCCGAAATTTACCTTTTGGAGATTAAACAGTCAAAGACTGAAACATTGAGCGAACTTAAAGACTGATGCCCCAGCGAATCAATGATCCTAATGCAATATATTAAATGTTCTAACATAACCGGTAAGTTTCTATCAACAAAGAATGTGTAGTCATGAATAGAGTTGGAATCCAAAACTCTGCCGGCAAGCAACAACATTCGCCATATTTGCTAAAAATCACTTAACCTATTTACGTTCTTCAGATAGTTTTTTTTTGTACATCTTGGTAAAACTCAAATTACTAAAAAGGACTACTTCATTCTATAGAACAACACACCGATCAAAACAATCATCACAAACACACTATAAATAATCCTTTCAAAGGCAAAAAGAAATCAGAGGCAAAACCCAACAAACCTTATACATCTTGGGCTGGGTGAACGAAGGCTCATCAATCTCATTATGCCCAAACCTCCTGTAACACACAACATCCACCACCACATCAGAGTGGAACGTTTGTCTCCACTCTGCGGCAAGCTCGCAAACATGAACCACCGCCTCCATATCATCCCCATTCACATGAAAAATAGGCACACTCAGCGCCTTCGCCACATCCGTACAATACTGCGAGGACCGCCCGGCCTTCGGATCCGTCGTGAAAGCCACCTGATTATTCACCACAATATGTATCGTCCCACCCGTGGTGTAATTGGGCAACGCGCTAAGATGCAGCGTCTCATAAACCACGCCCTGCCCTGCGAAACTTCCATCACCATGAATCAAGATTCCCAAATTCTTCGTCCGGTCTACATCATGCGAGTAATACTGCTTCGCCCGAGTCTTCCCAATGACCACTGGATCGACCGCTTCGAGATGGCTAGGATTCGCGACCAACGAGAGGTGGATCCTCTTCCCGCCCCTGGTGGGCCGATCATACGATGTACCCAGATGGTATTTCACATCCCCGGTCCCCGTATAAAGCCCAACCTCCCCATCTGCCCCAACAGGCGGTTTCGTGCCACCGCTGAATTCACTGAAGATCTGCCTCAACGGCTTTCGCACCACATTCCCCAAAACATTCAACCTCCCGCGATGCGACATCCCGATCACAATGCTCTCGACACCAAGATCCGCCGCCCGGTCAAACATCTCCTTCATCCCAGGAATAAGCGTCTCCCCTCCCTCGAGCCCGAACCTCTTCGCGGATGTCCACTTGGTGGCGAGAAAGTTCTCAAATTGGGTACTCCAGATGAGCCGATCAAGGATAACCTCCTGTCGGTCCCTCACGTACCCGCGGGGGTTAACGGTCTCGATCTTCTCCCTCAACCAATTACACTGCTCGCGATCAGCGATGTGCATGTACTCGTACCCGATGCTCCCGCAGTACGCCTGCTCGAGGCGTCCGAGGATCGAGCGGAGGGTCTGGACGGGGCGGTTCTCGGAGAGGAACCCCGACATCCGCCAGACCCCGAGGAAGAACTCCCTGTCGAGATCGGCCTCGGAGAAGCCGTAGAGGGCGGGGTCGAGGTCGTCGGGGATCGGGCGCTCCTCGAGCCCGAGCGGATCGAGCTTGGCCTTCATGTGGCCGTTGACCTGGTAAGCGCGAACGAGGAGGAGGAGGCGCATGGACTCCTGGATGGTCTGGCCGGAGATGCCGGGGGAGGTGGAGGCCTGGCCGACGAAGTTGCGGAAGAAGTTGTCCCAGGATTCGTCGACGGAGGAGGGGTCGGCTTCCCAGGATCGCTGGAGCTCTTCGAGGTAGACGGAGGATGAGCCGTTGAGGAAGCTGTCGGTGAGGCGGGAGAGGGGGACGGGACGGGGGACGGGGGCGGAGGAGGCGGCGGAGCGGGAGGGAGTGAGGTGGAGGAGACGGGAGGAGGGGGAGAGGAGGCGGCGGTGGTGGTGGGAGGAGAGGGCGCGGCGGAGGGCGAGCTTGGCGCCGCCGGAAGCCATGGCGGCTGATCGGAACCAGGCCATCGACGATTTAGGGTTTGCTAGGGTTTCTCACAGTGTTTTTTTTTTTTTTGGTTCTTTTTGAAAGAGAGGAAGAGACGTCTCAGTCTGATCTCTCTCTTCTTTCGCGTTTTTTGTGCGCGATCGGACTCTGGAAACTCGGAATCGTTCAACGCCTCCGATTTTCTTTTATCGTTGGTAATGAAAAACATTAATGTTGGTACACGTGGCACTTTACTACGGTGGGATGTACTGTAGTGGAACTTTTTTTTTTTTTTTTTGGTGCTGCCATGTCATGGGGGCTGCAAGTGAGCTCTTAAACGAACCGAGCCGGCCTGGCTCTCAGACTCATTCAATTAAGTAAATGAATCGAATTTGAATAATTTTTAAAATTTAATTAAGCTCGAGATCTGTATCGAGTTTTATTTTGTATTCAAAATCGATTAATTTGTATTATAAAAAATTCATTTGAAGCTTAACTCAATTCTTTTGTAAAATCAGAACACTAAATCAATCAATTATGCTCATTTAGACTCATAAACTTGACTCATTTAGACCAAAATTTTATTTTCAATCCCTAAACCATAAAATAAAGAAGAACATTAAGCTCGTGAGCTCGACTCAGTTCGGCTCGTTTATAAAAGAGATGAGCTTGAACATGTTAAAGCTTTGCTTGTTCGGCTCCCCTAACTGCAAGTTGCAACTTAAGCTGTGTGGTAGTGGTACATTGAGACATCGTTTGAAACAAGTTTGGACAGTTTTTTTAATTTGTATAAAATTGTTTTTCTCAAACACGTTTACAAAAAAAATAGTCTTCCCTACACACGATGTGCCTGTAAATAAAAACGTATATTTTGAAAAATTATCCACAAGCAATACCGTAATTTTTTTCCAATTCATTTATATATACGATATAATATACCATGTTATACATACATATATGATATAATGAAAATTTTAATAATAATTAAATAAATTATATAGGAGATATGTTACAATTAAAAATTAGTTTTTTACATGTGTACCCTTCAACCAACCCTATATTTTAAAAATATCTTATTTGAACTCTCAAATAAACAATATCCCTTGAATAGATAAAAAATAATAATAATGTTTATGTACTATTTAAACCCTTTCGAACAATATTATTGGAAATAACAAATCATCAGAGATATTTGACTAAAATGTGATTTCATAGGGGTATATATATAAAAAATCAAGAATCATCATAGATATTTTTCTAAAATGTGATTTCTTAGGGACATATATAAAAAAATCATGAATTAAATTATTCTAAAATTTCTTTAAAAATTCATAACTTTTCAAATATAACTTCGATTGGGATGATCAATAGCTCGTTGAAACGAGCTTTTTGATATATACTTATGACTATGAAATATATATTTCTCAAAAATGACCATTGCATGATGAAAAGTAAGTTCAAAAGTTAAAATTCATTTTTGACCTCAAATTATCTATTTATCAATTAAATTCTATTATTTATCTCAATCTAAATCTAATAAAAAATAAATAAATAATAAATAATGATGATGTAGCACGATCATCACCATTCATTCAATGTATCATTAATATAGATAGATATTCAAAAGATAGATTTAATGAATATCCTGTTTGGTTATTAAAACAATGCTTTTCTAAATTTGTTTTTTGAATTAAAGATTTGTGAAATTCAAAAATATAGATTTAATAAATATCTCATATTGTCCACTAAAATATTAAAAAATATATTTTTCATTCTTACCCTTTAATTTAAAATCAAAGAAGATAAATAAATCAGGGTAAAATTGAAAAATGAAATTCTTACACATGAAGAAACAAACATGAAAATAAACACTTTTAATTAGATAATAGATAGATGGACAAAAAACCACAGATAGATTTCTATAAAAAGAAATACCCAAAACCTAAGTCTTTCAAAAACTGTGGAGAGACAGTTAACTATAAAATCATTTTTAAACTCAACTTTTAACTAAATTTAGTTTTGCAATCGTGCAACCAGACAACCTCATGCCATTTTACAGCTCTGTCTGCATTTCTATCACAGTGTATAAGTTCTATCTACAATATAGAAGTTAATTTTTTTATTTTTTCAAAAAGAAGAAAATATACCTTATTGTATCTCAATATTTTTTTTTCCATATAACAGTATGCATCTTAATTGACGAGTGTATAATTTTTAAAAACTATGTGAACTACGGACAGGGCTACACGCGTGGCTGGACATATCATTTTCCATTGTCTTGGGCTCATGTAGACCATGTATTTTTAGTATGAAAGCTGATATATTTAATTTGTTTAGTAGTCATTGCGGTTCACAACGATTCCTCAGTCGCTTATACACATAGATAATACTATATACATTACGTTAACATAATGTATAAAAATTAATTTTTTCAATTTTTTCAAAGAAAAAAATACTATTGAATTTTTATTTTTTATAATAATATATATACTACTATATAAAAAAAATGAGAAAGCTATATGCTGGACATACCATTTGTTTTAGTAATAAGTAGTAATGGTTAGCAATGTAGGCCGGGGCGGCTTGAAGTGAAGGTTGGGACGGGTTATAGCCGACCTAGATTTTAAATATTAATTAACAATAATGTTTTCTATGCCTCAACTTCACAGACCCCATCACAAGTCCCATGAGGTGGCAATAGGATATTACCTATTATACCCTTTACTTAGATAACAAACTCAATCGAATTATTATTATTTTATTGAATGAGATCTAAACAAATAATAAAAAAAGAAAGATAATCAAGGTGATCTCTGAAGACCCATCTCTTCTGCTTGTTGTCTTTTCTGCAATTGTGGCCATTGTTGCTGCTCACCTCGTAGATCTCTCGGATTTTTTAATCCTTTGAAGTTTGAAAACATTGTTTTGTTCTTTATGGAGTTGGATCTCTCATCAACGCCTATCGGAACAGGTTTTGTTTATGTATTAAATGTCATTTTTCATAGTTTGATTTGTTTTTATAATATTACATTTTATATATGGAACATTCGTAAATGTTTCATTCGTTTTTTTTAAATCTGTGTCGTTTTTGTTACATTCGTAAATGTAATAGTCAACCGCATACGTGTATTGATTTATATTTGTTACATTCATAAATGTAACAATGAACTACATGTATATAAATTGCATGGAATGTAAAACATTTAGAGATACATATATGTAAATGTAACAATTTTTATAAAAATGTGACCAATAGTTCATGTAATACTTGTTAAATGTAACTCACAATAAAAATAAGTGATTGATATTTTCCATAAAATGTAAGGATTCATTTTAAAATTGTTTAAACAATGCATGAAATGTAAAACATTTATGTAATATAAATGTAACAGTGTTAATGTAAATGTGACAAATAATGTATACATGTAGGAAATGTTTTTTCTGCTGTTTGAAGGATTTTAACGAAAAATAATTTAGGTAGTTTTGGTGTAATTTAGGTAAGTTTTGGTGTAACTGAAATAAAAAATTCAATTATTATGTAAAGATTTCAAATTTAAATTTTGAAATAGGGTGTAACCGAAAGATTTGTAACTGAATAGAGAAAAAATGGGATTTGGGTTAATGGGATATATTTTTAATGAAGGACATATCCGTATTTTATCAATTTACACTTTTTCAAAAGTCAACAAACCATTCAAAACTAACAATAAGGTGATGGCACCTCATGGAGATTGTGATTTGGGTCCTAGGTATCACCACTGTTTAATTAATATAACCCTAAACACTAGTTTAACCAGTGATAGCTCTAGAAATTTTTATAAACGAGGTCATTTTAAAAAAAATTATCCAAAATTTTTAAAAAATATATATTTATTATATATTTTTAAAAAACATAAATTTTTCTTTCGATATTATAACAAATGCATAGGTTGACCCTGACCCGAAAGCGAACACGACGTTGGCGAATATCAAGATCAGCACATGCTCCTTCATGTTGAATGGTCTAAGATTCAGAGAGAACAACTGGTCCAAAAGGTCCGGAGGAGTAGAACTAGTTGAGGATGGCGCACGATTGCATGAAGAGGAACCACATCGTCGGTGGTCAGCATCGTCAGCTGGATCCCCTCAATCGGGGTGTCCTTGACGGAATCCTGCAAGGGTTTCGTCGCCTCCTTCGACATCGAATGGCGAAGGAGATGTGATCGTCCCCATTTTAAGGGGTTCTCATTGGGGGCATATATGTTAGAAATTTCTAAATGAATCATTAGTAATAAAATCTATTTAAAAGAGGCTTACTTATAAATTAGATGGACACAAATAGAATCATACCCGAGTCCAAATCCCCTCCCCGCACTCCTCTTTGGCCCGCCGAGCACATGAGAATTTTCATGATGTATCTGAGTATGAAATGAAGAGAAATAAATCCAAAATTAGATGAAAAATATATGTAATGGTATTTTATAATGTAGGTTTTTTTTTTTGTAATATCTTTGACAATTTTTTTTTTATAGATTTTGAATATGAACTTGAGTAGTTGATGTGAAGTTTTAGAGTGTACACACACCCCCTTTTGTCAGTCCAGATTCTAGTTTTATATGATTCGTTAGTGTCATGATTTGGAAGCGCACAAGAAAATTGATATACAGAAAATCATAATTCAAAATAGGCAGTTAGAAGACAAAGAACGCAGAACATGCAGTGAAAGCGAAACCTTTATATAAAGTCAAACTGGCCAATGACAACTGTACAGATGTCAAAAGATGCAAACAACAATTGTCTGTCCTATGAGAGCCCTAGAATTTATGTACACAAGATCCATTTGTCAAAAAATGAAATATATAACATGGACCTAAACATAACATGGGAACTCTAACTCTGCTCTACTAGTGGGACTGCAATGCACGACCCTAAGCTCCTCGTGTGGTACTGGACCCAGGAACGTTAGCCGGGGTGATACCTGGATTCAAAAACCTAGCCCAAAGAAAATGGTGAGCACAAAGCCCAGTGAGAGAATCCCTATGAATTACTTCTTAACAATCACACACATAAATATATTAATGCACTAATTCTTCTGTATTCAAAACCTTGCTTCATAACTCTCCAGGAACCATATTTGGCGGCACTCAGCAAGCTTAAGAGTCAACAAAAAACTGCACGTAGTATATTATATCACGTCATACCTCTTCGGAATCCATATTAGGCGGCACTAATATGCAAAACCTCATGCTAAAACCAATATTAAACCTCTTCATCTTGCATACTAATAAAATTAAATCTGATTATGCAAAACGTGCAACTTATGATATAATCTAAGCATACATAAGTATAAGACACTCCAAATGCATAGTAATATGAAATACCACAAAATAAAATATCAAAAATGTCATGAAACCTAACAGTTAGCACCAAATACTCATACTAACAAGGTATATGTTTTGATATAAATTTTTTACAATTTCTATAAATACATTCATGCCATTTAATGAAGTATATATTTTATTTTTTAAAATAAAAATATGTACCTCATTAAATGAGATATACTATTTTAAAAAATTTAAAACATATATAGACTACAATTGCATTGGAAGAAGGGGCTAAATGTAACATTATCCAAATTTTTATTAGTACTTTTTTTGGCGTTGTTACACATTTTTTTATAATCCAAAATACAGTCATATATGCCTCATTAAAAATCCAATAAAGTATGTACATAGTTAGATAATGTATATATCTCATTAAATTTTTTTCTTTTATTTACTAAAAATAGATTTATTCAACTCGAAAATGGAGCAATATACACCTTTATCAAAATATATACGTCACACCTTTATCAAAATATATACCTCATTAAATTATGTTTGCTATTTCTTTTAAATGAAAATATGTGTGATTTGAGTTTTTGACCATAAAAATGAGCGAGGTTAACATTTTCCCCTTGTTTTTTTTGTTAAGCATGGTTGGAGTTTGAGTATGGGGCTTGGGCCGTGTTCTTCATGGGCTTTTTTTGTTAGGCGCTGTTACACCTAGATCAATTTTCAGCCCTAATTCTAGCCCTATATACATCAATAGATATTTCATATTTTCACGTTAACAAGACATATGCTTTGAAAGAATTTTTTTACGTTTTCTATAAATGCATTAATACAATTCATTGAAGTATATGTTTCATTTTTTTATAAAAACAGATACTTCATTAGATGATATATACTATTTTTAAAAAATTTGAAACACACGTAGACTGAAATTGAGGCCAAAAATGAGGTTAGATGTAACATTATCCTTTTTTGTTTGTTTGGAGTCTTCGTTGGAGTTTGGCGTATTTTTCCAAGGAAAATATTACACTTAATCCATTTTCCTCACATTGTTTTATTTTTTTTAAATCATATATTTTATCTAATAAATTGTATTTTTACAAAAAGTGAATTATATACTTCAATGGATTGAATGATATCATTTATTGAAATTGTGAAATTTTCAACTGTAAAAAGAAAAATTGAGTGGAATAGAACTCATTTTATGTGATTTGAGAATAGAGATTTACCTTATACACAACATATTCTTATATAAAAAAAACTCTCTCATAACTCTCTAGGCTTGCATAGCAAGAAATTGTCTATTTTGCATATGAGATCTTTGAAACGCGTCTTTGGTGTGTAAGAGTTGTGCTCGTATATAAGCACAGACTATCATCTTATTAGGTGGTGTGCTTAGGTGGTGTGGGATTAAATATTTCACCCTCATCTAATCCATGAGACTCCTGAGACTCTTGGGCCTAGCCAATCATTCTAGAATACATATTCCAAATCAATGGAATCTGTAGTCTTTAGTATAGATACCCCATTTTTGACCTATCAAGATAATAAAATACATATCACTAATGATATTTCTTTTTACATGCATGTGACCAAAACCCTACTGGGAGGCATCAAAAGACATAAAAGAATCAACAAAGGTAGAAGATCAAAGAATTGAAGAAAGAAACCCTGAGGAGAACCAACCACAGCAAAGGCTCTCCCCCGCGACGGATGCTTGCCATACTGTCGGATTGAATCCAGAACGGATGCACTGGAGCCGTCTCCTACGTGGGAGACGGATGCTACATGTGCTGTCTATATGGCACATGCAACCCTAACATCCTGACAACAATGGTAAGAGCCGTCGACCTGTCTGGATCACAACAGTTGGTAAACTTGTAGTGGCGCTCCTCCTTTCGACTGAAGATGCTGTCCTTCGCCCCTGTCAGCACCTGATCGACGGGAAAGGTGTGATGATGCCTCGTGTGTTGTCCACACACCATTGGTGTGAAGCCTGGCCTAGTCCCAAGAGTCCCAAGAGGCCCATGGATTGGGTGAGAGTGTTTAGTCCCACATCACCTAATGAGAAGAGATAGTCTCTGCTTATATGTGAGCACAACTCTTACACACCAAGACACATTTTAAACCCGTGAGATCATTTAAGGGTAAAACGGACAATTTCTTGCTATGTAAGCCCGGGGTGTTACAATTGGTATAAGAGTCTGTCCATTTCACGAAGGAGATGGTCTGTGCTTATATATGAGCACAACTCTTACACATCAAAATGTGTTTTAAACCCGTTAGCCCATTTAGGAAAAAACGGATAATTTCTTGCTGTGTAAGCCTGTAGCGTTACAATTAGCCCAATACCTCTATAAATATAGGGCAACAAAGGAGAATCATTATCCACTATCATCCACTCACACAGCCATATTCATGCATGCGTTCCTAACCTTATAGAAGTAGTAGGAAGCCTTTCCACCATCTGAAACCAGAGAAAAAGAGAGCATCTTAGTAGAAGAAAACCTTCTTCCAACCATGTCTACCCTAACTCGTGTTTTTCTTTTCTTTTTAAAGAATTCAAGTGAAGAACTTGAATTTTTTTAAATTGAAGAACTTGTAAACCTCTTTAAAATCAATATATATATATATAATATATATATATATATATATATATATATATATATATATATATATAATTTTTTTAATTGCCCTTTTAAGAACATAAATTATTCATTTGAAAACGAGATCACCTGTATCTTGTTTACTCCTTTGACCATTTAAATTCTCCCTTTTGACTCTGTTAGAATAAAGGAAAAAAATGAATTCTTTAAAATCTTTAAACCCCCTCTCAAATCTGAAGGGTAGAACCCTTAAAGTTTTCACAAAAATATGACGACAATGACGGGCGGCTTGTGGCGATGCGGACGGGCGCATCTCTTCGCTTCCGCTCGTTAGCTCTCGTTTTCAGACGGAGTCGCTCCCGCTCGTTGAATAATTTGTGAGTCGCTCCCGTGTGGACGGAGTCGCTCCCCTTTTATTATCGCTCCCGCTCATTTAGTCACAGTTGCTCCCGCTCGTTGAGTCAAGTCGCTCCCGCTCGTTGATCAGTCAGAGTCGCTCCATGGCACGTTAGCGCGGAAAACGAGATTAGCGGCAGCGCGTGGCTGCAAAGCGGTGCTCGGGCAAGGACTGCGGACGAACGTGGCTTTGGACGGGGTTGCGCGGACGAGGCTGTGCGCGAGTACGGACAACAGCGCGATGAAGAAGACAACGCAAAGAAGACATGGCGCGAACAACGGAGATGAAAACACAAACAGTGGAAGAAAATTGATCTAAGTCCTCCCCCGCTCCGATTGAACACTCCCCAACGGAGCGGGGAAGAAGAAGAAAAAACTTTTTGATTTAAGCTTTTAGGGTGGCTCTGATCATGTTAGAATAAAGGAAAAAAATGAATTCTTCTAATAATTATTCTTTAACAGACTCTTCATCAAATTGGGTTTTCATCCCAAGGACTACGAACATTTTGCTTTATCTTTAATTTTATTATGTTTCATTACTGCTTATTTCCTTTCCTGCTTACTTCTTTTACATTTGTTACTTAAGTTACTCCAAATAAATTGTTGTTTACTTGCTTTCATTAAAATCCTGAAGTTTCATCAGCGATGACACCTTCAAGATACATCGGATTGTTTCTCTATATTTGCATCTCTATGTGTTTCTATTAAAGTTGCTCACTTTTTCTTTGTTTGCACGTCGACAGCTGTTACTGGTGCCGTTGGGGAAGCATTCATCATATTCTACTCAGTTTTCTTGTTTGTTCTACTTTATGAAATTTTTTGTGAAGCGATATTACAACCCTCCCTTAGTTTAATGTGTTTAGAATCAGAATATTCCCATTTATAAGCAAGAACCTTTTTTTTCTCACCCGACGGATGATACTGGTGCCGTCGATTTCTTTTTTTTTTTTACTGTCTCACCCTTTTGATTTCACTTTTTAATATTTCGTTTCCTGACGGATCCTACAGGTGCCGTCAGGTTTTCCTTAGTTCCAAAAATTTACTTGCACTGTATCACCCTTAATTTCCAAACACTTTTGTCGAAAGTTTTTTGTTTCCTCGCCCGACGGATCCTATAGGAGCTATCAAGTTTTCACCCTTGCTTAAAATCTAAACTTTGATCTTCTTTAAGTATTTTTCTAGTTCCTTTCAAAATCCTTTTCGGTTCTCATTCTTTCTGGGTTTCATACAGGGCTAACCACGACCTTCGTATCACCTTAAGGCACAGCCAATTGTGATCTTTAAGAAGAGAATCCATAATCTCCCGTAGTGAGGCGATTATTATCTTTTCTTGCTTTTGAGTAAAAAGCAAGTGAGGATCACAAGTTAAATCTCAGTGAGCAGTCGAGCAAACTCAGATTATCTCTCAAAACAGTAATCTGGTACGTCGTGTACACACCGGATTCAAGTCTAGAGAAGCGGATTAACGACATAACAATCGAAAAATCCACATTGACATTTAGGTTAATTACAAATTAATTGTAGTTGAAAAATATTAGACTCAGTCATTTTTATAGTCTAAAACTCAGACCATACTTATTTCTATTTTTTAAAATAGTAAATATTATCTAATGAGATATATGTTTTGATAAAAAACGTAAATTGCTCCATTTCGTGTTGAATGAATTCATTTTTAGTCAGTGTATTTTTTAAAAAGTATAAACTTAACTGGATTTCTAACAATGTATATAGGACTGCATTTTTTACTATAAAAAAATTGAGTGTAATAGTGCCCACTGTAGTATGATCAATGGAAGTCTTTGTCATTGTTCTTTTTAAAAAGGGATTTTTTTTAAATCCTCATAAACTATATGATTTAGTGATCGATTTCTCACTTCTTCATATTACAGTTTAAGTCTTCATGTTAAAGAATATGTCACTTTTTAATCCTTGGGAAGGACCAAAAGGAAAACCAAATAATTTAATGATAGGTCCCTCACAAGGACTAATAAAAAACATACTCTTTAAATCTAGAGACTTACTGTAATATGAAGAAGTGATAGATCAATCACTAAATTATATAGTTTACATAGACTAAAAAATAAAAAATCCTTTTAAAAAAGGTTGGAGAGTTTTGTTCTTTAAAAAAATGAATCATAAAAACTCATAAATATGTTTCATTTATGTTTTGTTCATTTCAAGGGTTATCAAATAATTTATTTACACTCTCAAAGGTCATATTGATATACTAAATGGGATGATTAATTGGGTGGAATATTCTTGAAATTTTTTCTCAACTAATGATGGAAAAATAACTTGGGGGGTATAAGTACTAAACCATCCTAAATAGCAAAGGGTATATGAATATTTAAACTTCATGGGGTCGATCCAAGTATTGGGCATTTGTTTTTTTTTATAAAAAAAGTAGATATTTGCTTCCGATTTCATTCCTGATATCGAATTACAAACTCTGAATGGGAATGGAGAGGAAGGAGGGGAATAAATAGACAAAAAGAACACAAATAAAATAAGAAAACATCAACACCACCATGACCGGCATCCCGGGTAGAAGAGCCATCTAAGCCATCTAAGCTCCCCGTGCTACGTTGTCCCGCTCCCTCCCATGACAAAGCTCCCGCCCCCTCCGGTAATATGACGCTTCCAATCTTGTCTGAGAGACTTGAAAGTATCCCACATTTTCTTGAGATACGCGCATGTGCCGTGAAAAATTAACTCATTACGCGTTCGCCATATCGTCCACGTCGCCGCTGGGATTATGGCTTAGGCTATCGTTGCCTCCCTATTGCTACCTGCCCTGTCGCGCAATTCCTTGCCCGCCCTCCACATTCCCTCTATGTCATGGAATGCTATTGCCAAACCCGTCTTCCTCCCGACCTCCATCCAGAACGCCCACACCATCTACATTCACAAAATAGGTGCCTTACCGTCTCCTGTGCTCCCTCAGAAAGTGCACACGTGGTGGATTCATGCACCACCCACCTAGCCCGATACACCTTCGCCAGCAGTCGCTCTTGCATTAGTAGACATAAAAATACCTTGATTTTGAGTGGGATCATTGGCCTACAAACTTGTTGGAACTGCGGGTATGAAAACTGCGTGTTCGTGGTTTGTTCACGCCACCACCTGTATCCTTGCTTCATGATGAATTCCCCGGCTGTTGGTCGCCATATCACTCTGTCTGTTTGATCAGGTTGCACAATGAAACCCTTCAGCCGTGCCATCAAATATGTGTATTGGCTCATTTTTGCCCCTGTTAGTCGTGCCCGCCAAATTGGAACACTCCATGCACCTCCCCAGCTCCCATGTATATCCCTCCCCTGAAAAAACTCATTGACCGCACCATCTTTGTTGTTGGATATCCGCCTGATGTCGGGGGCATCCCCCAAGCATTCTCCCCGCACCACCGATCCTGCCAAAATTGGATTGCCGCACCATCCCCTAGCACCCATCCAATTGCTCTTTCCACCTCTGTTCGATCCGCAAGCATTCCCTTGCATAAGCTGGTTGCTCTTACATTGATCCTCGGCCACCTGTTCTCCCCCTATCCTTGCCCTCCGTATCTATCTTGCATGATTGCGATCCATGGCGTGTTGTGTCCCGCGATCCATCGCCACACCCATTTCATTAGGAGTGCTCGGTTCATTAATCGTAGGTCCAACACGCATACACCACCCTCCTTCTTGGGCCTACACACTGTCGCCCAATCGAGCATATACAGCGTACGTCTAGCGTCTTCCACACCACTTCATTAGAAGCGTCTTCAAATGACGTCAATCTTATCTAGGATCCCCACTGGTATCCGAAACAAATACATGAAGAATAGGGGCATATTGGTGATTACCGCCTGCAGCATAACCACCCCCCCCCCCCAACTAAACATTCGTCCTTTCCATCCCGCCAGCCGCTTCTCGAACCGCTTCACCAACGGCCCCAATTTTCCTTTTCATACGGTCCGCCACGAGCGGTAAACTCAAGTGTTTCGTAGGCAGCGTGCCAACGGGACACCCCATGCACGCCGTCAGTTGTCTCGCCTCTGTTGGCTCCTCATTCAAGCCAATCATAGAGCATTGTGTGTGTTATATTGGGCATTTGTTGGGGAGCAGTATGCATTTAAATAGTGAATCTCATGTGACGAGGTATACAATTTTATAAATGATAAAGAATTGGATCTACTCATTCCTTGAAAGGAAAAAATGCACACTCTCCTGAAAATTTGCTAATATTCATATCTCCCTTTTTTTTCTTTTTTTTTTTCCTGAAAATCCGTATAATCCGATGAAAGTTTTCCTAGTTAAAAGAAAAAAACCCTTGCTTAAATTATTGTCAGTTTATGGTGAATGTTTGTGGAATATTATGTTACTTAATATCGCCCTGAAAATATATATTCATAACCCCTTGAAAAGATTGCGCATATACATATATACATATTGACCCCTCATTTTTCTGAATATCCATATAACCCCTTAAAATTTTACGCTTAATTCATATCACCCCCTACCATACTTAGTTAAAACTTATGAGTAGTTAAGCTAACAATATACAATGATTTACTCTTAACACATTGAAGCAGAAACATAGTGAGATTTATTCTTATTTAGACGGATCATGTTGAATTTTTCTTAAATCTCATGAGGTTGGGATAAAATCATTTGCAGCACCTTTTGATAAATATAATATACTTATATATTTCTTAAAATTTGACATACAACTAACTCAGAGGCTTAAATCCTTATCCATGAGAAATTAAAGAGAGTTATATGGATATTCAGAAAATGAAGGGTCAATATAGATATTCGCAAAGGGTTATATACATTTTTCTCTTTTAAGTGGGGGTGAAAGTGATGAGGATAAAAATATAATTTAATCATGTGTAGTTAAGTTAACCACACCTCAATTTGAAGGTGTTAATGATAGGGGTATATCAATATAATTCAAATAATTAAGGGGTTATATGAATTTTCAAAAGAAAAAAAGAGGGGTCAATGTGAATCTAAGTAAATTTTTAGGGTGCTATATGCATTTTTCCCTTATTGAAACTGTAAAAATTTCTTATGAGTTAGAGTTTAGACGGTTAACAAGTTAGGACTATAAATTGAATTGAAATACGGACTATGTGTAAGAGTTTAGACGGTTAACAGGTTATATATATAGGACTGTAAATTGAATTGAAATAAGTACTATATATGTGTAACATGATCTATTGTGTTTTGTATAAGGGCATTGGCTGTGTAAATGTTATTTGTTAAACAAAAACTCTAACAAATATCCACCTCTCTTGCTCACATTTCCCTGCATTGCCATGGTCTGCGTGTGTGTGTGAGAGAGAGTGAGATAGAGAGAGAGCGACATGTATAGAAGGAGAGGTGGAAGCAAAATTCCCACCATGGAAGCCTAAATCAAAGATCAAACAAAAGAACTCTTCGAGAGAGAGAGAGTGTGGGGGGGGGGGGGGGGAGCATATGAAGACATAGAGAAGGAAGGAGAAGATGAATGGGGTGGGTTCAGGGTATATAGTGTGTGATATATTTATATAGGGGTGGGTTTGCTGTTCTCATATTTTGAAATAGGTGGATTATCTAACGGGGTGGGATCAGATGATTATGGGTTGAAATAACCACCCCTTATTTTGAGTGATCAAAATATTACTTTCACGTTATCATTTCTCGTCCAGCTCCCATGCAGTTCACATCAGTTTTTTTAGAAAAAATTACACTTTTTAAATGAAGTATATACTGGAATATATTAATGTATTTTTTATTCAAGTTATAATTTTTTTACGTCATATACAATAATGAAACCTCATATACTATGAAGCTTGATATATACTATGTTATTATAGCGTATGAAGTTATAAAATGAACTATAAAATAAATTGAGTGTATCAACATTTTATTTTTCCTAGATTAATGAAAAATAGACAATGAGAGGTGAATGCATATTTTCAAAATATATAAAGTGATTTTGCATGTTTCACATGGTTCAATGAGTGCAGATACAATTTTACCCTTCATACATAAATATAAATTTTGTGTTTTACCGGTTCCATTTTCCGCGGTGAGATTAATTTCACAGCGGGGAATCTACCATAAGGTTACTGTGGATCCAAATAATTTTTGGACATGACTATATTTTTAAATAATCTTTTTTAAGTTTGAAAAGTTTTGAAAACAACACTTATGGGTCCGGATCCCATCAGTGTCCAAATACATCAGTTTCATTGGTACCTATTCAAAACTTAGACATCTGTATAGGACAGCCACACATGTGAAAACGGACGTTCACTTTTAACTTGCACCTTTTTCTTTTCTCCTTTACATCTGAGACCGGATCCAGACAGGATTGGATCTGATTAGTTCGATTAGTACTGAATTGGATGACGTAAAAATTGAACTGCACCACTTATAAATTGAACTGCACAATCAATTATTGAGTATATATTTCACTCTCCTATTGGATACTGATGATATTTAGGAATGCATATTTTCTCTAATAGTTGATTGGATCAATAAAAGAGTGAAACATATACTCAATAATTGATTGTGTAATTCGATTTATAAATGGTGCATCGATTTTCATGTCATCCAGTTCGATAATGACCGAATTGACCGGATCCAGTCCTGACTGGATCCAGTTCCCCTACATCAATTCTAGACTGAAGACCTTAGCTTGTTTTCTTCTCCCTCTTCCCCATATTATTTTTCTGTCCCCCTTCCTCCTTTGAATTCCATTTTCCTATTCCATCTTTACAACACTCAAATTTATCAAACAAAATTTTAAAAAATGTGTTACAAAAATTAAACAAAAAATAAAAACAAATAACTGAAAATAAAAAAAATAAAAAAGTAAAATGCATTGATGAAAAAGGAAAATTCATTTTCTAGAGAGGAATAAATTCTTAAATCAAGGGATTTGTTGTTAAAAACAAAATTAGAAAAAATAAAATTACATTTTCCATTAAGCAAATTTCAAATTTTATTTTATTCACAAATTTCAATTTTATAGGATTTGTTGAAACACTTACGCTTAATGGAAAACACAATTTTATTTTTTATTTGTGGAGGATATGTTCAAATTTCAAAAAAAAGTATGTGTTTTTTTTTTTATATCAAAATGCTTAATATAAAAGATACTTGGAATTTGGGGCCTCATTGGGGAGGTATCAGGGGATTCTAACTGATAAAAAAATTGAAATACTCATAAATCAAATTGAACAGTACATAAATTGAACTGAACAATATATAAATCAAATTGAACTACTTATTAATTGAATTGAACAATGTGTGAATACAATTGAAGCATTTATTAATCAAACTGAAGTTCGATTATTTCATTGTTCGCTTTGATTAATAAGTATTTTAGTTTCATTCACGCATTGTTCAGTTCGGTTAAAAAGCAATTCAGTTCGATTAGTAGAATGTTCAGTTCGATTTATACATAATTCAATTCGATTAATGAGTACTGAAGTTTGATTTATAAGAACATTATTTCCATTCATTACTTGTTTTGTTTAATTAACAGATACTTTACTTATTTTTCAATTCAAATAGCAGACCCATTAAATTTATTCATTGTTCAGATTAATTAATAAATATAATAATTTGATTCATTCATTTTTGGGCGAATTGCTCAAATGCCCCTTGATCAGCAGTTTAATTTTTTTTCAGTCCTTGGACTTTTTTTAATTTTTTCTTTACTTTTGCAGTGTTGCCTTATTTTTTTTACTCTTGGCTTTTCATAATATCTCAAAATCCCGTCATAGATAGAGTTACATATTACAGAAATATAATGTTATACATACAGAAATTATGCACATAGTTAAGATATTTAATAGTTATCTACAAAGAGCAATTCACTCTTCATTTTTTTAGTTTGATTCATAAGTATTTCAGTTTAATTCATTCATCATTCAATTCAATTAACATTTTGATTGTTTATGACTTACAAGTCGAATTGCATTACATGTGATTGTTTATGATTCATGTGAAGTTTTAATTAGACAAAAAAAATGTTATGATCATTATATTGAATATGTACAAGTCAAATTTATCAATTGAAACAATTAATAATAAAGCAATAACATACTACTTAAAATATGTAAAATCAGATATTTGAGTCTTGTTTAGAGGTGTAGATTTTTCAATCCGTAAACCCTAATCAATCCACAGTCATTTAATCATCACCAGTTCACCACCTAACTAATTTGTAGTTAAGGAAAAGAGGAAAAAAATAAAAAATTAAAGAGGGTGTGAGGGAAAAAATAAAATCTAGTCCCTTTAGTTATCACAGTCCCACTGTCCCTCAATCATTCGAGGGTGTGAGTGGAAAAATAAAAGAAAAAATAAAATAAAAGGCATTAGTTGATGGTAGACTTCCGTTTCACACTTAAGGTGCTGTTTGACAGCAACGGAAAGCGGATTTTAAGTGCTGATTGTTAAGTGCAGAAAGAGGAAGGATGATAATCTTTAAGAGTTTAGGAAAAAAAATGTTTGGTTCAATGAAAAATATTAAACAGTATTTTAAATAAGTGTGTTTGGTTAACCGGTTGACTTATGTGATTATTGGAAGGGTATTTTGGTCCATTTTATAAGTGCTGAATGTTATTTTGATGTTTGGTTGAAATGAAAAAAACATGTTTTTTGGAGATATTAAAGATTATTCTTTTTTAACATGTTAAAAATATTGGATGGACCCTTTTTGTAAGAGTTTGATAGTTACATAAATTCTACCAAAATTTGGAAGGGATTGGACTGCATGATATAGACCAGACTGGGCATATGAACTTGCAATCAAACAACTAGAGGCATGATACCACTACAATTCAACAATAACTTGGAATTCAATCAAACCTTCATTCAACAATAACACATTGGACATTCAATCTGCAATCATTTAACGCACTTCAAACAAACTAGAGGCATGATACAACAACCTCTTGTCTTATAACATATATACACACTGCAATGTTTGATAACAATCTTCATGTTTAACAAGCAAATATGAAATCTGAACACACTGACTACATCCAAACAAACATGAAACTAAGAACACACAAACTACATCCAAGCAAACATGTCTAGACTGCACACAGACTACATGAGCTAACAAACTCCACAAAATGCAATCTGGAGAATTGATGCAACTCAATCCGGCAAACCCCACCATCTAGCACCTGTCATATAAATTCATATATATTAGTGCTTGTAATGAACATATGTATATGAAACCAAAAAGACCATTATATGCTTACTGTTGATTTAATTTTGGCTACCCTGAGTGCCAGTAATTCATGATAACCTTAACTATATATAAACAAACCCAAATTAATACCTAACAATGACATGTAATATGTATTGCAATGAAAAATCCTAAACAAACATCGCTAAACAAACAATCTTAAATAGTGAAAAACCCTAAACAAACATCCCTAAACATCTACAATTTTTTTCCTGAATAGTAAACTCTTCAACATTCAACATGTCATAAGATAGTGAAACAAGTCCTAAACACACAAGTTCCATAAACAAATCATAAACATTCCCAAAGATGAGACACGGTAACAAGCATCAAAACCCATTTTAATAAAGATCACAGATAAACTTCTGCAAGAGGAAGGATGTGTTTTTTGTTTACAAATAAATAAAAAAACCAAAGTTGCACAAAATCAAACAAAAAAAAGATTACAGATGCTGCATATTTCCAATCCCATCAAAACAAGCCTCATCAGGTCCTACTCTCTGTCACTCCACAATCAAATCATCCAACCAAAGAATTAACACATAGAAAAAGAGAGAAACAACAACTCATTCAAAAGCCTCTCTCATGGCTTCCAAATCAATCTCTGGACATCATCACTGTTTCAGCCATTACAGACAAATCTATCCACCTATTCTAGCTTAGTATAAAGTGTCTAGTTGTAGCTATGTACATTTTTCAAAAATATATATACCTGAGCAGAAAGGCTATATGCCACCTTATTGAACATCAGCTAAAACATATACATAATTATCAACCGCATTTCCTCAACTAACGTGCACAAGGAAAAACTTGCTCAACTAATGTGCACAAGGAATACATTATCAACTATCATACACATTAGATCAACAGATCTGAAGAATACAGACATGAACAGAGGGTTCAGTCAAAGAACACACAAACATTTAAACAAGCATTCCCAATTACATTGAGCAATCTTTTGCCTACAAAGACCATATTTTAAAGAATCAAACAAGTAGAGTAGAATATACGCCAAACACCAAACTTCCCATGACTTGGGAATTCAATTACATCTAAACTGACCATAACAGCTCCCCAACTGAACACAATAAATTGGGATAAGAATGGAAACATATGGTGAAAAAGATGATGAAACCCTCGCATCTCCACTGTAGCTAATACACATCGAAAATTTCTGGGGGAGCAGAAAAAACTCGCCCGTGTAATTCAGAATCAACACCCACATCGATCAATTAAAACTCTGGAATTTCCACAAAAAAATGAGTGAGACCCACTCACCTTCTTGAACTTATCAAACACCTTCTCATCGAATCTGTTGAGAAGGTTGACGACCTTCCCGAAGTAATTAAGGTAAACAACGAGCGCCGCCCCATGAGCCGCCGCAGCCACCGCTCCAACGGCCATGAGCACCTAGTCGATCCGGTCGGCGCAGACGAACAACCTCGAGAACAGCATGGCAGCGGGCGGCGGCTCTCCGCCTCCTCCTCCTCCTCCTTCGTTGCTGCCGCCGCCCTCGTTGCATCCGCGTTGGCGTCCAAGTACGGCGACGGTGACTCCGGTGGTTCCGAGACCTCCGAGACCGGCGTCAGCGGCTATATGTGCGAGGGAGACCACCCGAAGACCCCCCCCCCCGATATCATCATCTCTCCTCCTCCACGATCTGTGCATAGAAGTTTATCGGAAAGAATTTTGGTATTCTCCGAAGAACCACCGCCGATCGAAGGAGATAAAGCCATTTTTAGGGTTTTTGTTGTTTTTAGGTCGGGTTCTTGCTATTTTGGTTGAATGAAAGAGGAGGAGAGAGGGGGGTTTGAGTGGGTGTGGGTTTATATACCCGACGTAAATACCTAAACAGTGAAGGGGCACTTTCGTCTTTTCACAGCCACACCGAATAACATAACGCGTTTACCGGATATTTAAGTGAGGTCTTCCAGCTAAAAAAAACGGGCCCATTTTCACTTAATGAGGTTTCAAACCAGTATTTCCTTGTAACCCAACCAAACACAATTAATTCTTAAAATAAGCTTTAATTGTAATAAGCTCTTAAATTTAGAGCAACCGAGGGTGTGAGTGGAAAAATAAAAGAAAAAAAAAAAGGCATTAGTTGACGGTAGACTTCCGTTTCACACTGATTTTATGGGAAAAATCGATGTAGCTCCCTGGAAACTTATGAAAATAAAAAACAATCCCTGTAAAGTTGATAAATCTCCTTAGGTCCCTATCTTATTAGGCAAAATTTATTTTAGTCCCTATAACTAATTAAATGTGTGGTTAACCCTAACCATACATTGTAAATTACTGTTATACCATTTTAAAATTTATTGTCTTTGTTGAAAAAAATTGATAGAACTCCTTGAAAACTCATGAAAATCGAAAAAAATCCTTGTAAAATAAAAAAATCGTCTTAACTCTTTGAAATTTTCTTAAAATCACAAAAATTATTGTGATTATCTAAAAATATATACTGATTTATTTAAATTTTGTTAAACAAATTATAGTTTTATAATCAAGGTGTTAAATTTTGATTTGGTTTTTAATTTATTTTCTCTTATTTTGTAATGGAGTTGATAAAGCTTTAATTTTTTTATCAGTCTCTATAATAACATTGAGGAGGTGAAAATATTGAAAAATGACTCCATTTTGTAGATCAAATGAGGTTTGAGGGCTATTTTTTTTATAGTTGATAATGATATTTCAAGAGATGGGAATGTTAAAAAATGACGGGGGTATTTTTGTTTTACAAAAAGACTAAATCTGATTTTATAAAGTTTGTAGGGACTGAATCCGGGAGATGGGAATGTTGAAAAATGACAGCGGTATTTTTGTCTTACAAAAAGATTAAATATGATTTTATAAAGTTTGTAGGGATTGAATCCAATTTAAGTGAGTTTCTGATAACCTATTTCGATATACTTTTAACCGGGGGACTAAATTCATTAACCATATATATTTTATAGGGCTCTGAGATGATTTTTTGAGTTTAAATGAATTTTTTTTATTTTAAAAAGATTTGAGGGAGTTAAAAAGATTTTTCTCTTATTTTATTCTAGGACAGGTGTCACCCGTCAGCCACTTATGTGTTACTGACCGGACTGAGATACATGAAACTCGTCTTTTTAATAAACGCCAAAAATATATTATTATTTCTGTTACAAGCATTAAATTATCAAAACACCAAAAATATATTATAGTTTTCTTGCAAAAAACCAATATAAAATGTGAGGCTCTCAGTCATATTCATCCATCAAAATTCAGACCTCACATATTTTTATTTTTAATAAAATAGTAAACATTATCTAATGAGGTACATGTTTGATAAAAATTGTATATCGCTCTATTTCAAATTGAATGACCCATTTTTAATAAATGTAAGAAAATATTTTATGTAGTATATACAACATCTAATTAGGTATATGATTTACTGAATTTCTAAAGTGATATATATAACTGTATTTTGAACTGAGAAAAAAATAAGTGTAATAACACTCATCATTAAATGACTTCCATAGGTCCCTCGCTCATAGCATTTGGATGGACAATGATAAATACATGTCACTATGTCAGCTACCCAGATGGAGAGAGAGAGACTGTTTAAATCAAGCCGTTCATCCGATCTACAAATTTTGTTTTCTTACATAGTAATTATCCAGTATCAGTTTCAATCTCAGATACCTCATTAGTCTCATACACTCAAATTAATGAGATAGATATTTCATTTGCAATTTTTATAAATTGATCTATGCTATTCACTAGAGCTTATATTTCATTTTTATAAAAATATAAATCTCATTGATGTGGTATATTATTTTTTTTGAAATTAAAACATGAGCATATTGAAATTGGGTCTCAAAAATGAGTTGTACTTAACCTTTTCTAAGTAATAAATAAGCCATTAAAATCCAAATGACCACTCCTACAAATTAGTTTTTTTTTTTAAAAAAAAATTTGTTGGTGGATTATGGCGGTGTAACTTGGTTGGGTTTTATATGAGCAAACACAAAATTTAAGTGTTGATTAGGATTTTTAGCATTCATGTTCAACTCGAATATGAATCTAAACAATTTAGATTCAGGTGGTTCGATAACCCGATTCCAACTTGAATTGGATGTGGTATATAGTAAATTATATGTTTTTGTGAGATGAAAATTTGAATGGTCCAATCTATTTATATCATAATCTCCACTTTTAATAGTTTTATTTATCTATTCATCCTTCATTTTCAATTTTGTTATATTCTACAAAACACCAACAATTATGAATTTTGAAAATTCTAAAATAACATAATTTAAAGTCTAAATTGAATCCAATCCCAAGTCGATCTAACCCAAATCATATATGAACTTAAGCTAAACCCCAATAACTCCAACGTATTGGGTTCAGGTTGATTTTCTCAATTTTAAGAGTCAGGTCGGATAGGGTTGAGTTTGAAGACCACTTACAATTTTGACTTGGGTTTGGATTGAATTCCAACCCGACCCAATACCTGGTCGTAGATCTATATCTGATCGTAGATCTAATGTAGTCTTATTTGCAGTGATTTAATTAGTTCTCATGCGCTTGGGTTTTTAATGAAACACAAATACTTCATACTTTTACATAGAAAAAATATATATATTCGGTTTGCTTGGGATGTGATTTGGATGAACAAGTTATAATTGTTACTTCACAAATTATAATAAACCTTGACAGCTATAGCAGGAAGAGAAATACATTGCTTATTTCTATTTATTTATCTAAAACTGTACTTATATTCTAACAAGAGAAATATGAAAACATATAAATCAATAAATAAATAATAAACAAAGCCTTTTGTGCAGCTCCAATTGCACTCCAAACCGATTTTTATTTTAAAAATAAAATAATACACTCTCCATTTGAAATATACGTTGTTATATAAAATAAAGTACATACTGAGATACAATAATATATTTTTTTCATTTTGAAAGAATTAAAATAAAATTACGTCATACATTATGATAGCTACCCATAGACTACGATAACGCATATATATACAACGGGATTGTAAATTGGACTGTGAAATGGATTGGGTGTATCAACGCTCTCCTTGTGTTCCATGAGTTGGTTGGTGTCACAGTGTGGTTGGGTAGATATACGCAGCCCGTTTTGCAATCCATACGCTATGATAACGTAGTATATACTACGTTATTATAATGTATATTGCACCATCATAGTATGTACTGCAGTCCATTTTTTTTATTTTTTCATCATGAAAAAAATACTAATGTATCTCAGCATATATTTCATTTCATATAATAGTATACATTTCAAATGGTAAGTGTAAATTTTATTATAAAAAAAATAGAATGGACTACAATTAAGGCTGCAATGAGAGCTACATGTATCTTTTTCCTATTTTATATTATGAATGCTGTTACACTCAGTTTTATTCTCAGTCTAAAACACAAACCCTTATATACCTCATTACAGATTTAATTAAGCATATATATACCTCGTTAGATGATATATATACCTCATTAATTTTTTTTTACACTTGCTAAAAAATTTCATTCAATTTGAAATTGAGCGATATGCATTTTTTATCAAAACATATATATAATGTTTACTATTTAAAAAAATAAAAACATACGAGTTCTGTGTTTTTTTATAAATGTGACTTGAGTGTATCTTTTCACATTGGTTCAGTGGATGTTGATTTTGTTCCACCTATGTTTTTTTTTTCTAATTAAAGGTAGGCACACCAGCTACCACGTTTCGTTGGGTATACTTGCCTTTTCTTTCTATTCGTCAGATTTCTTTTTCTCATCCCTATTTTAGACAGTCTCTTTTGAATCAAATTTAAAACAAATATGTTCACAGTTTCGCTAAAAAAAATAACAAATAAATATATAGAACTCATACTTTCAGTCAATTTTATTGTCCCGTCTGCAGTTCAAAAACGATCTTTCAATTTTTTATACATTACGATAGTACAATATATACTATTGTAGTGTATGAATTTTTTATGTTATTTTTTCAAAAATTATGTGTTTCAATGGATGAATGTATGATTTTTTTAGAAGAAAACTGATGAGGACCGTGGATGACACTACACACAGGTTGAACATATTATTTTTCTCAAATATATATAATGACTGTCATGAGTCATTATATATTTTTCAATACTTGTCATGAGTCCACATCCAATCAGGACTGGCTTCAGTCAATCTAGTCAGTATTGAATTACACAATTTATTAATCAAATTTTACACAACCTATGAATCGAATTGCACAGTCAATTATTAAGAACATGTGCTACTCTTTTGTTTGATAATGACGATATAAACTTAAGTTTAACTGAATCAAATAAGAGTGACACTTATATCAAACAATTGACTATGTAGTTTGATACTGACCAGACTAACCAAAGCCACTTGGATCATACAGTCGTACCCGCCCTATATTGCATTTCATTCAAATGAAAATTCACCACATGGGAAACGCGTTTCCGGGATTTCCCAAGGGTTGAGTGTAGGGTGGTAAACGAGCCGAACGAGCCGAGCTTTGACATGTTCAAGCTCGGCTCGTTTATAAACGAGTCGAGCCGAGCCGAGCTCACGAGCCTCAACGAGCCTATCGTTCTTCTTCATTTTAGAGTTTTTAGGAATTGAAAACAAAATTTTAGCCTAAAAGAGCCAAGTTCATGAGCTTCAACGAGCATAACTTTGTATTAATTTAATATTCTGATTTTATAAATGAGTTTATAGTCAAGCTTCAACTAAGTTTTAATAACATAAACGAGTTGAATTTGAATATAAAATGAAGCTCGATACAGGTCCCGAGCCTAACCGAGCTTTAAAATTTGTTCAAGCTCGCTCATTTATCTAAACGAACGAGCCTGAACGAGCTCAAACCGAGCCGAGCCCGAGCCGAGCCCGAGCGGCTTGGTTCGTTTACAGCCCTAGTTGAGTGCTTGCCATGATAAAAACAACCCCACCCAAACATAGAACTAAAACAAACAAAAAAAGTTTTTGTGAAGATTTGGTATTCACAATGGGTTTCGATTTCACCAAGTGCCTCTTGAGCAGTGATGCCCTACACAAGGTCCTCCTCCTCCTCCTCCTCCTCCTCCTCCTCGTTCTCTCTCTCTCTCTCTCTCTCTCTAGAAGTAGTTGATGTGTTTGATTGTTTGTGTTTTTTCATCCATGCATTTGGGATCTTGAAATTAATCTATGATTGTTGATTGCAGTACATATTGGAGACCAATGTCTACCCAAGAGAGCATGAGGAGCTCAGGAGTCTGAGAGATGTCTCTACACAGCATCAGTTGTATGTATATATATACAGAAATACACTCAGTGATTCTCGCAATAACTCTTACTATCCTGACAGAGTATGTGATTTCTCCAAATAATCGAGTATTTACTCGATTAGAAAAAATGCAAAAAAATAATAATTTGTATTAAATTTATTTCAACTATATACTATATTTTTTGTGAATGTATGTATTTTATTAAACAAATGTATGCCTTAAAGAAATTCCAAAATTAATTACACATATTTTTTTCTTTTTTATTAGTAGTCTCTGGACTTTTCTTGTCAGCAAATTTACACATTTTTTTAATGTTTTTTTTCTCTTTTCATTGTTTATCCCGTGACATATCTTTTGTACAATGCTATCCTATGTATACTATCAATCGCATCCTATAAACTGTTAAAGAACCTGAGCAAAACATGCAAAACATATGGGATTGGAAAAATTGAGGGACCTAAACAAGCAAAGGGGTTGAAAAAAAAAGTACTTGAAATTTATTTTTCTCAAAATTATTTAAAAAGTGTGACGGGTGAAGACTGCAAAAATGACTGTCTAAAAACCACCTTTTTTTTTGTTATAGTGGTTTCATGACTACTCCGCCGGAGGAAGGGCAGCTATTGTCGCTCTTGCTAAAGCTGATGAACGCGAAGAAGGCCATAGAGATCGGAGTTTTCATGGGTTATTCCCTCCTCACCACTGCCCTTGCATTGCCTGAAGATGGCAAGGTCTCATATTAATTTCTATTGTGCATTTGATATCTTATTTCATAAAAAGAATGATGTTAAAATATTCATTTCATAAATAAGCGTTGTAACACTCAGTACTTTTTACAATCTAAAATACAGTCTTATACACCTTGTTAAAAATATACTTTTATTTGGTTCCAAGAGTGCCTTAATTTCACTAGTATCTTTCGTAGATAATCGCGATCGACCCCGATAAGGAGGCCTTCGAGAAAGGGCTACCATTCATCAAGAAAGCCAATGTTGAGAGCAAGATCGACTTCATACACTCTACAGCGCTTCCCATCCTCGACAAATTGCTAGAAAAGGTACACATTCATCCAAAGAAAAATGTTAGGGACAGTCTCGTTTATAGCCCTTTCAGTGCTGATGTATATTAATTACCTTTACATGTCGTTTGGGTAGTAGAAATGTGGAAGAATAGGAGGGAATAGAAGGAGAACAAACCTAAAAAAAAAATTTGGGTGTAAGGAAAAGATGAGTACATCTATACCAGAATAGGTAAAAATATATTATTCTTTGTATTCCAAGTTACCTTTAGAATTGTGTTATTCTACATAATCTATTTCATTAGTATAAAGGGGACCCACATGTCAAATCAATTGTCATCATCTTTAATAAATCAAGGGCCCCACATGTCAAATCATTTTTTTTACATTTTATAAATCTTTATTCATATAATATTCACATTTTATCCACAACTTATCCATGGTCATCCAAACAACAAAAACTTTATCATTACGTTTTCCAATGAAAATAACTAAAAACACAACCAATAGAAAATCACTTATTTCTACTGGTATATTTATTTATCCCCCTGTTTGGGGTGTGACATAAGGTTATTCGCCTTTAATAACTACACGGGAATAGACAAAAATCTATGTTGAAAAAGCAATTTTTTGTTTGGTTGCATTTTCTGTTATTTTCAATGAAAAATGTAAAAGTGACTTTTTATTGTGTGGTTCACCTTGGAAAAAGTGTGAATAAGTGATGGATAAGAAATGAATAAAGATTTATGACTTTTTAATTAACAGTTATACCCATGTATAATTTGTTTGTGTTTGGAAATAAGTGTGAGAGATGTGTATGGTACGATAGATGTGATAATTTTTTAAATGAGCGTTTGAATATTAGGTGAGATAATTTTTTTAAAATGACATAAAAGAATATGTTTATCCATTGGTATAGATAATCCATGATGAGCAATTCCAGTCTTTTCTTAGAATAGTTATCAGATCTTATTATAGCTTATTCAGATATTTCTATCAAGGTTTATTCGAGCAAAACAAACATTTTTTTATTCTCTTGTATTCCATGCTTATGTTCCACCCCAAATGGGGGGGGGGGTCATAGAATAGTCATAAACCCTATAATAATGTATGTCTCTATCCAAATGACACATTTTACAGGAGAATACAGAGGAAGGGACATTTGATTTTGCATTCGTGGATGCAGACAAGACAAGTTACGGAGAGTACCATGAGCGCCTAATAAGACTTATTAGGGTTGGAGGGCTCATCGCGTACGATAACACGCTCTGGTGTGGGACAGTGGCTAACCCAGACGACGCCGGGGTCCCACACGGCGTTTCAAAAATCAGAGATTACTTGATCAAGTTTAACGCGTCGTTGGCTTCTGACCGTCGGATCGAGATATCGCAAGTCTCCATCGGAGACGGCCTCACCCTTTGCCGACGCATCTATTGATCCCAGCACCTAGTTTTTGTTGTTTGATTTGCACTGCCTTTTGGAAAACTATGAATGATCCATGTATTATCCTCTGTTTTGGTTGTGTAATAAAGGTTGTTGGATGGACATTCCATTTTGATCTATGCTTGGGCAGATTTGCGTTTAGAAAATTAAAAATTATATTCAAACCGTTATCTTATTTTTTTAGACTAAAAAATATATTAATTAAAAAGCTAGTAAACAATAACTTTCAAAAGCTTAGTTTAGAACGCGGGATTTTAAAAATTCCAGCGTTTTACCTTCACATCCCGTAGCCTCAATCTTTTTTATACCTCGTTAAAAATATAGTAAAATATATACATCGTTAAATGATTTATTATATACCTGGTTAAATTTTTTCTTACATTTAGGCACCGTTTGGATGTGAGTTTGGAATGCGTTTGCATTGTTTGATCGGTTCAAATGCCAAACTCACTTCCAAACGGGCACTGAAGTTTGTGAAGCGCAAAAATACGGTTGGCTTTATAGTGTAAAGATGCGACCTTTCAAAACACGTTACAACAACGCTTCATAGAAGCTGGAGACGAAATGGATCCCTCCACATTTCAACGAGTTTCTACCTTTATCCCAAAAACACACAAATGTCACTAGTGGCATAATTGTAAGCATCTACTTTTCATAAGCCAAACTCAGGAAATGCTATCAAACATGTTTCTTTTTTGTGTTTTTGTAGTGGTGAAAAAGCGACACATTCCATTTCTCTGTCTCAAAAGTTGCGTAAGTGAACTTTGGTGGTATGAAACACACATCCAAACAATACCTTATTAAAAATGAGTTCATTCAATTCGAAATAGAATGATTTTTATTTTTTTTTATCAAATATATTCTTATTAGATGATATTTACTATTTTTTTAAAATGAAATTATACGTGATGTGTGTTTTGGACTATAAAAAAGACTGAGTAACAATTTCCTTGTTGGATATCACATGTTGTTTCTTTTGAACCATTGGATGGAGATTTAGAGGGATAATTGTGGAGGATGAGTTGGCATGTTTGGCTTTAGTTTGCATGGGAATATGAGTCAGTACTTTTGTATTCATTTTCATTCTCTTTCTACTGGAACACTGAGAATAATTCTGTTTGAACTCTTTCATTTATGTGATCATTTTAGATATCTCAGGCAAAATTTCTCTTTTCATATAATCTATTAGAGTTGGATTCCTAAAAAGTAAAGATTCTTCTTCTTAACTAGAGTTAATTGACTTTTAATGATGTGGGTGGGACGCGGAAGATCCACATGAGTTATTGGGACAAGAAGATAAGAAGAGAACATGTTGAGAGGGCCTGCGAAAGGCCTAAATTTCAAAGGATCATAACTTTTAATTCACCCGTAACAAAACGAGGTCATCATAATAAGAAAGTGTGAAAGACACATTGCGGCCTTCAAAATTTTTCAAAAATTCTCTCAGTTCGACATGAAAATTTTCCATTTACAGTATCTTTCTATTTTTTAAATATATCTAATCATTTATAGTCCTAACAATCACCTATCATTAATTAATCGGGTTGAATTAGGATCTTTTCGGAAATTTTTTTCGTATTTTTTATTTTGTTATAGTGTTATCCTTTTATAATATATAATAGATTTATATAAGTTGGTCACAGAGATTCTATTTATGTAATTAAGGTGAGAAGACTCAAATCAAATACAAGAGAATGTGAATATTTACGAGATTTGGCAAAAAGATTGCCTAGGTTCATGAAGAGGAAAAAGAGAAATTTTCACCTTTTTTTTCTTCTTGGATTACAAACTCTATATATGGGGTTTATAGATCTGACTCTCCCTCTCAAATTTAGGACTGTCCCAATGGTATATGTATAGTCCAATAATATTATTACAATGCCTAGCTACTGCCTAACTCGAATGATCTAATTTTTAAATCCTAGTAACAAAAAAACATAAATATGTTAGTTACAATCCTAAATGCAGTTCCACAGAGAGTCTGCACATGTTTTAATTTTTTTAAAACATTAATTCTTACCTTGTCTAATGAAGTATATCTTGATGAAAAAATTCCTTTTAAAACAAGGGCAATGCCAAAACCTAGTAAAGCCACAGATTCAAACCAGTATGAAAACACAGCAAAAATATTCTGCAAACAATTAAGAGAGGATTAGAAAAACATATCAGTTTGGTGGAAGCGAGCAGAGACGCTCTGTCCTCGGTGAATAAGGCCCCCTCACGCACAGGGTTGACGGCTCCTACCACTGAGAGATACGACTACCAGGGTTATGCCTCCTCGGGGTGCGAGCTACGAGGAGACCACAGTGAACGGCCGCGATCCTTTCAGATGCTCAGATCAGACAGGGAGAAAGAAGAGGGATGTAGACCAGTCTTCTGTAATGGAAAACCCAGAACAGAAGAAGAACAGAAAAGGAACAAAAGAAGAAGACTCGCTGTAGGTGGCTCTGGACTTGTGAGTTTCGCTGATGATGAATGGAGACTCATACGACCCCTTTATATAGGCAGTCCAGCAACGTTCGAAAACGTTAAAAGGAAAACCGACGAATTAAACACGCCCATTAAAATTGTCGACCAATTAATTGCGCGCATTAAAATTGTAGCCGACCACTTAATCGCGCTTATTAATTAAATTAATCACGCAACCGACCAATTAATTGGAGCTGTTTTGGAAACGTTTTTGGACGGTTCTGGAAACTTGTTGGTTTTAGAAACATTTTGAATTTGAATTTGAAATTCAAAATTAGGAGTGACAATGCGGGCCAAGCCCGAGCCCGCGGAAGGGGCCCAGTTGGCCCGTGGAGAGGGATTTCCACCCCCCCTGCGCGCGCATGCGGGCGCGCCCATGTGTGGCCCGCAGCCCGACCCGGCCCGCCTCGTGCGCAGGCGCGACGTGCGAGCGCGCACGCCCGGTTAACTAGTTTTTCCACCAGAAATCCAAGCCCACGGGTTAATGGGCTGGGCCTCGTGTGCGCGCGCGTAGGGGTGAGGCCCAACAAGTCTCAATAAAGGATTGGTGTGTCCCAATGTATAAGGTGAAAGAAAAAGTGGATATAACCGATGTGGGACTAAATAGTTGGAAAGGGAAATGGGTATACCCAATTTTTGGTCAACCAAGGAATGGGCCATATAAATGGGCCCAATACTAACAATCCCCCCCTTGACAAAAAATTGTAGGATAAAGAAATATGAATATGATCTGAGCATCTTATACCATGTAATAGGTGAAGGTACCTTTTGGGTTTGAACATTCACTTAGTGTAAACTAGATCCAACTGAGAAGCCTGAATAGACCATGTCCTTGAATTCGACCCCTTTAGCCAGAATTCACTAGTCACACACACGGTACAGGATATGGGTCCTGTTCTGCGGGGTAGCACGTTACGGCCATGTGCTCGTATCCTTTCTTGAGTGCCTTAGAGACTTAGCCCAAATCTCAAAGAACGCGGCCCCACGTCCACGCACTCATATAGGTGAGTTCTCCAGGGTGCCTGTGCGGGTCACACCCTGTCCGAAAAGGACTTGAACCCATTAAGAGCGTAAGCTCAACCTACTTCCGCTACAGTATAGTACTGTTATCATAGGGATGAGTTAGAGGAGTTTTTCCTCTACAGTACTCACAAGTTTACCAATACAGCTTCGTTAACCCCTTGAAAACCATCTTCATGGGATCTCCAATCACAATGGTAGGGAGCCCGCTGCAGGTAATTATATAATGGGCTGAAGCCCCATCCCCCTCGATGTCTCATGGACTAGTCGTTTGACAAGTCCTTTTGTGAAATGATCTGCGAGATTTCTCTCGGATCTCACAAACTCTAGAGTAATTATCCCCTGAGAAATCAGGTGTCGAATCGATTTATATCGCAAGCGCAAGTGTCTAGACATTTTCTCATTATCATTATTTTGTAATGATTTTGCAATTACAACTTTGTTGTCACATCTTATGGAAATTGCTGGAATAGGCCTTCCCATCAATGGAATCTCACTCAACAGATTCCTTAGCCATTCTGCCTCTGAGGCTGCAATATCCAACGCAATAAGCTCTGATTCCATTGTGGAACGAGCGATCACTGTCTGTTTGACAGACCTCCATGCTATTGCTGCACCACCTATCAAAAACACAAAGCCACTGGTTGATTTAATATCAACTGAATCAGAGATCCAGTTGGCGTCAGTATAACCCTCAAGTACAGGGGGAAAACCAGTATAATGCAATGAAAGAGAAATAGATCCTCGCAGGTATCTAAATACACGTGTGAGTGCAGTCCAATGCTCTTTATTAGGGTTGCTTGTGTATCTACTCAGCCTACAAACAGCATATGCAATATCAGGACGAGTGCAATTCATTAGATACATTAAACTTCCAATCATTTGTGCATATAATTCCTGTCCAACAGGTTCTCCCAAATTCTTTTTCAATTTAATTGATGAATCATATGGTGTATGCACAGGTGAATACTCATACATTTTAAATTTCTTGAGTATCTTCTCAATGTAGTGTGATTGTGAAAGTGTAATGCCAGATGAAGTTTTGACTAACTTTATTCCCAAAATTACACTAGCATGACCAAGGTCTTTCATATCGAAATTTTTAGAAAGAAAATTTTTGGTTTCTCCAATAATGTCCTGATTAGTCCCAAAAATTAAAATGTCATCAACATATAGGCAAAGTATAACACAAGTATCAGATTTCACTTTCATATAAAGACATCTGTCATACTCATTATTTTTAAAACCAAAAGAAGAGATGACCCTATCAAATTTTTCATACCACTGTTTAGGAGCTTGTTTGAGTCCGTACAGTGATTTCACAAGTTTACACACTTTCTGTTCTTGTCCAGGAACCACAAATCCTTCAGGCTGGTCCATATAGATCTCCTCATCGAGATCTCCATGTAAAAATGCGGTTTTGACATCCATCTGATGGATTTCAAGACCATGAATTGATGCTAATGCGACCAGTATCCGAATAGTGGTAATTCTAGTGACAGGGGAATATGTATCAAAATAATCCACACCATGTTTTTGTTTAAAACCCTTTGCAACTAGCCTAGCCTTGTATTTTTCAATAGAGCCATCTGGACGAAATTTTCTTTTGAAGATCCATTTACACCCAATAGTTCTACTGCCTTGAGGGAGAGCAGTAAGAACCCAAGTATTATTGTGCAAAATGGAATCAAATTCACTATTAATTGCTTCTCTCCAAAAAGGTGCATCTGGAGATGACATAGCTTCATTGAAGGTTAAGGGATCATCTTCAATGAGAAAAGTGAGGAAGTCATCTCCAAATGTTTTTTCTATTCTAGGTCTCTTACTTCTTCTTAATTCAGGTTCATTCTCAAGAGATGGAACAATGAAAGAAGAAGAAGCCCCTAGATCAGCAGATGATTTAACTTCAGAAGCTTTAGAGATAGTGGTTTTCATGGGAAAAGTATCTTCAAAAAGACAACATCTCTAGACTCAATAATCGAGTTGGTACTGATCTCAAGGATTCCAGATTGTATGACTAAAAACCTATATGCAGCACTATGATATGCATAGCCCACAAATGCACAGTCAACTGTTTTTGGTCCTAACTTCTTCCTTTTGGGAGAGGAATACTCACTTTTGCCAAACATCCCCAGACTTTGATGCAATTAAGGTTGGGTTTCCTACCTTTCCATAGTTCATATGGGGTTTTATCACAATCTCTAAGGGGAACCCTATTGAGAATATGACAGGCAGAATAAATGGCCTCTCCCCAAAGATTTTCAGATAAACCAGAACTTGATAACATGGAATTAACCATGTCACACAAGGTCCGATTTTTTCGTTCTGCCACACCATTGGATTGGGGTGAATAGGGAGCGGTGGTCTGATGGATGATGCCACTATCTTCACATAATTTAGAAAATTCATTCGATGTATATTCACCTCCTCGATCAGACCTAATCACCTTGATTTTTCTATCTAATTGATTTTCTACTTCTGCCTTATAAATTTTGAAATACTCTAAAGCCTCATCTTTTGTACGCAACAGATACACATAGCAAAATTTTGAAAAATCATCAATAAATGTAATGAAATATCTTTTTCCTCCTCGAGTAAGCATACCATTCATTTCACATATGTCACTATGTACTAAGCCTAACAGTTCAGAAATCCTATCAACAGATTTAAAAGGTTTTCTAGGCTGTTTCGCTTGCACACATGTATGACATTTAGAGGTTTCATTAAAATGAGATTTGGGAATCAAATCAAGAAACATCATTCTTTTTATGGTACTTACATTTATATGTCCTAAACGGGCATGCCACATATTATGAGATTCAACATTCAAAGCAGTAGTAGATAAAGGGGAAGAACATTCAAACATAATGTTTAATTTAAACAAACCATCACACACATAACCTTTTCCAACAAAGTTTTCAAATCTAGTGATTACAACTTTATTTGCTTCAAAAACAAGTTTATAACCTTGCTGTATCAACAGCGACCCACTAACTAAGTTTTTCCTCAAATCAGGAACGTGTTGCACGTTTTGAAGTGATAGGACATTTCCGGACGTGAAGAGTAGATCAACACGTCCTTCTCCAACGATACGTGCAGCAGAGTTGTTACCCATTTTCACATATCCATCAATGGCCTGATAGGAAGTAAACAAGGATCTATCAGAACAAAGGTGTATGTTTGCTCCAGTGTCTATCCACCAATCAGTAGATTGACAAGCTAAGTTTAACTCAGGATGGACAGTGACAAACCTAATTTGGGAGGAAGAGGGTGCAGGGTCATGAATCACCACATTCGCTTGGACTTTATTCTCTGAGTCCTTCTGGGTAGGATGGTTGCTCTTATTATTCAGATTTTGAGGAAGGGTCTTTCGTTTGTAGCAACTTCTTGCAATATGCCCTTTCTTCCCACACACGTAGCAACCAGCTTCATCATTGGTTTTCTTTTTAAACTGTGGCTTTACATGACCCTTAGCAGCCCCATTCTTTTTAAAAGGTTTGGACTTGGGTTTAAAACCTTCGGCTATGTGGGCTTTGGCAGAAAACTCTTTAGGAAGTTTAGACACCTTATCTTGAAGCCTATGCTCATCCTCTATCCTAATAGTGGTCAGAATATCATTCAAGACAGGTATACCTCTATGATGTTTAAGTTTGACAGCAAAATTGGACCAGGAGGGAGGCAATTTTTCAATAATAGAGTAGGCAAGAAAAGTGTCATCTAGAACCATCCCATATTTCCTAATCTCATGGATAATAGTTTTCAGGTCTACGATTTGTTTCATGATAGACAGATTATCAACCATGTTAAACTTTAAAAATTTTCCAACGGCATATTTTTCTAACCCGGCATCTTCAAGACTATATTTTTTCTCGAGTTCTGTCCATAGTTCGAAAGTGCCTTTTGTTGTACAAAAAATATCATACAACTCAGGGGTTAAGGCACTCAAGATTCGACCATGGCACAAGAAATCTTTTTCTTCCCAGGCACCGTCTGATTCAACAGTTTTTCCTTTCGGATCTGCTGTTTTATCAGTATCGGTATCCTTGGGACTGTCGGACTTAGTAAGGTCAATAGAAGTGGACTCTTTTTCAGAAAAGGACTTGGTTTCACCTAAAGCAGTTCTTAAAACAGAAATTAACCCTAGGGTGGTGAGCCAGTACCTACACTGTTGCTGCCACCTCTTAAAATTAGTACCATCAAACAAAGCCGGTTTTGCAGACAAATCCTCTACAAGTCCCATTTTTGAAAACAGCGGAATGAGGTTTGAAAAAAAAGGTTTAGGTTAAAAGCAAGCTTATTCACCGAGATTGTTGAAAAAATTCCTTTTAAAACAAGGGCAATGCCAAAACCTAGTAAAGCCACAGATTCAAACCAGTATGAAAACACAGCAAAAATATTCTGCAAACAATTAAGAGAGGATTAGAAAAACATATCAGTTTGGTGGAAGCGAGCAGAGACGCTCTGTCCTCGGTGAATAAGGCCCCCTCACGCACAGGGTTGACGGCTCCTACCACTGAGAGATACGACCACCAGGGTTATGCCTCCTCGGGGTGCGAGCTACGAGGAGACCACAGTGAACGGCCGCGATCCTTTCAGATGCTCAGATCAGACAGGGAGAAAGAAGAGGGATGTAGACCAGTCTTCTGTAATGGAAAACCCAGAACAGAAGAAGAACAGAAAAGGAACAAAAGAAGAAGACTCGCTGTAGGTGGCTCTGGACTTGTGAGTTTCGCTGATGATGAATGGAGACTCATACGACCCCTTTATATAGGCAGTCCAGCAACGTTCGAAAACGTTAAAAAGGAAAACCGACGAATTAAACACGCCCATTAAAATTGTCGACCAATTAATTGCGCGCATTAAAATTGTAGCCGACCACTTAATCGCGCTTATTAATTAAATTAATTCACGCAACCGACCAATTAATTGGAGCTGTTTTGGAAACGTTTTTGGACGGTTTTGGAAACTTGTTGGTTTTAGAAACATTTTGAATTTTGAATTCAAAATTAGGAGTGACAAAAAGAAACTCACACGCATGCGGGCCAAGCCCGAGCCCGCGGAAGGGGCCCAGTTGGCCCGTGGAGAGGGATTTCCACCCCCCCCTGCGCGCGCATGTGTGGCCCGCAGCCCGACCCGGCCCGGCCCGCCTCGTGCGAGCGCGCACGCCCGGTTAACTAGTTTTTCCACCAGAAATCCAAGCCCACGGGTTAATGGGCTGGGCCTCGTGTGCGCGCGCGTAGGGGTGAGGCCCAACAAGTCTCAATAAAGGATTGGTGTGTCCCAATGTATAAGGTGAAAGAAAAAAGTGGATATAACCGATATGGGACTAAATTGTTGGAAAGGGAAATGGGTATATCCAATTTTTGGTCAACCAAGGAATGGGCCATATAAATGGGCCCAATACTAACATATCTTTCTCCCAAGGAGGCCAGTCCATGAGGACGGTCCCTCGCCCGAGGAGGACAACTCCAGGATTAAGTCACCAATGGAGGAGGATATCTCTGATATAAATTTAGGAAAAATGTGTTTTATCAGCCCTATTTGAATCCACGGTGGATGGATTCTATGGTGAGAATAGGGATGGCAATGGAAAAAAATAAATGGGAAACTCAACCCATCCCAAACCGATGAAGATATGGGATGGTTTGAGATTCAAGTAAAAAACTAGCCATGCCCTGTTTACCCCATATAAATCACTTATATCCTTCAAAATTTATATAACACACATATAAAGCTAATCCATCATATATTATTATTGCTACAAGCCTACAATTGAAAAAATATATACATACTAAGTTTATATAATATAATGAATAAAAATAATTATTTAATTTATAAGTTAAAAAAGGGTTAAAAAAATGTTTGAAAAATTAGGATTCTTAAACAAGTTCCCTTCTAAGGGGATGGGATGGGATGAGATGAGATTAGGTTTTTAAAAAACACATTATGGTGGGTTTGTGATAAAATAATCAAATTAAACCTGTCACAGGTTTGAGACGAGATTTTGTTAGCAGGTTTGGAATTGGGGTTGACCAAACCTGCCCAACATGCCCCGTTGCCATCCCTAGGTGAGAAATTTAGTATAAATCTATCGTGAATCCAAACAACTGTTATACATTTGTTTACATAGCTAAAACAACATTCTCAACAAAAAAAAATTCATGCTTGAAAAAACCTAAAAACAATGCTTCTCAAACTTCTTTTGCTTTCCAGAATTATCTGCTGCATGTACGGCGTACCAAACAGTCTAGATCCAGTCAGGTCTGGGTACCATCAGTATCGAACTGCACATTCTGTAAATCGAACGATACAACATATGAATTGAACTGCACAACCAATTATTTGGTACAAGTTTCACTCTGTGTGCAGTTTGATTCATAGGCTGTGTAGTTCAATTTGTAGGTTGTGCAGTTCAATACTAATGATATTAATGGTACCCAAGACTAAATAAAACCAAACTCCATACAAAACCTGCTACTTTATGATTATTATTATTATTTCACTTACTTCCATTAAATGATCAATAGACACCAAAAATATATGGACAATGTTACGTACAACCTCTATTCTAGATTCAATTCCAGTCTACACGTGTTTTAATTTTTTTTTAAGATAGCATACCTTATATAATAGTGTATATGATTTAATAAAAAATGAAACATATGCTCTAATGAATTACATGAATGCATTTCTACGAAATATGAAAAATTTCTATTGATGCATACACCTCATTAATGTGAGTATATGCTTCTATGATTTCTATCAACGCATATGAGACTGGAATTTGGGTCGGGGAATAAAACTGTGTACATATATGGAAAATGATATGTCCAACTTGCGTGAAGTTTTATCTACAGTCAACATCAAGTTTCGTTTTTAGAAAACATATAATGAATTACATGAATGCATTTCTACGAAATATGAAAAATTTCTATTGATGCATACACCTCATTAATGTGATTATATGCTTCTATGATTTCTATCAACGCATATGAGACTGGAATTTGGGTCGGGGAATAAAACTGTGTACATATATGGAAAATGATATGTCCAACTTGCGTGAAGTTTTATCTACAGTCAACTCAAGTTTCGTTTTTAGAAAACATATACACTCGTCCATTAAAGCATATACTATTATAATAAATGAAATATACATTGAAATATATTAGTGTAATTTTTTCTCTTGAAAAATAAAAAAATAATTTTCATACACTACACTGTGATAGTATGCAATATTAGAGTGTATAGGCCACTGAGGACCATCTCAAAACTTTAGACGGAAAATTAAAACGGATTGAATGTATGAGCCCTCAATATAATTATTAGTAATTAGGTTTTTTTTTATAGTGAAAACATGGGTATATCCATATCAAATTGAGTGTTGTTACACTCAGTTTTTTTTTTCAGCTCAAATTTCAATCCTATATGCATCGATAGAAAATCAATTGAACATAAATTCACATTAATAAGATATATAATTCGATAAAAAAATTTATATTTTTTATAAACATATTCATACAATTCATTGGAATATATGGTTTAAAAAAAAAAAAGATTAGGGTGCAACACTAAAAACTTACCAGAAGGTTTTTTTTTTTTTATATAAAAACATATGCATGAGATATTGATAGTGGGTAGAGAAAAATAAGATCCAACAAATAGGATGAAAAGACATGCCAGCTACAGACAATATGGGTGGAAACACAATCAACACCCACTCAGCTACCAAGCAAAAAAACACCCACTCAGCCAATGAGGATTAGGTAGCATGTGATTATCAGTGGGACCCACTCACTCAGGGAACATAGGTAACATGTGATTTAAAAAAAGACATGTGATTTTTTCTTTGTTTTAATATTGGAGGACCCCTAGGTTGACCTTATGTCAAACTGGGAAGGTTACCTCCGTTTATTTAGTCTGGTCTTATAGAAAATTCTTTTTAATAATCAGGTGAAAAAGTCGGTGTTAAGACTCGAATCCAATACATATCTTTAACATAGGTAAACCCTGAACTGTTATGCTATGACCACTGAAGACATGTAACATGTCATTTTAGTGAAAGAATGCATTCAAATTCATTTTCCCAATGTCTGATTTGTGGATAGATTTTAGAAGATGTTTCCAGCTTTGTTTGTTATATATTTATAGATTTATTATATGTTTTTGTATTTGTCCTGTTAGAATATAAATATGGTTTTGGATAAATAAATAGAAATGAACTATGTATTTCTATTCCTGTTGTGGCTGTCTGGGTTTATTATAATTGTGTGACAATTATAACTTGTTCATCCAAATCATCACAAACAAATCATGTGTTTTGCTGTGTGTGTGTGTATTTTCTTATTGTAAAAGTATGAAGTATTTGTGCTTTATTAAAAATCCAAGCGTATAAGAACTAAATAAATGAATACAAATAAAACTACATTAGATCTAGGACTAGGGGGGATAGGGCCGAGTTAAAGTTTAATCCAAACCCAACTTAAAGTTGTAGGTGGTCTCCAAACTCATCCCGACCAGACCCTCAAATTTGAGAAGATGTACCTAAACCTAACACGTCGAGGTTAATTGGCAATTAGATTGAATTCAAATATGTTTTAGGTTGGGTTGAATTCAGATTGGATTGGACAGGTTTAAATTTGATTCAATTTGGACTTTAAATGATGTTATTTTTTACTTTTCAAAATTCATAATTAGTGGTGTTTCACATTTTGAATATAACAAAATTTAAAATGAGGGACAGACAATGCCATAGTGGATGATGAACAAAGAAATAAAACTATTAAAAGTGAGTTTAGGATTTAAATAAATTAAACAATTCAAATTTCCATCTTACACAATACATTTAATTTACTATTTGAATTCGGGCTATCCAACCCCGAATCCAAATTCTTCATATTCATATTCGAGTTGAACATGAATGCTAAAATTCCTAACCACTACAAAAACTTTGCGTTTGTTCAGTTAGGTCATATTCAACCCAACTAAGATTTATGTTTTGCTCTGCAGGGGAAGACACCAACCTTGGAGTTGTTGCTTTGTAAAGGAATGGTGCGTGATTCAACCTGCCCTCTATGTAATTCGGGTTCAGAATCTTTGGAGCACGTATTTCTTTTTTTAACAGTTTTTTGCGTTTATCTGGGCAGCAGTCCTCAAGAAAATGGGAACTGCGAGAGGGAGATATCACACATTGCCAGAGTTGGTTGACTGGCTGGACAAAGCATTCCCAATTGGTGCCCCCTGGACTATAATGAAGGTGGTACTGGTGACAACGATGTGGGCAGTCTGGCGGGAACGGTGCTAGCGCCACTTTCGATCTAAAACTTCTCAAAAAAATCAAGTTCTCCGACTCATCTTCAAGGAGGTTAAATTGTGTTTTCAGGGCAGCTCCCTAAAGGAGGACTGGAGTCTTACCATCCAAAAGTTGGCAGATAATTGGAGCCTCTGAATTTTACCACTGGAAGTTGTTCAGTCATCCATTTGTTGGTCTTCGCCGGAGCTGGGCTGGATAAAGTCTAACTTAGACGGCTCCCTCTCAGCGGATAGGGCGGGTTATGGAGTAGTGTTGCACAACAGGATTGGGGCGCTTTTGTTGGCTGCGGCAGTACAAGACAAATGCCTTAGCTCAATCAATGTGCTGGAGTTTCGAGCAATAGTGCAGGGATTGAAGTTGGCTTTGTCTATAGGAGCCCCTTGAGTTCACATGGAAAGTGATTCGTCCACAGCCGTGGCTTGGGTGAATAGCAAGGGCTGCTTGTCTTGGCGTGCTTTGCGAGATTACAATGAACTTGCAGCCATACTTCCTCGATTCATTTCCTACAAAATCTCCCATGTTCATCGAGAAGGGAATCAAGTGGCGGATCTACTAGCTTCTACACGAAAATCCCCAGATTATTCGCTAATCAATCCAAATGGGATCTGGCCTGAGTTGCAGGAGTTGCTTGATCTAGATGCCCAAGGAACAATATATCCTAGAGTTCAAAAATGCTAATTCTCCTTTTTATATTGGAAGAAGTTGGCGCATGTATATATCTTTTTTATGTATCTTCTCACATCTTGTAGTTCATGTGAACAGAACTTCATGTAACTATTAAAGAAACAACAATGAAAATTCTTTTTACCCACCAAAAAAAAAAATTTATGTTTTAAAAATAAATATTTTGTAGGAGTGGTTATGTGGATTTTTAATGGCTTATTTATTAATTAAAAAAAAGTTAAGTATAACTATTTTTCAAACTCAATTTCAGTCCACACATGTTTTATTTATTTTTAAATAGTATACATATATGTTTTTATAAAAATAAAATATTTACTCTAATAAATTATACTAACGAAGCATTTATTTTGTTAATTTGAGTATATGATACTAGGGAGTGGGCTGTATGATACTGCATCAGAGCTAGATAAGGGGAAAAAAAGTTGGAGATGTGATGAACGGCTCTGATTTAAACAGTCTCCCTCTCCCTCTGAGTAGCTGACGTGTATTTATATTGTCCATCCAAATGTTATGAGCCGGGGACCAAAGGACAATCATTTAATGAAATTATGGGTTTTTGCAAGATCACTATAATATATTTTGGGTCCATTTAGATTGAGACATAAATTACTATGTGGTTTATATCTATTTTTAGAATGATTAACTTTATCAATGAAATAAATAATTTTTTGTTTGATTGTGTTTTTAATTATCTTTATTAGAAAACATAATAATAAAGGTTGGAGTGTTTGATTGATGAAGAATAAAATGTGAATAAGGTGTAAAAAGTTAATTTGACATATGAGTCCCATTAATATATAAGAGGTGATGACATATGATTTGATACATGGATCCCCATATACTAATTGAGGAATAACATTATTTCATGAGAGCATTTAAAATATAAATATCAACATTTTATACCCTTTTATACCACCCACCCAAACAACTTTTTAATCCCTATTCCCCTTTATCCCCCCAATTCCCCATTTTATTCCCCCCATCCAAATGGGGCATTTGAGTCTAATGACTGCGGCAACAATGTCCTATATTGCATTATTTCAAACGGAGAATTCACCCACATGGGAAACGCGTTTCCGAATTGTTGGGGGGTTTTGCCTGAGCCCTGTATGATAAAAAGCCCCACCAAAACATAGAGGATATAAAGAGAAAAAAAAAGGGTGCAGTGAAGATTTTGGTGTCCACAATGGATTCCTTCTTCTTTGTTAAGAAGAAGTGCCTCTTGAGCAGTGATGCCCTTCACCAGGTCCTCTCTCTCTCTCTCTCTCTCTCTCTCTCAGCCTGCATTTGGATGTATGGCTAAGATGTTGTTTGGATCCGCGTTAGGATGGACGGATCCAAACGGAACATTGACAAATGCAAGTTTTTCGCGTTTCTGGCATATTACTTGAAAGATCTCTCCCTCTCTCTCTCTCTCTCTCTCACGCTCGCGCGCTAAGCCTGTGTTTGAATGTACGGTTAAGATCTCGTTTGGATTCATGTTAGGACAAATTCTATAGTAGTAACGATAGACACGGATCAAAATGGGACATTGACAATGCAGGGTTTTTCGCGTTTCCCGCGTTTTACTTGAAAATTCTCTCTCTCTCTCTCTCTCTCTCTCTCTCTCTCTCTATTAAGCATGTGTTTGGATGTACAGTTAAGATCAATCTCGTTTGGATTCATGTTAGGACAGATTCTGTAGTAGAAACGATAAACGTGGATCCAAACGAGACATAGACAAATGTGGCATTTTTTGCGTTTCCCACATTTTACTTGAAAAAATGTTATTTTATTAGCTTTTCAATCAATTGATTTGTTTACTTGAAAAAACAAGAGTATGATTTAAAAAGCTAAACATTGATCTGCATTTGAAAATCTTCTGCTTTTTCAAACACGAAACATGTCCAAATGAGATGTTAAGTTAATGTGTTTGATTGATTGTGTTTTCATGCATGCATGTGGATCTTGATTGATATTAATCTATGATTATTGATTGCAGTACATATTGGAGACTAGTGTCTACCCAAGAGAGCATGAGGAGCTCCGGAGTCTGAGAGATATCTCTACACAGCATCATTTGTATGTATATTTACGATGAGCGTGTTTATACACTCAGTCATTCTTGCAATCATGACGGAGCATGTGATTTCTCTCTATGAGTATATACTTAGCAAGTTTATACTAATTTAGAAAAAAATTCAAAAATAAAAATAATTATGCATTAAGTAGTTTATTAAAGTATATACCGTATTTTTGTGAATGTATGTTTTTTTATTAAACAAATGTATACCTCAAAGATATGGAGAGATTACTTACAAATATTTTTTCAACTTCTTTTTTTAGTAGTCCCTAGACTTTTTTTGTCATCACAATTACATTTTTTTATATTTTTTGTCACATTTTATATATTTACCCGTGATTTTTTTTTTTTTTTGATCATCCGTGAAATATCTTTTATACATTGTTTTTTTCACTCTAGTTACATTATTTTCCCTGTACATTGCTATATCACTGTTATATGTTGTCAATGACTTCTTTTACATTGTTAAAGAAACTGAGCAATACAGATGACAATGGACTGAAAAAATTAGAAAAAATAAAACCACTAATGTGAGGTTGTTTTAGTGTATTAAGAAAAATTGAGGGACCTAAAAAAATACTTGAAATTTATTTTCTCTAAAAATATTTAAAACGTGTGAGGATTTTAGAAATGTTCCTAAGAGTATCTCCAATTTTATATCAAAAAACAATTCTAACCATTTATTCATACACATACTAAGTTTTACTCAAACTTTTATCTATGAAGACTCAAACTTTTATCTAAATTTTTAATGTATTTTTTTCTTCAACTTCACATTTTTAAAAAGATTTGAATAAAACACAAAGTGATGGTTTAGAGAGACATTATATCAAATGAAACTTTTAACTCAAATTTTTAATAAAATTTGAGTATAGATTTGAGTAAGGAATTGAGATAGCCTAATATTTTTCTTTCTACGTATTAAAATTGATGAGATAGCTTAATTTGTATAAAAAACCACCATTTTTTTTGGATAATTTAACAGCACCCTTTTTGGAAAAAAAAAGAAGGCTAGAGGGGTAAAACGGACTGTGCTATGCCGGCCTAGCCTAGCCCATTAAGGAGACGGGCAAACGGGCTAGTGGGCCGGGCCGTGCCATGCCAGCCCATTAACTTTGACGGGTTGTACCGTGCCTAGCCCGCGGGGTCAATGGACACCCACGAGCCAGCCCACAATTTTTTTTAAAAAAAATATTTTTAAATTTTTTTTATTATAAATTTTACTTTTCTTATTATTATACATACAAAAATCATATAAATGTATTACATATACATATATACACACAAAAACATTATATATACTTATAAAACAATAAGATAAGACATTTATTTAACATATTATATGTTTCATCTACTGTGAATTGTCGTGTCGTGTCATGTCTATCATGCCGTGCTCATTAACGTGTCGTGCCGAAAATAGCTCACGTGCCACAAGGCTGGTTCGACACAGCCTGTATGCCTTAACGTGCTATGTCGTGCCTGTTTCTTATCATGCCGTGTTTCATGTCATGTCGGCATAACCCGTTTTACACCTTTAAAAAAAATTGTGCGTATAACGGCACTCATTTTGTTTCAGTGGTTTCATAACGACTCCACCAGAGGAAGGGCAGCTATTGTCGCTCCTGCTGAAGCTGATGAATGCGAAGAAGACGATAGAGATTGGAGTCTTCATGGGCTATTCCCTCTCACAACTGCCCTTGCATTGCCTCAAGATGGCAAGGTCTTATCTCATTTTGATTTCTATTGTGCATTTGGTGTCTTTAATTTCATAGATAATGTTCTAACAATTCTTGCTTTTATGGGAGCATTTGGAAGATTTCTGATACACGTAGGCCATGTTTGGAAATGGGTTTAAATAGTTTTTGGGTTTGCATAAAGCTGTTTTTCTCAAAGATGTTTTCAAACAGAAAAACTGGGGCCAGAAGCTGTAGACGGATTTATGTGAAAAAAGTGCCCATAACTTGAGTTTTTCAGAAGTTGTAGAGAGGCAGCTTCCTGCAAATCAATTTTAAACTCAGCTTTTACCTAAAATCAGTTGTGCAATCATGCAGCCAAACACAGCCTTTAGGTAGTGTTTGATAGCAGGATTACAAAACTGATTTTCTGCAAACGCTGGATTTAAAACCGATTTTGCGGGAAGCTGCCTCCCCGTAGCTTTCTTCAATTGTAGCTTTTGGACATTATTTGTCTTAAATCTGTCTGCAAGAAGCTGGGATTGCAAAACTGTTTGATTGCATAATTGTACAACTAGCTCCCTTTTTTGTACCAATTGTCAAAAGGGTGTTTTTACACGTAATCTTTCTTTTTATAACACTATTTGCAGTCTCATGTACTGTTTTTACATTTTCTACAAATGAATCATTACATTTCATTAGAATATGTATTTTATATTTTTATAAAAACATATACCTCATTAGATGAGAGCTATTATTTTTAGAAAACTTAAAATCGGTGTAAACTACATTTTTCCATTGTCAAACTTTTGTATACAAATAATTGTTCTGAGTGGGTGTTTAGATTTTGCTTCAAATTTGGTTATTATGTGTTAGAAAAGTCAACTAAAATAGGTTTTCTAAAATATCCGATTGAGAGCAGCTTTTTAATGAAAAAGCTTTTGAAATCGATTCCAAATGGGATCTTAGATAGCGTTTAGTTCTGCTATTGGATAGATTTTGTGTTTGTAAGAGACTGGTTCTACAATCGTGCAACCAAACAATTTTACAATCGCAGCTTCCTGCAGACAGATTTCAGATAAATAATCCCCAAAAGATAGCCTCATATAGAATCAGTTTTAAACTCAACGTTGGCAAAAAATCAATTTTGTAATCCCACTATCAAACGCTATCTTAATCTCTTTTTAATACTTATGAGGTATATACTTCATTTGGATGCATAAATTTCACCATGATTGAAATTGGGCAAATAGCATGGTATATATGCTTCCAAATAAAGGTATATACTTCATCGAAACTTAATATGAGACTAAAAGCTTAATAATGTTAGTTTTATCACGAATAATGTTCTAACCAGCTCTGTTTCTAGTCTTATGTTCAGTTTCAGTGAAATATATGCTTTTACTTGGAAACAAATATACGCCATCATGATTTAATCAGATTAAAGATAAGTCTGGTTCCAGTAACGCCTTAATTTCAATTGATGTGTCTTCCGTAGATAATAGCGATTGACCCCGATAAGGAGGCCTTTGAGAAGGGGCTACCATACATCAAGAAAGCCAATGTTGAGAACAAGATTGAATTCATACACTCCAAAGCGCTTCCCATCCTCGACAAACTACTCGAAGAGGTACACATTCATCCAAGATTAATATAAGGGACAGTCTCTTCTATAGCCCAATTTTCAGTTATAATATTGACGTGTATTAATTACATGTACAGAAGAATACAGAGGAAGGGACTTTTGATTTCGCGTTCGTAAGTGCGAACAAGACAAGTTACAGGGAGTACCACGAGCGTCTGATCAGGCTTATTAGGGTTGGAGGGCTCATCGCGTACGATAACACGCTCTGGTATGGGACAGTGGCCAACCCGAACGATATCGAGGTCCCTCAAGAAGTCTCCGAAATAAGGGATTACTTCATCAACTTTAACGCATCCTTAGCTTCTGATCCTCAGATCGAGATATCGCAGATCTCTGTCGGAGACGGCCTAACCCTCTGCCGACGTATCTATTGATCCTACTTTTGTTGTTTGATTTGCATTACCTTATGGAAAACTATAAATGATCCATGTATCATCCTCTGTTTTGGTTGTGTAATAAAGGTTGTTATATGAACATTCTGTTTGGATCTGCATTTGGATAGATTCTGCATTTAAAAAGTTTTTAAAGATTCTTTTCGAACTGCTTACCTTTTTAGGCTAAAAAATCAATCAATTAAAAAGCTAATAAAATAATAATTTTCAAAACCTTTGGAAAACTATGATCCATGTGTCCTCTATTCATTTGGGGTTAAATGCATATAACCAAAATTACCAGATATCCATATCGCCATCTCATTTCATAGAATATCCATATAACAACTATATTGTGATCTGGTTAAGCATTTAGCCCCTCTAGTTAACTGTCCGTCAGAAATAGAGGAATATGCGTGGAATATACCATTTGTTAATGGATGGAGTCTATTCAAATATTCATATAACCCCCTGATTTGTCAATCAAATTCAAAAGGACTCAAACAAATGACCAAAATGTCATTTCCTTACCAAATACCATATGACTCCTTTTTCATTTTCTTCTTCTTTCCCAATGGTCACATTTCTAACTATTGCAATGGCTCATGAATTAAACCCCATTCACGTTTTTTTCTTCTTCTTACTCTTGTTTCCACGCATCATTTTTTTTCTTCCCTTTCTTCATCCCCCTGTTTCAAAAACAAATTGTATGTTTTTTTCTTCTTTTTGTTTTCATTTAATTCTTTAATGGTTTGATCCATGGGAGAGAGAGGCAGAGACGATGGAGAGAGAACAGTGAATGAGAGTGTCAAAAATGACCGGGTGGAATACATTTTAACCTTTTAGGTTTAGATAGAGCATCGATGGTACTTCAGTTTTTTTCACAAGTCAAGTTAACCATACAGTAGTTTGATAGGGTAACGGTAGGAGGTTATATGCATTTAACACAACAAATGAGAGGGTTAAATGGATATTCAATGAACTAGGGGCGGGGGCAATATGGATATCCGGTAACTTTCAAGAGGTTATATGCAACAAACCCTATTCAGTTGTATAAAAAAGGTTGGATATCACATGTTTCCTTTACATTGAACCATTGGATGGAGATTAGTGATGTAGGTGGAATGTGGAGGATCCACGAGAATTATTGGGACAAGAAGATATGAAGAGAACAGGTTGAGAGAGCCTGCAAAAGGGCTAAAACTTCAAATGGTCTGAACATTTTATTTATGTAACATTTTTTTTGGGAAAAATTTACATAATACCATGTAAACTATTGAAATTCACATAACCCCCTGAAAACACTTATGTAAATCCAAATAGCCCCCTAAATTATACTTCCATTGACAGATGAGAAATATTATGCGAATATTTCATTTAGTTAACCCTTGGTAAACACACAGTATTCCAAAAAACCCTACAATGTGTCAAAATGCAGAAAACCCACTGTAAATGATGATTTTACCCCATTTAATAGACTATAAAACCTTATCCAAAGGGATTAAAATCGTCATTTATAGAGAGTTTTTTACATTTTTAACACATTGTAAGGGATTTTTTATATACTATGTTTTCAATCGAAGTTAATCAAACAAAACATCCGTACAATATTCCTTATCCGTCAACGGAAGTTTAACTCATGAAGCTATTTGGATTTATATAGGTATTTTCAGGATATAATTTCAAGAAAAATCAAAGATTATAATTCTCTCAATTTGCCATGAAAGTTGTCATTTATAATAATTTTATTTTCAATAAATTTAATCAATTAGAGCCCCAATGATTACCTATCATCAGTTGGGTTGAATTATAATTTTTTTGGATTTTAGGATATTTAATTATGTTGTTATAGTGTTATCTCTTTATAGAAGATTTGGGTAAGTTTCTTATAAAGATTCTATCATGTAATTAAAATGAGAAGATTAAAAACAAATACAAGAGAATGTGAATATGTACCTGGTTTGAAAAAAGATTGCCTTGGTTCAGGAAAGAGGGAAGATATAATTTTTCACTATTTTCAGGACTACAAACTTTGTATACAAGGGGTTATAGATCTGAAACTCCCACTCAACCCTAGGACTGTCTCAATGGTATGATAAACTCAAACTCAGAAAACCATATATATAGCACTCATATAGTCATATATCCAATTACATTACTACAATGCCTATACAAAATACAAAAACTATAGAACTCACTACTGGTGAGAAAATTGAATATCATCTATCCCCAAAACCTCATCTAGCTAACCGCCTAACTCGACTGATTTTCATTGCTAGGTGAAAAAAAAAAAACAAGGATAATGTTAGCTACAACCCCAAATGCAGTCCCAGAGACAGTTCGCACATGTTTAAATTTTTTTCAAAATAATAAACCGCTTCTAATGAGATATATAATTTGATAAAAAATGTATATTACTTATTTCAAATTGAATTAATTCATTTTTAACAAGTGTAAAAAGGAGATAGTGTGACCTTGGAAGGAACTCTGATGTGGTTCTACATGTAACGCATTTCAAGTGGAGGGGGGAAAAGCCTGAGCCTTGCAAGATACAAAGCCCCACCCAGACAAGACACAAATCTTCAACCAGATTTCAGTAAAGATTCAATCTCCACAATGGATTCCTCCTACAATCACAAGTGCCTCCTCAGTAGTGATGCCCTTCACCATGTCTCTCTCTCTCTCTAAATCATGACAGGTTTGTTAGGGTTTCATGTGTTTTGGATCTTGAAATCTCTAAAAATCTGGCAGTACATATTGGAGACGAGTGTCTACCCAAGAGAGCATGAGGAGCTTTGGAGGCTGAGAGATGTCTCTACACAGCAATATTTGTATGTATTATATGATATGAAATCATGATATAACAACCATGGTGTCTTCAAAGCTTATGAGATGCTTATTTTGTTGAGCTGATACACTCAAGTCTCGTTTGCAACCCTACCTATAGTTTGGGATCAGGATAGGTCCAACGCTAGTTGGACAATTTAATTGTCCAACGCGTTCGTGACCGTTAGATCTTATCATTTCAAGATAACATATTAAAAGTCATTGATATGTTTATCTTGATGTGATAAGATCTGACAATCAAGAATGCGTTGGACAATCAAATTGTCCAACTAGCGTTGAACCTAACCCGTTTCCCCTACAGTCCGACTTAGAGGCAATCCCCCAGTCAATTATACACTCCACTGACAGTATACATTGTCATAGTCCAGTGCATGCTTTGATTATTTTTTTATTATTTTTCAGAAAAATAAAATACGTACCAGTTCATATGAATACATACTTCACATTGCATATAGTATGTACTTTTTTTATAAAAAAATCAGGAAGGTTGGAGGACTACAAATGGGCATGCAAATAGGACTAGACATATCATTTTCCTATTTTTCAAGCCACTTTTTTTTTGGGTCATAGTGGTTTCATGACGACTCCGCCGGAGGAAGGGCAGCTATTGTCGCTCTTGCTGAAGCTCATGAATGCAAAGAAGGCGATAGAGATCGGAGTCTTCATGGGCTATTCCCTCCTCACTACTGCCCTTGCATTTCCTGAAGATGGCAAGGTCTCATTTATCTTAATTTCAGGGATAATGTTCCTTCCAGCTCTATTTTTAGTTTAATTTTAAGAGCTGGTGAGGTATGTATCTTCATTTGGATGCATATATCCCACTAGAACTAAGATTAGACTAAAAATGGGTTTGATAATGTTTTAATTGTTTTTTAGTCTCATTTTTAGATTCGACAAAGTATTATTCGTTTCCTGGGACTAAATTTTGGGCTAAATCAGGGCGCCTTACTTTCACTGGCTTGAGCCATGTGTTTTTTTTTCATAGATAATCACCATTGATCCTGATAAGGAGGCCTTTGAGAAGGGGCTACCATACATAAGGAAAGCAAATGTGGAGAGAAAGATCGATTTCATACACTCGAAATTTCTTCCCATCCTCGACAATTTGCTCGAAGAGGTACATCTCTATTTAGATAAAAAAGTTAGGGAAAGTTCTTTTTTACAATCCTTTTTCTATCTGCCAGTTATCTTATCAGTTATCAATAAGAATAAGACTCGAATCTATGACCTCACTGTGAAGAAAGGATAATCTAGTTAACCTGTTAAGAGATGGCTTAATTGATAAATTATTACTTTTGAAGGGGAGTGATGAGGAAGAGGAGTATGATTTCGCATTCATGGACACAGACAAGACGAGCTACGGGGAATACCACGAGCGCTTGATGAGGCTCACTAGGGTTGGAGGGCTCATTGCGTATGATAACATGCTCTGGTATGGACAGTGGCTGACCCAGAGGACGCCAGGGTCCCGCAGTCCATCTACGAAAGCAGAGATTACTTGATCAAGTTCAATGCGTCCTTAACTTCTGATCCTCGGATCGACATATCACAACTCTGCATCAGAAACGGCCTGACTCTCTGCCAACGTATCTATTGATCCCACTTTTGTTGTTTGATTTTTAATGCCTAGAAAACTATGATCTATGTATCATCTATTTGTTTGTCTAATAAGCCCTTTGATGTTCAACTATGGTCATGGTAAGTGCAGCAAATTTTTCATTAGATAATCAATGACTCATTAGACAAGCCCTTCAGTCAATTAACACTTGTGCATGACTAAAGTAAAATGGATATCAACATCTAGAGAACATTAGACAAAAAATAATTTTTGATACTAATGCGCCAAGAAACTACATTTATGTGACTACACATCCTAAGAGCCATTGAGCAAACTTCATATCCATAATGAATGTAAGATTGCTCAGATTTGAATTGAAAATGCTAAATCGTTTTATTTTCATTATTTGAAACACACCTGATATGTGGACGTCGTCAAAAAACACACAGCAATCGTTGCTGGTCAGTGATGATCACACTCGGAACAATCATCTTCAATTTTCTTATTGAACCACAGAGAAAAAATATGTGACAATTTTGTCATCTCACCTCATCAAGAGCTAGCAAACCTCAGATTGTGCTTGGCTGTACAGGGCGGAGTCAGATAACTAAGAATCATTTCATATGAACCTGAAAGATTGCAAAAGCACATAAAAAGAATCATTAGAAATGCATCAAGTATAAATGATGGCTTCGCATGTATTAAGATGTAAGTCACATCTGTAAGTTATAAACTGAGCAATGAAATTACCATATTCTTATTTGGCCTCGTAGCACATGCACTCCTGCTGATTGGATCAAATAAAACAGTTTTTCTTGGAGTTCTTGTTGTTCTTGGAGATTTATTCAGTGACTAATGACGATGGTATCTGTTACCAGTCAATAAAGGTAATGCAGCTCACCCAACATGTTCTCTGAAGCATCAAAGCTCAAAGAAAAGTCACATTCATCTGCGAGTACGACATTCCACAACAATTATGAAAAGGAAATAAAAACCTGAGCATCAACAATGTAGACCCTATTTTTCCAATACCACTAATCTGATCACTCATGTATGCAGGTTCAAAAATGGGGGTCCTCATCAAGAAAACATATATTCATGTTGTGGTATTCATTTTTATAGAGGTTTATGTAAGCTGCATATTGAGGAAAGATATAATAAATTGTATCAGATCCCAAAGAAGAATATCTCACACTTTTGGATAAGAAGTCACCTAATGTCAAAAGGTACACGTGCCAAGTTTCATGTGGTCTCTGTATTAGTGCCGAGGAATATATAATGGGATGGTTAGAAACACTGTAGTGCACACCATAGTTCAAAACCATGTGTGGACCGCATGTGCGGTGGGGTCCGCACATGGCATATGCGGCCGCATGTACCGAACATGCGGTCGCACATAGGGTAAGGTAACCGTTCGAACCCCCATTCGAACCCCCGTTCGAACGGAATTCAAACGGTCTCTTACCGTTCGAATTGCGTTCGAACGGATTTCGAACGGTAAGAATCGTTCGAATTGCGTTCGAACGGAGGTTCGAACTTAGAGGTAGGTTTTACCGTTCGAAGTCCGTTCGAACTGAACTTCGAACGCCCTCTTACCGTTCGAAGTCCGTTCGAACGGAATTCGAACGGTAAGAGACCGTTTGAATTCCGTTCGAACGGAATTCGAACATGCGCCGCATATTGGGTATAATGTGCGCCCACATCAGCATGTGCGGCCGCACGTACATTTCAAACTATGGTGCACACTTAGTGAGTTAATACAGGGAGTGAATATCATGGGTAACAATTTCAGAAAATTCAAAAACCGACAATAAAGATAGGGATAAAGTGCTTCAAAGTTGGCAATAATGACCATCTTTGCCTCAGATGTTATTGCCCATTGTGAGTTTAATGGGTAATAGCAAGTTACAAAAGGATAGCTTAATATATGTATAAGTTTATTAGCCTCCACGTCACCAGCAAACACATTTGATCCATAATATGTTACATGCGCCATAACTTATAAGAAGCATCCATTAGCTTAACCACTGATATTCTTTTTCAAGCACAAGTTAATTGGAATTTGAATGATTTCACCAGAAATATAATATCATTTTAGCATTGTCACTATAACTGAAAGGCATGGGGAAAGCAGGTATGCCAATCACTTTCTACTTGAATAAAGTGACTTAAAAAAAGTCTTGCTCACTCATCTCATAAATGTAAGTCACCCCATAAATGCAACCCATCCAATATCAGTGACATTTTTCATTGTCAAGGCTTGAATCTCAAATTTATACGGATGCTCTTTGATATAGTGATATGAATACTTATGTCATCATGTCTCCATCACATGAGCTTTCAAAATATAAATCCTCTTCTTTAATGAATTGATAGAAATCCTACCACCAACTTTCATTAATCAAAACTGAGGTACAATTCCAAAAACAAAATAGAAAAACAGATAACAAGAAGAAAAAGAGGAATAACCACTAAATCAGAAGTCTACAGGTGCAGAAATAGCGACATACATCCCCGCCCGCTATTCATTAATCTCCCAATTTCCCTCTGCCAAACACACAGACTTCGCCCCCGAGCAATGAATCAGCCAATCTTTAATAAATCTAATCATACACTCCTAGGTGTTATCTCCCTTGAAAATCACCTGGTTCCTCATCAACCAAACAACCCAGTAGCCATCTGGATTGATGATCTGAAAAACCTTTGCCTCTAGGCTCTATCAACCTATCCCCCTTTCTCTTCGAGCTTTTTCCGGCATTCAGCCCCATCGTCACCTCCAACTTATACTGCATTTATTTAGGAACTGGGTAGTGACAAAATGGGTGTCCCCCTTTCGATTTCCCATACCACACAGAACACAAATAATGGGCTCCCCCATGACCCATTTTGCTCTATACACTTTTTCCATGAGCCTCTCACATGGCCCATTTTGCTCGATACACTTTTTTTCATGAACCTCTCTGTTCATAAACCATCCACAAGAATCCATGCACATTCAATGGAATTTTAGATCTCCATTTAGAAGCAACACACGAGTGAATGGGGCTATCTTCTCTCAACTAAACAACTCTTGATAGAAAAACTGTTCCTTGGACTGGCTTAAAATATATATCATGGAACTTAAAATGACTTGACTTGTATCCAATATGTCAAAGCTGGTTCCACAATTGTTTACAGTGGAGTTTCTGGATCCTAACTCACCATGTAGAGGTGTAAATGTGCTCATCTGAACCAAACATCAGCAAGCTTGTCGAACCCAGATTGCAAGTGCCTGACTTCAAGTGTGGGGAAACTAGGGGTAGAGTTTATGGGGGGATTTGGAAAGCTAAGGTTGGGGTTCTAGGTGATTAAGGGTATAGTTTAAGTGGATTTCAGGTTTACATGCTGAAAATTCTGTACAGTGACATGAAAATGATCATAACTTCCTCGTATTAAAATTCGATTAAGGTCAAAGCTTGTTGGAAAGAGGAATGGACAAACTACAATCTCTTCTTATAATACCTTTACATAATATCATCTGGAAGGTCCAAAGTTATCAAACAGAACACCTAGGGTTTTAGTGGAAGAGGGTGATGGATAGAGTTTGGGGTGATGGACTGATGAGAGATAGTTGCCAATGGTTGGGTTGTATAAGGGGATCTCAACCACCATGATCTACTTCGAGGGAGATCACATGCAAATCTACAAATTTTGACAAAACATTCTTCAATTATTCTCATCAACACAAAATCTCAAATATATACACTTCATATTCTTTGGAAAAACATGATAAATTTGGGAAAATCCAGCCCCTGAAATGCAATTCAACTCCATAGCAGCCATAGGGATATAATTTATTCTCTGAAAAATTTCACATGAGCCCTTTGAACACAATTGCTTTAATGAATCCAAGTAGGTCCAATATATAAAGCAAAAACAAGCACCAGATTGTTAGATGAGATTAAAGGTAGAAATGGAAAAGAAAAGAAAAGGTGAATGAAAAAATGTAATGGACAACTGACTAGTGAATCCATATAAATTGAAGTCTTGGTAGGTAGGCAATGGATGATGAGAGATTATAACTCCCTTATCTTTATAAGAACGAGAGACTAACTTGGATAGGGAGTAATAAAACATGCAATTACAATTTTAAGGAAAAGTTCTATGATGGTTGTGATGACTTTGATCTAGGAGACATGCAAAACAAAGGGCAGATTGACCACAATTGTTTAAGCCACTTCTAAGATCTAACCTCAATATTTCATTAGTTCACATCAATTCTTCGTTGTTAAGTTTTATACACCAATTGAAATATATTAATAAGCATTGATATCCACAATTCAGGTTTTCAACAAGATCCTCATGCAGAACCTTGGATCTGTCCCTAGTATGGATTTTATAACATATAAAGGAAAATGATGTATTAAATGCAATATCAAAAAGTGGGCAGTATGATGCTATGACAAGGATTAGTCCTTGCCTCAAAGGGTTTGGGAGTACCTCCAATATCCCCCCCCCCCCCCCCCCCAAAAAAAAAAAAAAAAGTGGGTAGTATGCTGCTATGACATGTCAATAAGTGAGTATTATGATTGAATAGTTTTTTGGTTCTGATGATCAATATTCAAACTCTCACATAAATTAAATGCAAAGCAAAGGAATAAAAAAAAAGTCATATATCTCTGTTTGATCAAGTAGGAACACACATTTTAAATCTATTTCAATAAACTATGTTAAGCTTTCATTTTTTATAGATTTTTCAACCATCAAGTAAAAAAATAAAAAAATTTTCGTTAAATCCATCATTAAATAATATAATTTACTGTGTGTTTCATTACCTGGTACCAAATGTGACACTGCAAGAGTTGAAGAGCTTCACAGCGGTTGAACTGTTGAGTCATCCAAATCTGGAATTGTGTGAAATGCCATCAATCTCAAGTTGACATCAGCTCTGCACGTCCTTTGAAGACTCGATCTCATCACCATAAAGCTTGTACTTTGTACGCATAAAGAGATACGAGTCCATGTCATAACCCGCATCGCTGATTCTATGCACCACCTCCCATGCTTCTTTCCTCCTGTTTCTCAGCCAAAGCCTTTCAATCAAATCATTCCCCAAAGCCCGCTTTAACAAAATACCCTCCTTTATCATATAAAATATTACATCCAAAGCAGACGAAAGCATCCCTTCTTTGCAGAGATGACGAATAAGTATCACACAGCCAGCCGGGGTGACATCAATGGAACGTTCCGTGAGGGCATGAAAGATCATCAGGCCATCCTTTACCCTCCCTCCCTGACAATACCCAATGAGCCAAATCGCATAAGGTAAAGACCTCACCTCATTGCGCCTGCAGTCCAGATCAAGCAAGCCCCTGACCAATTCTTCCACAGACCCATTCTCAAAGTCCCTCCTCGCAGTTCTAATAGCCTCAGTTTCCCAATCAGAACCACCATCCCTTTGAGAGAGAAAATCCAACCAAATTCTGATAGCTTGTGTAACCTTCTGCCTACGACACAAAGCCTTCATCATAGCATTGTAAACCGATACTCCTGGAGCCGTCCCATACCCCAACATCTGATCAAAAAGAGCTTTTGCGTCCTCAAATCTATCAACCCTATCAAGTCCATCAATGAGTGTTGAGTAAGTGACCGTGTTAGGGGAGTATCCCTTAATCTGTAGCTCTTTGAAGAACTTCAGAGCTCCGTCCATTCTCCCGGCCTTGCAAAGACCATTAATCAAGATATTATATGTCGTGACATCCGGGACAACCCCACTATTGGCGAGCTCTTCAAGAAGCTTATACGCCTTGCCTACATTCCCCGACCGACACAAATTCCATATCCTATCTGAAAGGCTCTTCCCATCAAGCACCTGATCAGACCCCTGTGAGAGGCGAAGGAACAGCGAAGGACTCCTCCCCATCTCCATCTTATAAAACAGTAATCCTGCTTCCCTCAAGTTCCCTTCTTTGCATAACCCGTGAATGATCGCATTGAACGTCTCCACAGTCTGCGCGCACCCAGCCCTCTCCAACTCATCGAATATCTCCTGCGCGTCCCCCACCAACCCATTCTTGCACAACCCACAAATAAAGATCGGATTTGTCTTAGATTCCGAGAACCTCTCATCCCTTGAGACCTCAAGCCACAATGATCGCGCTTTATCCAACAAACCCAATTGGCAGAGCCCCTCTATCAACGTATTGTAACAGTGTGTGTCGGGAACAACGCCTTTTCTCACCATTGAATTCAACAACCCAAACGCCTCTTCGATCCTCCCTGCCTTCGAAAACCACTTGATCATGATCGTGTAGAAATGGCGATCTGGGACGAACTTCCCCTCCTCCAAGACCTCCTTATACATCGCCATAGCCTCGTTGAACCGACCTTTCCGAAAGCACCAATCAATTATCGTCGACAGCCCCCTGATCCCAAACTCAAACCTTTCAGACCTCACAAGCTCCATTGCCTCGTCCAGCCGCCCCGCGCGGCAGAGCCCGTTCAAGAACGCGTTGTGGGTCACCACGTCAGGCTCGCACCTCATCGTGGCGAGGAGAGCCCGCGCGTCGTCGATCCGGCGCGCGCGGCACAGCCCGGATAAGACGATCGTGTAGATCACCGTGTCCGGATCAAACCAGCCGTGCCCGCACATTTCATCAAACATGGAGAGCGCGTCGTCGGTCCTGCCGAGCTTGCACAGCCCGTCGATCAGGACGTTATAGGTGGACCGATTGGGGCGACAATCGGTCTCCAGCATCTGCCGATAGACCGCCATCGCGAGCGGGACCATGCCTTGCTTGAGCAGGACATGGAGAACGACGTTGTAGGTGAACGTGCGCGGGCGCACGCCGTACTCGCTCATGCGCGAGAACGACTCGACCGCATCGGAGACCGATCCCGACTGAATGTACGCCTGGATCAGGGCGTCGAAGGCCTCGGCGGCGATGGGGATCCCGTCGCGGCGGAGCTCGTCAAGGGCGGTCCAGGCGATGGAGAACCCGTCGCGGCGGAGGAGCGAGAGGACGGCGTTGTGGGAGTCCCAGCTGCGGAGGTGGCGGCGGCGGCTGGCCCAGATGAAGAAGCGGAAGGCGGCGGATGGGGAGGCGGAGGAGGCGGAGACGACGGAGGCGACGATGCGGGGGGAGAGGAGGGGGGCGAGGGGTTTGAGGGGGGGTTCGATGGGGGAGGAGGTGGAGAGGACGGAGAGGACCTTGTCGGCGACGGCGGATTCGTCGATGGGGGTCTGGTCGTCGATGGCGGCGGCGGAGGATGTTAGGGATCTGAAAATTAGGGTTTTGGGGAGTGTGAGCTTTCTGAGCCTCGCCGGGACGGCCATTATCGAGACCCTGTCGATGCTTGGTCCTTCGCGAGTGGAAGCTCCGAAACCATCACAATAATTATGTGTCGGTACTGACATGTATATTTTTGGATCTGTTATTCCTCTCGCGTTTCTTTTCCACACTCGAATTTCGTACGTCAAATTTAGAAATTAAAATGTCATAACAAAATGAAAAATGAAACATTCAAGCTGAGTTTGGATGAAATATTAAAACGTTAAGATTTTTACAGTCAGTAGAATTTCAAAACGGAGACGTTTCTTTTTTTTAATTTGAAAACATTTCGTAAACGATCTATTAACCTCAAAGTTTTTTTATTTAAAAAAGAAATATGCTTGTTTGAAAAACTAAATGTTAAAATATGTTAAAATTTGATAATTTTTTGCTTTTCAAAAATCTACCTAAATTCATACTTAAATGAGATATCAGCATCATTACCGTCTCAATTGCAATCCATATTGCTTTTTTTATTAAAAAAATCATACTCTTTAATTAAAGTACATGCTATTATGTAAAATTGAGTATATACTCAAATATACTAGTATTTTTTTTATTTTTCAAAAATAAAAAAAACAGTGCATACACTATGATAGAATCATGTATACTATGATAGTGCAGTATATAATATGATATCATAGTGTACAAAAGATAGCATATTTATTTATTTATTTTTAAAAAAAATCGATATAACTCTCTGAAAACTTAACTAATAAAATTGATTAATCATCACAAGTCTTTAAAAAGTATGTAGAGTTAAAGGATTTAGTCTATGAGTCAAATTGCGTCAGTTTACAAGAAATATTTCAAAATTGTTTTGTTTCTAAAAGGGCTCCAATAAATTACATTTAAATAAATCCCTACAAAATATGAAATATTCAATTTAGTAATTTTGGTGTAAAAAATGCCCCGACTTTTACTAAAAATTCTCTTAATATCCTATACTCACCAATAATTAAAAAAAAAGGAAAAATTGATATAAAGCCCTGGAAACTTATGGAAAAAAAGTCCCTATAAAATTAGTAAATCCCCTTAAAGTCCTTATCTTTTGTCATGAACTCATGATTAATGATTTTAATCCCCAAGCCAAAATTCTTCAGTTACAAGATCGACGGTCCAAATTGATCACCATCCGATGCACCATTTCCGATGACACCCCTTCGATTAGTGTAACCGTTTCTTCATCGATCCAACGGTGCACGTTGCATCGGACGGGTCCACCATCTGGACGGTCCAGATCGCATCTGATGGAACGATCTCCACAGATCAAGTTATTTTCGGTTACAGTAGGGACTAAAATAAATATTGTTTAATAAATAGGAACCTGATGGAGTTTATCGATTTTACAATGATATTTTTCGATTTTCTTAAGCTTTTAGGGAGCTATATCAAATTTTTTCATGAAAATAAGGGGTGGGAAAATTTTAATAATTTTTAATGCATAGTTAGCATTTTAATAATTTTTAATGCGTAGTTAGGATTAACCATGTACCTGGTTAATTGAGGTGACGGTAGAGATTGAAACAATATTTTTATATAATAAAAGGACCTGCGGTGATTTTCCAATTTCAAAGGCACTAAAACCTATTTAGCTAACTTTTCAAGGAGTTGTATTGATTTTTTCCTAAAAAAAAATTAGATTATTGATTGGTAAAACATGTTTTTTTTTCTATATTTTTACTTTATATATTAATTTTTTAATTTCAAATGTTTTTTTAAAATAGATAAATATTGCTACCATCACTTTTATTTTGAGTGAGGTGAGGGAAATAGGGAGTTTACTCAATAATTTTCTATACGAAACATTAAAATACCCCTTAGGCAATCTCCATCCCTTACTCAAAATCTATACTCAAATTTCACTTAAATTTGAGTAAAATTTTAATTTAATATGATGTGTCTCCAATAGGGGTGGTAAACGAGCCGAACGAGCCGAACTTTGACATGTTAAGCTTAGCTTGTTTATAAACAAGTCGAGTCGAGCTCACGAGCCTCAACGAGCCTAATGTTCTTCTTCATTTTAGAGTTTTTAGGGGTTGAAAAGAAAATTTTAGCCTAAATGAGTCAAGTTCATGACTTAAATGAGCATAACTTTGTATTGATTTAATGTTCTGATTTTATAAATGAGTTTAATTAAGCTTCAATTAAGTTTTTATAACACAAACGAGTCGAGTTTGAACATAAAATGAAGCTCGATCCAAGTTCTGATCCTAACTGAATTTTAAAAATTGTTCAAGCTCACTCATTTATTTAATTGAACGAGCCTGAACAAGCTCAAACTGAGTCGAGCCCGAGCAGCTTGGTTCATTTACCGGCCCTAGTCTCCAAGACTCTAATCATCATTTTGTGTTTTACTCAAATCTTTTAAAAATTTCACATCTTCTTCTAATTGTTTTCTATAAACATTTTCAAAGTCTTTTTCCCAGAAAATTTTACTACTCAATTTTTTTTTCTTCAAAATATTTAAATTTAAAAATTATTATCATCCAATTTTTTTTAAAAAAAATAAAAGTAATATTTTTTTTACTGGAAGAAAAATAAGAAATTAAAAAACAAATATGAAGACTTAAGAAAAAAAAATTACTTTATTTTTTTTGGATTTCTAGAGATGGTGAAAATTTTGGGGGGTGGGAAAATATCTAATATAATAAAATTAAATGTTGAGTTGAAAGGAAAAAATGTCGCATTGGAAGAAAATGTGAAGATAAAGGGAAAAAAGAGGTGTTAAAAATTTGGATAAAGATTTGAGTGTCACTTTATTTAGGTAAAAATTTGAGTAAAAGCTTCATTTGATATAGGTATGGATAAATGGTTGGAGAGGGTTTTTAGTGATTTTTACTCAAATTTAAGTTTCAATAAAAGTTGAGGTATAAGATTGGAGATGCTCTTACTCATGCTATACCATACCCCCATTCTTTTGATGTACAGCACGATCATCACCCACGTGTTTTTCACATTAGAGGCATTGGTGGATTCGTTGACAGGGGTCTCGTCGGGAATCGGCTGCGACGAAGGATGTGAAAATTAGGGTTTTGGGGAGTGTGAGCTTTCTGAGCTTCGCCGGGATGGCCATTATCGAGACCCTGTCGATGATTGCGTCGTTGCGGATTGGAATTCATTACTATATTTGTATGTGTTGGTACTGACATGTTATTTTCTTCGGTTGGGGTTTTTTTTAGAGACAATTTAAAAGGCGTATAAACCAAATATATGTTTTAATAAAAAATATATATCGTTCTATTTTAAGTTAATTGAATTCATTTTTAATAAACATAAGAAAAAATTAACGAGTTATATATCTCGTTTGAGGATGTATATATTTCACTGGATAACTAATGACGTATATAGGAATATATTTTTTTACTGTAAAAAGGACTGTGTAACAGCACCCTAAGAATATTGTAAGAACAACCTTCTCAACTTCGAACAAAATGAATCTACTTTAAAAGGAAAATATAGATATTAATTATTAAAAAAATTTAATTCAGATGTTGATTTCAATATCTACACTATGTCTAAATGGATTTCGATATAAGTTTTTGGATAGGTTTTATAATAATAAAAAGTTGATTATTTATTTATTTAATGATAGTTATTAAAAAGGAAAATGTTATGCTCAATCCATTTTACATTTTAAAACCCAAATTGCACATAATTTTATTTTTTTAAAATAATATTTCTCATCTAAAAAGTATGTAATTTTACAAAATATGAAATATATATTCTAATGAATTGAATGATATTATTTATAAAAATAATATGAAAAATAGTAGTTACCATCAAGCATCAAGTCATATACTTTAAATAACAAGGTTAACAATAGTATTTACTATGAGATATTAATTATGCACTCATCATCACAAATAATACTAGGAAAATATTACATGCTCCATGAATTTTTATAGATATGGTCATTATAAAAAAAGAAATTTACAAAATTTTAAAAAAATCATCTTATCATGTATTTATCAAAAACATATTTTTTTTCTATTGAAAATATAACAACTTATATTAAAAACAAATAAACCATCGAAGAAAGAAGATGAAAGATTTAAAACATATAAACTTTTACGATTTTAGGGTTTTAAGTATAAAATCTGGGTTGGACAGGGTCAAATGGTGGACTGGGTTACTATAGTTTGAAAATGTGACAGTAGTAGTTTGATTTTTTTAAATGTGATGGGGCAATTGACCCCACCACATTATATGTGCATGATCAATTCCCTTTTCTAACTTTGTTTGGTGTCCACCACATGTTTTTATTTCTAACAGAGCATTATTATACGCAGTCCACCCAAGCGCCCATTAGACAGTACATGTATCTCCATAGGTGTCTAGTGAGATATATACTTCTTTAGGTGGCATATATCTTGTTAATTTGTTTATATTTGCTAATATGGGTGCATTCAATTCGTTATAGGGTGATATATACTTTTGGTCAAAAACATATATCTCATTAAATAAGGTTTATTATTTTAAATAACCTAAACATGTGCAAATTGTCCGTAGCTAACATTATTATTTTTGAAAATACATACTTCATTTAATGAAATATTTATTTTTACAAAAAAATGAAATATATACCTTAATGAATTGCATGGAACACTTAATCACAAAATAAAAATTACATGTTTTATTTAACAACACATATGTCTAGTTAAAAGTTTGCTGATCGGAAACCAAGTTAAAAGTGAGACTCTATAACAAAGCTCAAAATTCTAAATTTAATTTTGAAAAATGAAAAATGTCTTTTTTTTTATGAAAATGAAGTATGTATTTTCATGCCTAAATTATATTATAGGGAATGCCAAGGAAATTACAAAAGCAAAAGGGATAGAGTAGAGGACTCTACTGTCACGTCCAAACGCATATGGACTACTCCTCAATGAAAATGAGTCCCCCCTAGAAGGACACTTTCTTGGCCCTTGTACAAAAAAAACTTCATTCCTTAATACAGTTTTGCATCATTGTCCATACATTTTCAGTGTACATTGGGGTACCCCTAAAAAGCAAATGGTTTCTAGCCAACCAAAGTGCCCACCCACTGCAGAGATGAAGGATTGCGAGATTTTCCCAATGGTGCTCTTATCTCCCGTTTGTTTCACCTTCCTCCCCGACTCCCAAAGATTTTCAAGAGAAGAGATATCCGGTACAAAGCCAGTTGCTGACGCAAGAAGGCACCAATCCTGCTTGGTGAGCACACACTCGAGAATGATGTGTGTCGTCGTCTCCTCCATAGCCTAGCAGATCGCAAATCGCACACATTTTTATTTTTTTTTAAATCATATACCTCATTTAATGAGGTATGTACTTTTATAAAAGGTGAAATATATACTATAATGAATTTATTGATTTATAAAAATTTGAAAAAAAAAATTAACAAGGTAATATGCATCTATACAGAGAGTGGAAAAGTCTACTGAGGTATATGAGATTGTATTGAGATTATAAAAATGACTGATGATGCGTTTGAAAACACAATTTGAAAAGCAACTTTGAGCTTTATACACGTGTTTTTAGAATGTAATCATAAGGGCTGTTTTTTTTTATTAACAAAAAATCACGTTTATTGTCGATAATTGAAACTGTTTTTGTTTTCGAGACATTTTTTATGTAACTATGATGACAATTTTTCAATTAAATGGAGTAGCTTTTTAAAGAAGTTGAAAACAATTTAAAATGAGTTGCCAAACGAGCCTGAGTGGAACAGAGTTTAAAAAAAATTAAATAAGTGAGTGAGACAAAAAAAAAACCCACATATTCTTTGGGTGAAATAACATATGATAACTTTAATTTCAAAGGTAGGTTAGAATCCATATACCACTTTATACTAATTTATTCTAACATACTTTATCCATATCTATCCTATGTTTCCAAACACTCTTTATCCCTTATTCCCTTTTATACCAGGTTATTCGGGGGCTTATTCCCATTCCAAATGAGGCTTGAAGTGTTTTATATCCCGTTCGACATGCTATATGTCTTCCGTATTTGATTTGATTTGACATGGTCAATGACTATCTGGAATGAAAAAACCTTTGAAGTGTTCTGTATCCCATTCAACATGCTCTATGTTTTTCGTATTTGATTTGATTTGACATGGTCCATGACTTTCTGGAATAGTGGATGGGGTGAAGTGAAATGATTTGAGTTGAATATTTATATAAGGGTGAGCTTAAGTGGAGATATATAACTGGGTGGGGAAATAAAAGAGGTGGGTATGATAGCTTTTGGGGTGGTTATAGCCGCACCCAAAACTAAAACTGCAGATAACATTTTTCTTGCTTGAATCGAATACGAAAGCGCACGCTCATGTGCTGCTGACGTGCCCAAATCTGCACTTAATGCCAAAAAAGACCTGTACAAAAACAAAATTCCCTGAAATCAATCATGGCGGGGGCGGGGAGGATAAGAACGAGTCATCCGTCACTGAAAATGACTTTCTGATAAAGAAACAATGAGGTTTTTTTTATGCTTTACTTCCCAAATTGTTTCCTAAATACACATAAGTCCTCCAATTATTTTTTTTGTTTAGCTTTGGGTCTCCACAATATTCAAAAAAAAGTTTGTCTTACATTTAAATTTGATTAATCCTCAATTTAAAATTTCGTATGTATATAAAATAGAAAAAATGCTCGAACCTTTGATATTAAAAAAATAATAAATTTCATATTAAAATAAAATATAATCCAATTTAATCTTTTAAGTGGTGGAGTCATTGTGATTAAAGCGATTATTTAAAAAAAAACTCAAATTAAGTTTTTTATAGACAGGATACAGAAGATCAGAAATTATCTTAATACAAGTACATGAGTATGTTTTAAGAAAATCTTGGATAATGACAATAAATGTTTTAACTAAACATGTTGGACAATTAAAAGATCAAATTATACGTGTTACTAATTGATTGAGTCATTGCATTCAATATGATATCTCAGTGAAAATCTATAAAATGTTGGTAGATGACAATAATTTTGAGAAAATATAGTAATTAGTAATATTTTGAAGATTGGATTGAACTGAACAATTCAATAAGTAAATTATCGATTGGTCTATGATTCCAGACCTACTAAGCTCCAAAATCCTATAGCATATAAAAGCTATTTAAATTTTAAAAACCAATCAACCTATCATTTGAACCGATATTTTTTATGAATCAACTACAAATTTCTTAAATCAGTCAGTTCCCCAACTATATAAATATATAAATTCAAATTTCAAACTCATAAAATGCCTTTAGGATTATATTATTGCACTTCCATTTCACCTTAGCATGACCTATAAAGAACAAACAAACATATTAAATTTATAATTTATAAGATTTTATTCATACATTTTTTTTCCAGAAGTAGTAATCCATTAGGTAACAAAAATGGTACATAATACTCCAAATAAAAGACATTATTAAGACATAAATAAAATAAAGGCAGAGAAAGCAAGATATCAGGTAGAGATGGCCGACAAGAAACAGGGATCCCCCAACTAGAAGGAGGGCCATGCATGGCTCCGAATCAGAACACAAGCAATGTCACCCGGATCGGAACACCAGGAACACCCACCTCCCCCGATTGCAGGGACGCCACCGCTATCTATCCAGCCTCATTCGAGAATACATAGATCACCATTGAATTTTAATTATTCATAAAATTGTTATTAGTTATTCATTAAATTTTTAATTTAACATAAGTATATATTTTATATCATAAAACCATACTATATTATACAAACATTTATAATAAGTATAAAGATCTAACACTTCGAGTTGAAAAATGATTCTAAAACCTTTCCTATTTTTTGTAATTCTTTAATTATTAATAACATCTACTATACTAATCTTGTCATAATAGTGTCATGATTCAAACCCAATAATAAACCAATGGCTCATAGTGAGGTCTTTTTTTGTTCCAGTTTAAAAGATTGATTAGAACATATTTAATTAGTATTTATTCTCATTCTCTTTCCGTTAAAACATCCACTAAAACAACATTTGAAATCTTCTATTTCCGTGATCATTCATATATCTTTAATTTTCACTTCTCTTAGTATCTTTCGATATTCTTCGATCCTCAGCTAGGAGTAGTATTCAACTTTAAATATTAAAACTTCCAGGGACCTGAAAGCCAAAAACCGCAATAAATGATTCGTTCACCCAATTCACACATCAGACGAGAGCGAGCGAGACTGACTGTGAGAGATCAATTCGATCGCTTCGAGAGAGAGAGAGAGATGGAGGCGATGGAGAGTCCACGGAGTCCTGAAGCGGAGCTAGGGCACAGAGTGGAGGACCTGTGGGACGTCCAGGAGCCTCAGCTGACACCGTCGGAGAAGCTCAACTCCTGCTTCGAGAACATCCCGGTCTCTTCCTTCCCCCCCGCCCCCTCCTCGCAAGGTCTCTTTGAAACCCTAATCTTAACGACTTCTGCTACTTGTTTGATTCGATTCTCTGGATCTGCTTTTTGTTTGAAGAAAATTGGATGTCTGATGGGTGTGTTTTGATTTTAGAAGTTTTGGATGTCGGGATGGGTGGATGTGGGATGGGTGGTTTTGGATCAAAATCAGTGTATCTGATGAATAAGTGAAGTCTTGGCGGCGGAGGTTTTGGGGGGATTGAATCGGTTTTATAATCTGTTTGAATCAATGTTCTTTGTGTGGTGACTGGTGAGCTAAATTGCACTTGATGGGTTGAAGGACATGCCGTGAAGAATGCAATGATTATTATGTCTTAATGAGTTAGCATAAGCTGTGATAGCAATTTCAGTATTGGATGAAATTGCTTTTGTAACTATAGACAAAAGTAATGATGTTTGGATAAAAAAATGCAAGGAAAAGGAAACTGTTTTGATAAATGGTTATTTCAGGGAACTAATTTATGCAAGACAAGGATATGTTGGAATTCAAACTGGGGCTTGGAGAAATGAAAGAGTGGAAAATGCATACATGCATACATGTGGGGAAGGTCCCATTCGAGTTTTTTTTTTCTTTTCAAAAAATGGGGGGATTAATTATGGTGATGTCGAAAGAATGTCTTGATGATGATGGAAACTTATTGATCGGGACAATAAAATATGTTGATCTCCGCAATCAATCGTGTAGTATGTGATACGGGCGTCTGTTGGAGTTAGAATTATGAGTCAGTATTATGATATCTGGTCTTGGTTTCAATTAGAACATGGTCTTTGATTCTATCTGAGTAGTGGGTGTATCAATAATATAATCCTTTTTTTCTCTCGTGTTTAAATCAGAATTGGAATTGTTACTCTTCTTCTGTTTCTCCCGGATATGACTAATCAAAATGGTTAACAATTTATTGGTGCTGGGTGTTCAAAAATATTTATTAAATTTGTCTTCATGTTGTTTGCCTCACAAATATTTCACAATAATTGAATGTTGACACTGACCTTATTTTTCTTTGAATGTTGACACTGACCTTATTTTTCTTTGGATATCGGTGTCCAGTGATCGAGATACCTTCGGATTGTAGTCTTTCTGAGGCCGTAGACATACTATCGAAACACAAAATTCTGAGTGCACCGGTGCGAAATGTTGAGGCACCGGAAGATTCCAGCTGGATAGATAAATACCTTGGAATTGTAGAATTTGCAGGAATTGCTGTTTGGCTTCTACATCAGGTTGGCTCTTCAAATGTTTCTATTGAATGTAAATGTTCATATTTCCTGTCTCTACTATATTACGTTTTTCCGTTCGTCAGCTACTTCTGTACAAGACCTTAACATTTTTTTAATGTTCCAAGGAAAAAGTGTCTGACAGCACTATTTTATGGATAAAATAAATACAACATGAAGAATGAAATAAACATCCCTCAGAAAAGAAAAAGATAAACAGGAATTAAAACTTTGCTGTCTTAAACGAAAAGCCCTCGCGTCGAGTGGCAACGAGGTCGAGGTGACGGTCCAAGTTATCACTTCTATCGCCTTACCCATCCTTGAATTATTCGGTCATGCAATATGTATGTCGGAATGTATTAAGGTTATACTTGAGAAAGAGTTCGTAAAGAAGAGAACTAGGAGGTGGTAAGACCGGATCTATCCTCTGATCATTCCATTCAGCAAGTCCCACTGATCGCGGGAGTTTACTCTTTTTGGTACTTCGATGGATGTTCCTCTGTCTGATACAATAAAGGTAGATATAAGCCCCGGCCCTGTATTGCTTTTATTCCCTCGGAGGATCTTAGGCGTAAATGCAACGTTTGGCTGAACTTATTCATACCTACCTCCATAGCGCTCTTCAACCTGACCATCTTCAAGCTATCACCTCTATCTTCGCAAGGCATACTTTGTTTACTCTTTCCTTGGTCTCGACACTCAAATTGAACGTGAGGGCCGGCTATGGGTCCTTATCCCTATCACTTCCTCTCTCATTGGCAAGAAGGACTAGTCCCAGATGGTGATGGAGTCCGGAATGAAAGGGATGGGAACAATGGGGACAGGAGGTGTCGAGGGGTGAGCTTGACGAACCGCAGTGGCAGAGAAGGAGCACTGGCCCCTAGTCAAACCTATTGGGCCTTATTCCGTTTAGGCGGCTGGTCAAAAGCTCGGATGCTTCGCACCTTTTTTGATCATTGACTCGGAACTCTCAACTTTGTCTCTCTCCTACGTAGGCCCTTCTCTGGGACAGCGGACGTAACGGCGACAGCTGCAGCCACAAGACCTATGGATTCATCAAGGACGGGGTTCATACTTCAGCCAACTTCTGCTCTTCCTACCCTAAACCTTAAACATAAGAGTCATAGCTGTCACTCTGCCACAAAGTTCCGTCTTCCTCCCATGCTACACAAACTTCCTAAGAGGTCTAATTTTGCCAACATAGCGTAGGGATTCCCTTGACTTAGATTCTGCTGACTCAGATGCTGGGTGGTCTAACTTAAATGGAATCTGCTCGAACGACCAAAGTAGGATGCGGTTAGGAACGAAGAAGAGGACGAGGACTAAAGTCATCACAAGCAGGTTCTGTCTACTGAATAAACATAGCCCAGGTTTGAGGAAGGCAGAAAGTTATTAGTACAACAAAGTGACGAGTCAACGTCTTAGATAACAAAAAGGTGTGTGCGGACACGAGACGAGACTAAAACATAGAGAGGCGAGCGAAAGCTAAGTTTACTTTAATTACGAAAAAGAATGACTTTGACAAAGTTAAAAGACAAAGACAGAGAAAAGTAAATATCACTGGCTAACTAAAAACATAGTACCAATTGTGGTTTGAGTCTCTGGGTAATTCTTCAATGGCAGATCCGGTCTTCATTAGGAGTTGTATTTTCCCCTGGCTCGGAAGTTTGTGTGTAGCTGGCTGGGATAGTCCCATTCCTTGAAACCAAAGAGTTGTAAGTAACGAGTTGCAGTTCTTGCAATGGCTGAATACCTAGAAGAAACAAGACGAGAACCCATCCATAAACAATCCACGATCTCGTGTGTAGAAAGAATATACGCTCGGTCGCTCTTATACCGGAGTTCTTTTACAAAGTGTAGCGGACTAGGCTTTTGGTTCTGGCACCTGACCTAACCATAGGTGACGGTGTGGAGCAAAGAAAGTAGCTTCATTCGCTATCGGACGATGACTACCTTTCCCAAACGAGAAAGGAAGACTTTAAACAACTACAGCTCATGCCCCAGAAGCGTACCAGCAGCTGCCGCCTCAACAACTCTATCCCCCTTACCATGGGGACAATGGCCATGCCTCCGCCGATTACCACCCAGTAAGCACCTCTCACCAATAATCGTGACGATCCAGCTCAGTAGAAATTGAACCTCATTACTTCTACTAATGGTCACCCTTTATTTATGCATACTCCTATTTTGTTACTAGAGTCCGTGTTCTCAAAGTATAAGTTGTTAGAGTAAGTTCCGCCTATGAGTGGATTTTAGTTTATTAGATCGGTCTTTCTTTGTATAAAGAAGTAGTAAAGTATGTATTTCTTGTTTTAGTCGGGTACATAATTGCAAAGGGAAAAGGGGAAGCTGCCCTCATTCCTTTCTTTTTCTCAAAGGTAGAATTTCTTTTTTGATTGATGATTGCCTGAATAAATAGAGAAGACTCCCGAAGGCAACAGAGGGGGGATACCAAGATTCCCCCTCCGATATATCTCATCTTCAGTCTCCGTCTCTCATCGATGTATGTTTTTTCTTGTGATTCTAATTCAGTGATCTCCCGTTCAGTTGAAATAGACTTTATATCATTAATCAATTCTTTATCAACTTTCTTTCAAAAGAAGATATGCAATCATTCTTAAATCATCTTTATATTACTTTTGAAAAGAATAATAATAGATATTTTCAATGTATGAATATCGACAACTTAAAAATAAATGAAAGAAATGATAATTAAAGAGAGAAGAAGGAATCGAAGCAGTAGAGAGCTTAGCCGAACGATCATCTGTACTATTCTTTGGAGCGATCTCTATAAGCTACGGTTGAAGTTAGGTGCTAGGATTTACCACTTGCAAAAAAGCGGATGTTTATACGTGTATATTAGGTGCGAAAGAAGGAGGAGCAGCTTCACAGACACATACACTAAATACGACTTTTTCATGACTTAATAGAGAGAATTTCTGGATGCAGACCGAACACAAAGTCAACCCCAACTTCGCTCGGCTCACTTCGCCTCTCGGCAGCGATCTCGGTCTGTAAGTCAATGGTCAAATGGCTGGTAATTTATTATAAATTGAAGCATCGAGATAGCCTGACTTTAGCTTTGATAGTCAACCACCAACTTTACGAGCTTTGTTTTGTCTTAATTAAATAACCTACTAAGACCTTAGGGCTACCTCAAACTACTACCATCGCTCGCTTATGGTCAACTAGCAAGCTACCTCACTTGACTTTTGTACACAATTCCTTTTAGTCAAAGCTCCCTTATTCTAACGATAGGAAAACAAAGATCCAGATTATACTACCGGAGTCATTCCATAAACGGAAGATGTTCTCAAGGAATCCGTCAAAGGTGGGAAGCAAGTGAGTGATTCAAAGATGTGCCTCGGAGTCTTTGTGAGTGGTTCGAATTGACGTATGTAATCCTTTTACGAATGCGTGTTCAGTAAACTGCCTCCTTCTAGAGCAAGACCCGCACCACCCGAGATGGAAGGCAACCGACCAAGATTGCAAGACAGAGACAAGCTCCCTACCCATCCAGGCAAGCGCCAAGGATATCTCGCTTCTTTGGTTCGTTCGATACTAGCAACTAAACTCACGCCTAAGGTTAAAGGCATACTGGAGCCTCACGGAAGAAAGCCATGCCTCCTCGTCACTGATGTGATGGTTCGAGACCTTCCTCCAACCTTTGTCACCCTACACATTATCTACGTCCTTTCGTGGCGTAGTGGGGTTTAGTTGCTAGTGAATGTGAATCCATTTCATACTTTGACACAAGAGTTTCGTCAACTGGACTTGACAGCTTTTTTAAAAATCAGATCTAATATAATGAGAAGAATGCCGATAAAGACAGCCACAAAAATCCAGCCACAAGTATATGCATTAGTAGTACAAACTACAAAGTATGCATATATTTTGTCTTTGCACATCCAGTAGATGAACTGTGCATTTTTCTAGAATTAATAGATTAGACAAACTGTTTATGCGCGTAGTTTATATAGTCTTTTTAAGTATATATGCCATAAAATTGTACATATATATGTAACTGTGACTGGATCTATTTTTTGTCTAATGAATGTATCTGGGTGTTCAGCACTTTTTTCATTTTAAGGATTTCATCTATCTTATCCGTGCTGATCAAATGGATTTTCTTCTTCAAAGAACCTCTCTGAATAGTGAGCTTGATTTGGTGGAAACACAAATATCTGATTCAGTAGAGTTTTTAAGGCAGAATTGTTAAGTGGAGAACCTGGTCTCATATTATGGTGAAGACCTTTCAGAAAGGACTAATTTGATAAACCTTCAAAATATGAAAATGTCATACTTGAGTTCAAGTAAAATGTGGAAAGTTGTATGCATGATTGCATTCTACTTGTAATATATCCTAATTAATTTTTTTCCATTTCTACTCTAGTGTTCGGCAGTACATAGAGTAGCACTATGGATGAAGAATGGTTTCAGTCTTCTTATAATATTTAAATTCATCTCACTCTCAGCAATATTTTTTTGAAATAAGATTGGAGCTTCATATTAAAACATGTCAGTATGCCACCCCTCAAACAAAGGGAGATAAAGAAGAGTAAAAGGAGATGAGGGATCTTCAAAATGAAGGAGAGCAAAATAGTAAAAGTAAGATAAATAAGATTAAAAAAGAACAAAGAAGCCTTAGAAGATCGTCTTCAGCCATCCCAATTGAGTCCATGAGTAGATAAAGCTTATTCATCTCAGCAATATACCGCGTGATTTTGTGCCATGGGGTTGTTTCAGCCATCTGGCCGTTCTTCTCATCATTACAGATCTGTCCACATGAAACAAAATATGAAGGTAGGTTAGAACATCATGGAATACAGTATAGAAACTTCAATGAGCCATGAGTCCTATTCACTAGTCTTTAGACCACCATAATATAATAAGGCATATTCTCATTTAGGTCACAGTCCTCTCATATATTATGTTCGGCTTGTCATGATTTGCCTTTGTAGCATATAGCTTATATGGAAACTGCATTGACGTGTATGGTTATTCTTTATTTATCATCTTTCTGTTACCAATTTCTACCTCTTTTAATCTGTGGGAGCTTAAAGGATGTGTTATATGTAATTATACATGTATTCTACGCCCCAGTCCGAAGCAGTAGCTAGTGGAGTAACTAATGGTGTGGGGCCTAAAGACTCGGAAGAAGCCTCAATGGGTGGAAGCTTCTTTGAGAATCTGACCTCTTCTGACTTCTATAAGCATACAAAGGTTCTCATCTTCTATCTTCTTCCTTTCCAAGGCATTTAAACCCGTGTCTCATGTCAGTGTTTTGTACAATTCTTAAATAATTTATGGCCCCCTACAGGTTCAAGACATCTCAGGATCATTTCGTTGGGCGCCATTTCTTGCGTTGCAAACATCCGACACCTTCCTGACCATGCTCTTACTGCTATCCAAGTACAGGATGAAGAGTCTTCCTGTAGTTGATCTGGGTGGTGATAAGATCGATAATGTCATTACACAATCTGCTGTGGTACACATGCTAGCAGAATGTGTCGGGTTCGATTGGTTTGAAAGGTGGGGGAAGAAGCAATTGTCAGAAGTGGGTCTTCCGATCATGAGACCGTCTGAACTTGTCAAGGTGCGATACTGCCCGAGCTATGTATTCTCTGTATGCATGAACACCTATTGGGAGCTCATAGATGACATTATAATCGTTCTCTCTGGTTTTTCAATTTCACATGTACGTGTAGGATCAGAAAGCTAAATGGAGCTAGAGGAATAGAAACATATGCTTTTAGAATTACTGTAACTCCTTTCTACAGAATGTCTGTAACCATAACAGAAAGAGTCGGGGGTTTAGTGCAAAGTACACATGCAATCCCCACATCTTTTATTTCTTTTTATTTTGTGTAACAAAGCTTGTACTTTCATATCAAATGAAGTACATACTCCAGTGAATTGTATATGTCCACTTGCACATAAGATAAATATTACATGCTTCATCTAATAAAGCATATAATACCTTGTTAGCAAAATGAGAGTGCATGTGGAGTTGCATATAAGAACAACATGTAACAGTGCCCATTATGAAAAGCTTCCTATTCATAGAAACTGAAGAAAATAGGCTTTGCTCATATTAGTGATTGAGGTTTTGATTGAAAGTATTTATCTGTATTTATATTTCAGCTCATCATCTATAGTAATATGTTTCCTGATTCTCTGCCTATATAGGTAGTGGAGTGAGTCTTGCGCTCAAAATTCAGGTTCATTATTGTTCATTTCTTTTTCAGTTTTCATGGTAGTGATGAGCAATCTAGATGTATGCATTTAAAATATATCATTCACCATTTGTTGGTCCCACAAATGAAGAGTACTATACAATTTGCATCTTACTGAACTTTTCAATTCATAACCCTCCATCATTTGTTCACTCTTGTCATAATAATGCTTCATGATTATGCTAAGACCTATGTCTATGCTTACTCTTTCAGGTAATGGAGGACGAACCAGTTCTGCAGGCCTTTCAGCTCATGAGGAAGAAAAGAATCGGTGGTCTTCCTGTTGTTGGAAATGATGGAAAGGCAGTTGGCAATATAAGCATCCGTGATGTTCATTTCCTCCTAACTGCCCCTGAAATATACAAGGATTACAGGTAGGTCCTTTTAATATTATGAATTTCTTGCACTTATCAACTAGCATAATAATATTTCCAACGTCGCTGATTTGCATCTTAGTAAATGGCCTTTCTTCCATCCCATAAAAAATTAGATAATATAATTCTAAAATTAATCATTATTATAATTTTAACCCACATGGGCTTGGCTCTTTGGATAAAGCCATGGGTTTGCTCTTATAGGTCTCGAGTCCAAACCAAACCCCCCACCCCCACCCCCACCGGTCTTACCTGATGTACTGGTTTGTTTTTTATTCTGTGCATGCAGGATTTTTTTTGCATAATAAAGTTGGTTTCCTTATCACTAAAAAAAACTATTGTTAAATATATTTTGAACACATTAATTTGCTGACCAGAAAAAGAAAAAGTAATAATGGTCAGTTTGGTAACCCTGATCCAAAAAGAGAATTCCTCCTTCAGGAATATAATTCTGATAGATTTTGTCTAGAACACCCAATAACGATGATGCAGACACTCTAGCTGAAGAAAAATGAGGAATGGTTACTGAACTGGCGCACTTTCCTTGAAAAATTCCTCTAAAATGCGGATACAATGAAAATGTCCATGTGTTGAACAATGCAGATCAATCTCGGCCAAGAACTTCCTAACTGAGGTCAGAAGATACCTGGAGGACCACCACGAGGCCTCGCCGATGTTGCTCGGGGTCATCACATGCAAGAGGGACGATACGATCAAGGAAATCATTCTGAGGTTGGACTCGGAGAAGATACAGCGCATCTACGTCGTTGACAGGGAAGGGAATCTCGAGGGCGTGATCACCCTTAGGGACATCATCTCGAGGCTGGTCCATGAGCCCCACGGCTACTTTGGTGATTTCTTCGATGGCGTTGTTCCGCTGCCGGAGAACAGCAGGGTTTGATAGGAACCCAAATCATGACTGATGGTATGCTCTGTGTGTGTGTGATATTCTAGGGTGTCCCATTGTATGTTCTTCTAAGGCTGATCTAGGTTTTTTTTTTGTCTTGTATGTTCATCTCAATCAAGTGTGTGTTGTTCTTTTACATGTATGTTTTGTCTTCCATGTAACCTTTCTCAGGCTTGATGTAATAATCATAACGTGCAGGCCCCATTGTGTTCATCACCATTGTTTTGTGATTATTTTTTTGTTGGGGGGGGGGGGGGGGGGGGGGGGGGGTGTGTTGGTGCGGCTTGAAGATAATTACATGAAGTACAAAAAATTCCATATATACATATATATAATTTTTTGATATTTCAATTAAATTTTTTTATTTCACATAATCTACCTGAATTGGAATATTGAGAAAGAGTAACTTTCATTCTCAATCAGAGTTATCAAACTGACTCTGAATAATTTACATATAACTCTATGGAAAGTTAGTTAAAATGGTTTTAGTTTCTTTTTCAATCACTATCTAGACTTCGGAGTTGATTTTGTTCGACCAAGAGATTGCATCAATGTAAAAAATCATGGAGTCAGAAATGGAAAATTATGCGAAAGACTGTTTTTTTAGACATTCTTTTACCTTATTTCCTTTTCCTACATGCCAATGCTTATGACTCATTCACTTACCCTTCTCTGTTCCTAAGTATAATGCATGATCTGATCAGTTGTTTGAAACAGGAACAAGGTATTGAATGTTAGAATACTTTCTAATTAAATGGACATTGAAATTTGAGATTTAATTAATTGAGCAAGAAAAAAAAATTAATTACCAAAAATTTTAAAAAATTTCCAAGATTAATTTATTAGACTAATAATAAAATGAGAATCAATAGATTCAATACACCTCTTATCACTAAATTAAAACATTGAAAAGCACCAATATGGCAATATGAGACACTCCCTTCAATCCTTTGATGAGTAATTTGTGATTGGAGGGACTAGTTAAGTTAGGCAATGGATCCCATATTAAAAGGCCTTTAATCTGTAATGCTCTTTTAACTAAACATTAATTAATTTGTAAGGGCCAATAGTTAAACCTAATCAAGTTAGATTTTAACTATAACAAATGACAAAATGTCAAATATATCTCTTAAATAAGATTTTGATTATATAAATTACATATGTTATTTGGTAGTTGTATAAAAACAAATAGCATGTAATTGATGTATATAAAACTACAAGTAATTCATAACATGAATAAAACCAACTTCACAAATTCTCTAACATAGACAAATCTACCCACAAAGTTACCAGACGTTCGCTAATGAGTACCGCGTCCTCAAAATTGTAACCTTCCCTCTGTCATAGAATAAAGGCGGAAATATCTCTTCAGCTCCGAGGAATATCTTTCAAAACAGAAATCAACCCAGAGCTCTCATCCATAGCAACTACTTTTGATGCCAATTTGGTTGATAATCTGAAACTGTCACTCCGGTCCAATGGATCCCTCCGACCCAGTCTTGGACAAAGGTAAACTCGGATGGATCTCTATCGGATGATAGAGGGGGATATGACGCTCTACTAAAAAATGACAGGGGAGACTTTCTTATTGGTGTGGCTGGACATTGCAACCTTCCAACCATTAACCTCTTGGAATTCAAAGGTATTCTTGGAGGATTGGAAATTGGTCTCCAACATGGAGCCTCAAAAATCTGGTTCGAGTCTAACTCCACCACAGTCGTCGCTTAGCTGAAGGGTGAGGGAACCCTTCCATGGACTGCGTTCCGAATACAGCGTTCCATACATCATGGTCTTTCATCCCTACAATCATGGAAAGTCTCTCACATCCACCGTGAAAGAAACAGTGATGCAGATGAGTTGGCCTCTCACCGTACCACTTTGGGTGAATCTATCATCTGACCTCATCAGATATGGCAATCACTAGAGAATTATCTAAGCTCTAACAAAGATGGCACGATTTATTTGCGCAGATCCTAAATATCTATAGGAGTTTTTTGGGTGATTCTCCTATCCTGGATGCATTTTTGAACTCCTCCTTTGTGAGGATCAGATCTCCTTTTTTGTAAACATTGCAATGTAAATCTGTAGATTTTGTTCAGTTACAGCAATACAAAATTTTCTAATTACCAATAATAATAAAAACTTCACAAATTCTCAAGAGACACATAAATAAATAAAAAAACACAAATTACCCACATCTCAATCTATCACCAAAGTAAAACCAAATCGCAAACAACATTAGATATCCATTAAAACAGAAGCAGAGTCACCAAAAATCCAAGCTTTACATTTATCAATTCAATCCACAAAAATCAAATCAAAACAAAAGTTCAAGTTCCAACTATATTAGTGATCCACTGATCCCTATCAGTCATAAAAAAAAACCTCCAAAATCTGCAACAATGGATATGTTGCAATATTAGTTAAATCACTAATACTGCTTAGAACCACCACTACTATCACTAAATTAAACACATTCAATTTTTTAAAACTGAAACTTTATATCAATTTTTTTAAAACTGAAACACAAATCACCCACATATTAAATCCATCACCAAACTAAAACCAAACCACCAACAACATCAGACATCCATTATATTATCAATTCAAAATCCAACCTTTACATTTATCAATTCAATCCACAAAACCAAAACAAAAACTAAAGTTCCAATTCCAACTACATTAGTGATCCTCATCAGTCATCATCAACAAAAAAAACTCCAAAATCTGCAACAATGTATATGTTACAATATAACTGATACTTCTAAACTACTACTAGTACTACTAATACCAATATTAATCCGAATAACAATTCAATCAACCACCAGTGACTTCAGTACTCCGGCACGGCGGGGAGGTTGAGGTCGAACAATCCGGTGATCCGGACCGCCCGACATGGCTCCTCCTCCTCCTCCTCCTTCAGTCCTTCTTGGGCTGGGCATTGTAATGTGACCTGATGTGGCCTCCCAAAGCCTGGCCGGATGGGAACACCTTCTCACACACATTGCATCTGTGGTCCTTGCTCGGCATCACCGTTGATGGGTTGGGCTCCTCCATCGGACGGTCCTTCTCCTCCGCCTCGGAATCCGCGCTCACCGGCGTCGCCTCGGAATCCGCGCTCGATGGGTGGTGGACCTCCACCCAGTGGCCGCCGCCGGAGAGCATCAGGAGGCACTCCGCGGCCTCCTCCACCTCCGAGAGCGATGAAGGGGAGGCGAGGAAGTCCCGCCTCGGTTTTCGCGACCCGCGCTTCCTCTTCCTCGGTTGCGGCGGCGCTCCTTCGCCTCCTCCTCCGATGATGAAACCCAACAGTGGGGGCTTGTTGTCGGAGCGCCACCTCATGTGACCGTAGAGGGCCTTCAGAGACCGGAAGACCTTCCCGCAGAGCTTGCATGAGCACGGTTTCCGAGGCGGGTTGTCCTCCTCGAGAAGAGGTTCGGAGGAGGAGAGGTGGGACCTCATGTGTCCGCCGAGAGAACTCCCGCTCGAGAAGCTCTTGTCGCAGAATCTGCAGATGTGTTGATGCTTGTCTTCCCCCCATTGAAGCTAAAACAGAGCACGAGAAGGAGAAAACAAAGAAACCCAGATCAAAAGGAGGGAGTTTTGATCGGATATGTGGCTTCGCAAGCTTTTTCAGAGGATTTGAAGACAACCCAATGGAGGATTTCAAGTGGGTCTGTTCACAGAGAGAGAGAGAGAGAGAGAGAGAGCTGGTCTTGCTGAGAATTTATAGAATGAATGACAAAGATAGAATCTTTGATTTGTTTCTGTGATTGATTTTGATTGATTTTAATTAATGCAAATCTTGGATTGATTTGGTTATGGTGGGGGAGCAAATCTAAGCTTATGTTATTTGAATATGTAATATAATGTGAGTGTTTTGGATTGAAGTGATGAACTCCATCTATACTTCTTTATTTGATTTTCCATGTATAGAACTTGTCTTAACAAAGATTGGAAACATTGCATACTGCTTAAATGTTAGTTGTTAGTTGTATAAAAACAAATAACATGCAATTGAATGGCACATGCAATCACTTCATAACTTAAATTACATCTACTTCATCACTTTTGAAGCAAAACATGTTCAATTGTATAAACCAACACAAATCACCCACATAAAAAAAAAAGATCAATCCATCCCCAAAGTATAACCAAACCACCAACAACATCAGACATCCATTAAAGCAGCAGTGTCTCCAAAACTCCAACCTTTACATGAACCAATTCAATCCACAAAACCAAAACAATAATAATAAATAAATAAACTCCAAAATTTGCAACAATGGATATGTTGCAATATTAGTTGAATCACCAACATTAGTCATCCATTAAAGCAAGAAGGCTCTCCAAAAATCAAAGCTTTACATTTATCTTCCAATTCCAACTATATTAGTGATCCTCATCAATTATCAACAAAAAGCCTCCAAAATCTGCAACAATGTATATGTTGCAATATAAAATGATACTACTTACAACTACGACTAGTACTACTAATACCAATATTAATCCGAACAACAGTCCAATCAACCACCAGTGACTTCAGTACTCCGGCACGGAGGGGAGGTTGAGATCGAACAGTCCGGTGATCGGGACCGCCCGACATGGCTCCTTCTCCATCTCCTTCTTGGGCTGGGCATGGGCATGGGCATTGTAATGGGACCTCATGTGGCCTCCCAAAGCCTGGCCGGAAGGGAACACCTTCTCACACACATTGCATCTATGGTCCTTGCCCGGCATCACCGTCGATCGTTTGGGCTCCTCCATCGGACGGTCCTTGTTGTGGTACGCGCGGTGCCCTCCGAGAGCCTGGAAGGAGTCGAAGGTCCTCCCGCAAGTCACGCAAGTGTACCCTCTCTTCTTCTTCTTCTCTCCTCCTCCGCCTCGGCATCCGCGCTTGCCTCGGAATCGGAGCTCGATGGGTGGTGGTGGTGGTGGTGGTCCTCCACCCAGACCCAGTGGCTGTTGGAGAGCAACAAGAGGCACTGCGCGGCCTCCTCCACCTCCGAGAGCGATGAAGGGGAGGCGAGGAAGTCCTGCCTCGGTTTTCGCGGCCCGCGCTTCCTCTTCCTCGGTTGCGGCGGCGCTCCTTCGCCTCCTCCGATGATGAAACCCAACAGTGGGGGCGTGAGAGAGCTGAAGACCTCCATTGAAGAAACCTCAAAAGCAATGCAAACAGAGCACGAGAAGGAGAAAACAGAGGAACTCAGATCAAAAAGGAGGGAGCTTTGATCGGATTTGTGGCTTCTGATGAGAACCCAATCGAGTATTTCAAGTGAGAGATTGAGAGAGAGAGAGAGAGAGATGGTCTTGCTGAGAATTTATAGAATGAATGAGAAAGATTGAATCTTTTGATTTTGATTTGCAGACAGGTTGTGATTTCAATCAATGCAAATCTTTGATTTGATTTGGACAGCTGTAATAATATAATGTGACCGTTGATCCTCAATTAAGCGATAAATTACTTAAGTGGTTTGAATTAATGTATAAAGTGAGGAACTCTATGTACTTATTTATTTGTTTCCATGTATAGAACTTGTATAACAAAGATTGGAATAACTAGGTTTAATTGTTGTTTTTTTTTTCATTTTATTGCATGCCAGTATGCCACTATATAAAATATAATATATTTTTATTGAATAATGAATAAAATTATAAGACGTGTGTTACATACTTGTAACAATAAAAAATTGCATGCATGCTCTTAATGATTTGAAATGTTGCATACATACCCACAAAATTAAAATATTATAAGTTTTTGGATGGTTGATAAATAAATGAGGAACCCTATGTACTTATTTAATTGAATAATGAATAAAATTATAAGATGTCACTTTTTCTCTCAAAATACGGGAATTGTCTATACTTTATCTTTTTTATTTCTTATGCCATATGAGATAACATGTGATTTAACTCAATTATTTCCTTATCCCAACCATTATCCCAATGCCAAATTAAGCCTAAATTGGGTTAGTGGTGTTTTTCAGATTATAACTTATGAATTTTTTTAAAAAAATATTGGACATTATTACCCTCATTTTATTTACTAAAGACAAACATTTTCATCTCCTCTAAATATTCCTTTCATCTTCCAAAAATTTGAGATAACACATGTAAGAGTAAAACTTTAAATTATAATGTTTTTTTTTCTTAGATAAAATTTAGATTATAACTGGAACATTTTGGTTGTGTTTTTTTATTAATAGAGATCAGGTTCTTTATTTTTATCTTTCAAGTTCTTTTTTTTTATTAATTAATGTGAAATCCAAGATTTCATTAATTTTTTTCCATGTTATTTAATGTTAATGGAGGATGAATGGTCATCATTATTTTATAAGTAAAACTACATTATTTTATCAAAGAGAAATTAAATTTAACTTCTATTTTTAGAGAGGTATTTTTAACAATTACACAACAAAATGCTAGTTTACAACTTATTCTAACAAATATCAACAACTGCTTATTATCTGTTTTTCAACAGCTACAACAAACATGTCAACTACTAATCTGAAAAGTTATAATTTATAATCTATATGTCATAATCTATCATTTGTAAATTAAGCTACAACAAAAATGGCTCCCTGAATCAAATTATCACCAGTTTACATAGAATATTCCAAAAATATTTCACTAATGGAACTCCAATAAACCTATAAAATACGAACAAATCTGATTTAGTCCTTTGTTGGAAAAAATACAGTTGTTTTTCTTGAAAATTCTCCCGCCATCCTTACTATACTCATCAGCAGTTAAAAAAAAGGAAAAAAAATCAATATAACTCCCACAAAAACTTGAAAAATTGGAAAAGGTTCGTATAAAATCAACAAATCACTTAATGTCCACCATAGATTTAGTTAGTGTATCACAATAATAGTTTATGGAAAATGATACATCCACCCCACATTATAACCCCAATATTGCAGGCTACACCAATTTTCTTTTGTAAAAAAAATATATAATTATACACTCTCCAAATGAAGTGCATGTTATATGAAATGAACTATATATTTAGATATATTGATGTGTTTTTTTCAAGTTAAAAAATTGATAAAAAAAAAAAATTATATCATATATCATGATAGAACCCCACACATTATGATAAGTATATATTATGTTATCAAAGAGTATGATGCTGTAAAATGGACTGAGTGTATCAACGCTCATAATTTATCTAAGTAAATCTTAAAAGAGTATTATAATCATTTATCATGTATGGTTAGAATTAACTACATATCTAGTTAGTTTCAGTTACTAAAATAAATAGTCAAATAAAATAAGGATCTTAAGAGATTTACCCATTTTACACTTGTTAGACAAAATCATATTTACACTTGTTAAACAAAATCAAAGCACATTATATGTTGATACACTCAATTTGTTACAATAGTACAATATACATTACAGTGTATACGCTGCACCATTGCAGTGTGTGAAGCATTGAATTTAAAAAAAAAAAATCATTTTTTCAAAGAAAAAAATACATTAGTGTATCAAAGTGTATATTTCAATTTTCATAACAATATATACATCAATGGGCAAATACATATTTAAAAAAAAATGGAAAACCTGCGGATGGGGCTACTAACAGAGGCTATGAACAGGGCTGGACATATCATTTTCCATCAGCAAAATTAAGAATATGCAATGGTTCTAACAGACCTGTTAAAGACTTACCAGACAAAAAACAAAAAATTCATTCACATGATCAAAATATACCTACAAAACAATTGGATGAATTACATCACCTCACTATATAAATGAAATGATAAGATGTTAAGGAGGGGGTCAGACGAGGACAAAAATATATATGAATTCAGTTGTTGCAGCTTCTCTATGTCTCCAGTGCAAAAGCATACACAAATGTTGCATGGTATGGCATGCTTTAGTTCAGTATATAAGTTGCATAAGAACACATTGACTATCTAGGGAACTTGGAAAAAGTCAGTAAAAAGCTCTGTGATGACCTCAAAATTTAAATCAACATGACTGATCACACTGCATTTTCCATATAAAAAAAAGGAGTAACCATTGTCAATTAGTTTATATCGATACAAGTAATAAATTAGCATCTACATCCACCCTTCTATAAAATTAGCATGTCATAGCATAGGATATAAAAGGCTCTGATTCTGAAGGATCCACCAAAGGACTTTGAATGTCTCAAATAGTTTGCCAGTATAATATGCAACAAACAATTGAGAGTTGGAAATAAAATGGGGCATTCAATGATAGGCATCCTTGGAAACATGTCAACTAAAAGTTTTTGCAGAACAATGACAGAAAGAAAACATATTCCTTCTCTATTTCAATCCCAAGCCCGTTCCATAATGTCTCACAATAATTTAACACTAGCAATCACAGAGCAGATACATCTTAAGAAACCATAAAACTGCTGCAAAATTGTGGCAGGCAAAACAAAGGGATCAGAAGTTATACCATATTTACTATGGTCGAGGTGGTCTTCAATGTACATCGGATAAATCGACAATTCTTCTTATCATATTCTGTTTCCACCGTTTCAAGAAACCTGGATGCCTCGATATCTTCCAGATGGATAATAAGCTACTCAAGCCACTGACATCTAGTCTTACTACGCCATAGAATGATGCATGTATAAAATATGGTCAAGAGAATTATTTAGGTGACAGATGCATGGAACATGCAATTTGCTCAAGGAACAGTGGGAGTCTACAACCAAAGATAATCTTGGATAAACATCTAGAAGAAAGGCTAATAGATGCTACACTTCATGAATAAACATCTAGAAGAAAGGCTAATAGATGCTACACTTCATGAATAGGTGCTCTGTGATTCCCTCCTCATTTGGGAGCTCATTTTCTTCATACACCTTTGTCATAAATCTGTTCTGATAAAGTGATCATGTGATGATGAGATGTGGAAATGGTTTTGGAAGAGGAAAAAAAGAAAATGAAGAAATGAAGCGAAATTTCAATGATTAATCCCTCAAGCAATGTGTTGGTGTATATGGCTAACCCGAAATGAAGGCCTCCTCCAAAAAAAAAAAAAAAAAACAGAGAGAGAGAGTTTGTGTGCAAAACACTTGGGCATTAATTTCTTACACGCTTAACAATTGGGTGAAGATGATACTTCAAGTGGAGCATCCTTCATCTATTATGCGTTTATCATGGTTCGGGAGGATTTTAACTTTATGTATCTTGGTCGTTTGGGAGTAATCTCCTAATCGGCTTGCATTTTTCTTTTCTTATTTCTTGTATGGAGATCCCTCGTCTCCTTATTTTGAGGGCTTTTTAATATAAGTCATTACCTCTTTCAAAACAAAAAAAAAAGTGATCATGCGAATGATAAGAACTTTAAGAGGGTGTTTGTTCTTCCATATCACCTTTGACTTTGACAACTGTGCACACTTGAGGCTGTTTTCTCTCTCATCAACCAATCATAACAAGTTTGACTGGGAATCCCTACCTGAAATCTGGCGTCCATGATAAGCTAACCTCACCCCTTAAATTGATGACCTCAACATTCTGTAAAGCAGAGAAGAGCGTTTGAAATTCTTGCAGCTCTAACTCATTTAAGTTTCCAAGGCACCCCATCACTGTTTTTCATTCATGGTTATCCACACTGCCCAGCAAACAGCTCAAGGGAAACAAAGCAATGAATTTTTCTTTCCCATCCTTGTTCCCCTTCTTTTCGACTTACCTAAAAAATCCACCACAGATTATGGGACAGAACAAAAGGTTGTCAAAGAAAAAACTACTTTCCTTCAACTAACTTTCCTAAAGAATCCAACCAAGGGAATTTTTTTCCCCTTGAGGATTGTCAGCAGACAGAGGGATTGCGATGCTTTAAGAAGTTAAGGATTGTGCTATTGGAACATATTGGCTGACATTTCTTTTAAAACTGCCTGAATTGGATGCTACATCAAGCCTGGTAACCTAAGTACTTACTTCAACATAGAAATACGATTATTGAGTACTAACATGCAAAAGGAATTAGAAAGGTTGAACTCCAAAATCATCAAGACAAACAACACTGATCCGATCATTGTTCATGGTCGACCCTTGACAGAATTATTGCATCTGAGGATTGTGAAAAAAAAACTTCAGTGTGCCATGCACTAGTAAAAGTGACGGATATATTCATTGATGTTTACACAACTAAGGTTTCATGAAGCCCGACAGGGTATTCCAAAGAGATTGTCAAGTTGCAATAGCAAGAGATATTCTAATCCTATTTCTAAACCTATTTCTAAACATCTAAACTTCTCTGTTAGGACATGATTTTAACGTCTTTATTCATTCTTGGTTCAAAAGAAGTCACTTGAATGTTTTCACGCATTATTGGCAGGGTGGCCACTTGCCCAATCCACCTAAAGTGTAAGTGCTATATTGTATGTCAATTTGGACAGCTTGACAAGATCAATAATTTTTGTTTTTTGCATTATGATTTATTTAATATAATTTTGGTGTTTTATGGTAAACAAATGAGTTATTGCAGTTTATGCACTATTTTTTTTTCATTTTTATGGAAAAATGGGACATCGCCACCATTAATTTTACTGAGAACAAATTAAAGGGAGAAAAAAACAAAGTTGTGCGGTATATAAATCAGTTCAGGAGGTTGTCATATGTTTATTAGTTTCATGCATAATTAAATGCACTGCAAATTTAACTAATAGGTAAATCGATAAATTTATAAGTTGTTGTAGGGGTTAAATATCATCCTAAGTGTTTCTCAAGAAAAAGTTCACAAGTGTGGTGTTCGAGGGTGAGAAGGGACATTTCAGTGTCTGAAATGATGAGCTTCTTCAGCAACTACAGCAGAATCATACTGACCCATTGAAGGAAGATCACGTGTCATGGAGAAGAAGCATTGACAAGAAATTCTCAGTCATATCATTGTATAAGATGTCATCCCAACTGCTACTCAATCTTCTATGTGGGCTAATGAGAGAAATCAGATTACACAAGGCTGGTTGGGTATTGCTCTCCCTTGTAGATGCAAGCCTTAAATACAGATTTTGACTCCTAAAAAGAATACAAACCTGATTAACAGAGTTACTGAGCCCCAAATTATGGGTAACCATTGGTCCAGGTGATATAGTTCAGGCTTCATGGTTTGTCATCAGGGTTATTCTTTCTCTTTCATCTGCTCTCCTCTCCTCGCTTTGGAAAGGATATCCTTATCTCCCTCTATCTGGGGGTCTTCTTCTAATAAGATACTCCTATTTCCTCTCAAAAACTCTTCCTTGCTGTGTGTTCTTCCTGGCAGTAGGGCCGAAACATCTGATCATCTCTTTGTTAGATTTCCATTCAGCAAGGATAAGAAGATTCAAGCAAGCTTGGGGGAAACAGATCAAATGACAGATTCAAGGAGAAGATGTGTAGTTCCTCGAAGAAATGAACTAATGAAGAAAGGGGATCACAGCATATGAAGATTTAAACCATCATCTGTCAAGATGTTTGTTGGGCAATGTGTTGACAAGGAATGGCGGAATAAATTGCATCCTGAATATTCATTGGTTTTATGATTTCTTAAACACTTGGTGTCCATGTATCCTAAAGGGAAGGAGAACCATCATTTCCTTGGAAGGGGTCTTTTCATGTGGAGCGAGGCTTATTTGTATGGGTGGGGTCTCTATAAGAAATATTCCTGGTGTTCCCAAGCATCTGTATTCACTTTTGTTGCTTGTACCTTTTAATGATCTTCATTGAATATATTTGGGATGCTGCCCTTTATTAAAAAAAAATAAAAGTAAAAAATAAAAACAATTCTTGAACCTGTGTTCTATTATGTCATGTATGCAAAACAAATAATTCTACATATGAAATTTCAAGCAAACAATAAAAGAACATGACCTACACAAATCAGATGGCACAAACAAATCAGAACCTCAGCAAGAAAAGCAAAAAAATTCAACATACTCTGACCTTACAAAGTTCCATAAACAACCAATGAATTCACAGGCAGATGGCACTCAAGTAATATCAGATAAAATCCTGACATTTACACTAGAAAAAGCAGTATAGATATACATGTACATTGTTATTGGGAAACCTAACAGGAATTCAAGGGCAAGTATTCCCAAAGTCCAATTCTTATAACATAAACAAACAAACAGCAAAGAGAATAAAAAACCAACAAACAAACTGTCAAAGCTTTCAAAATTCAATGAGATATGGGGGTATTCCTTACAAACTTGTTCTGTTTTTACGGTAAAGACAGGGTTCGAATCCAAGACATCTTGGTTGCAAATCCGGTTGCCTTTACGAACTTAATTTCCTCCTTGGATGGTTCATCAGACCTGGTGACCCTTCAAACAGATCCGACAAATGATTCTCCAAGTCATCCGGTGTGTACTTTATGTACTTGCCCGCATGTCTCCCACCCTCCAAGTGGCTCCCGAACCTCCCTAGGAACGACCTGTACGCCGGGATAACCTTCTCCGATATCGAGATTCGAAGCTCCTCACGGAGCTGCTCATCCGGGACCTTCCAAGCTGTCTGAATCCGATACACCTCCTCAAACCCTGCATTAAAGCTCTTGAATCTCTCCTTGAGAGCCACTTTCGACACACTGCTAGAGCTCCCTCCACTTCCAATCCCTTCATCCTTCAAATATGACAAGACCTTCGTCCATGAAGCCCTCAAATAGGCAGTTGCATACTGGCGGACCTGTCCCCGCCTTGTCCTCACCCAATGATCCCCCAATACGGTCCGAAGATCCGAATCCTTCACTTTCTTAACAATGTAGAGGACATTATTCATCAAAAAAATATATCCCATCGCTGCATCCTCATAAAGCTTCGACTTTTCGTCCAGATTCGTTTCCAAATACGATATCAAAGACAGAAGCCGCCGCCCAAGTGGCGTACATTGTGCATTTTCATCACCATCACCATCACCATCACCACTATTATCACCATCCAATCTCTGGTCCTCTAAAAGCTGGTTGAGTGAATCGCTGTAATCGACCAGCAATTTCACATAGTTCATGACGTAGCGGGACAGCGGGTGGATTTCCCCACCCTGTATCGGTTTCCTCGATGTCTCATTCTTCACCGCGCTCTCGAACTCCGCAAACGTCCCCCTCGCGGCGTCCCCCAGCCCTTCCAGTATCTTCTCCGCCTCCTCGAGGAGGAAGTCCCCGGTCTCACCCAGGAACAGCCCCTGCAAGTCCCCGAGCACGTCGTTCAAGGCGTCGTACATGTCAAGGATCCTGAACAGCTTCTCGGATGACCTCCTCCCGACAGAAACAGCCTCGCCGAAGTTGAGGAGCTGGATGACGCAGCCCTTAGCGGTCTCCGCAAAGCACGCCTCGGAGTCCGCGTCCGCGAAGACAAGGTCACAGAGGCGGCGCTCCCCGGCGAGGAGGACGCGCACAGAGACCTTCACGGCGCGGACCCACTTCTTCATGCGCTCATCGAGGGACCGCCACTCGATCCGCTGGACCTCCTCGATCGAGAGGCGGTCAACGCCAAGGACCTGGAGGGACTCGTCGATGACGCCGCGGCGGACCGACGCGTAGGCCTGGAGACACTCCATCCCGTACCCGGCGCGGATCATGCGGTCGGCGATCGCCTGGAGATCGTCAACCGATCCGGGGAGCATCAGATCGACGGCCGAGAAGTCGTCGCTGCCGCTCACGCGGTGATCGAGGGTGGAGCGGCCGTCGTCGATGGAGGAGGACTCGAAGTCGTCAACGGTGGAGATGTCGTCAGCGGTGGAGGCGGCGAAGGAGAGGGAGAGGCGGCGGATCGAGCCATAGAGGCGGTCGATGTCGAGGGGGACGGTGTTGCGGACGAGGAGGTGGCGGAGCTCGTCCTCCAGCCTCTGCATCGCCTGCTGGAGGAGGCTCTCGGCGCGGTCGCCGCCGAAACCGTCTTCAACGGCGGAGATGACGTCGTCGACGGCGGAGAGGTAGGCGGAGGCCTCGTCGGGGGAGTCGTCCCAGGGGAGGGAGCCGGGGGAGGAGTCCCAGCGGAGAATGAGGTTCGCCGCCGCGTCGAGGCGGAGGTCAGCGTCGGAGGGGGCGGGGGGAGGGTCGGAGGAGGTGGAGATGGAGGAGAAGCGATCGTCGGCGGAGGAGGAGGAGGTGCCGAGGCTCTTGAGGATGAAGAGCATGTCCTTCTTCATGGTCTCGTCGGAGGTGCCGAGGCTCATGAGGATCTGCTGCGCAGCGGCCATGACGCGCTCGTCGCCGTCCACGGCCGTCGCAGCCGCCGCTGCCATTTTAGGGTTTTGGAGGTCCGTCGTTGCGAAGGCAGAGAGAAGAGGAGGAGATGGTGGTGGTGTGGATTGAGAGATTGGAGAGTTTTTGGTTTTCGTTTTTTTAAATTAGGGTTAGGGTTTCAGACAGTATTTGAGATCTCCGACATGGTGTGTCTTTTGTTTCTTTGTTTTTTTTATTATTATTATTTATTTATTTAATACAAAGAAGTGAAGTCCAACTCTACGAACACGAACGATTCCAAAATACAGCTTAGACTTTCTGGAATTTTTTTAAATAGAATAAATTTAATGAATTAGGCCTTTGATTTTGGGCTTTTTTTATAAAACAATAATGGTTCATGGAAAATGTTGGCATCAGTGACTTTTCAGTATAAAACGCATGTGTGTTTTTATTTTTTTTAAAACAGTAAACATCATGTATATGTTTCAATAAAAAATATATAGCGTTCTATTTTAAATTTAATAAAACAGTCTTTAGTATTCAATGGATTTTAAAGAGACATATAAAACAGTATTTTGAACTGTAAAAAAAAAATTAAGTGTAACAATGCCCCTCATTGTCATTAAGTTTTGCAGTCCCAATCCAAAAGTGATCCCCACCGCATATATATTGTGATAGTATAATAGTATTATATATCGTAATGCCTAAAATATCTTAGTGTATCTTGATATATACTTCACTTTTTATAATAGTATATAATTTAATGGGCTAGTATATATTTTTAAAAAAAGCTGAAGACATATCATTTTTCCTATTTAAAATAATAAAAATGATTTTTTTGCTCCAATTGATAGACCACATCTCAATGCCTATAAGGTGACAAAATTGAAATCTTCAATCTATCCTTTCATGTAATTTATAATTTGTGCGTCTTGATTTATGAGGTAGTTACGATCTGATTTGTCAATTCTTATTTTAAAAGCAATCAATTCCATGGAAATTCTTTCTTTTTCAAAAGTAATCAATTCAGTTAAAAGTCACTGTTTTAGATTTGACAGAAGAAAGAGGGTGGTTATCATCAACTCGAAAGAAAATCTTTTGTTCAACACGTGGATTTTACATGTTGTTACAATTGTAGTGGTCTTTTCAAATAGATGTGAGAGAGAAGTTACTGCAAATCATTTTTTCAATTCTAAATATCGAGCTAAAACTTTTCAATTCAAATTAATTCGAGGAATAGAAAACAAATACTTGATTTTAGTTTTGTGGGGATCAGAGAAAAAGAAAACATTTTTTTATTATTATTATTTTTTGCAACCAGTCAATGATAATTCTTAACATTTTGGTTTGAGTAAAGAATGTTTAATCTTTTACATTCATTTTTGAATCCTTATGTGTATTTGTGAGATCAGATTTTTTTAATGTAAATTCAGATATATGTCCGTTGTATCTGGATTTTATATGCATTTTGTGTTTATATATGATATGTATAATTATTTATGTTGTTGTTTATATGTATAATTATGCATATTGAATCCGTCAGCATAGTCTTGCATAATCATTTTTCAACTCATATACATTTTGTTTAATGTAAATTTTTTAATGACGATTTCAAATACATGTAATGTGTATCTAAATAATTCAGATACATGTCTATTGTATCTAAATTTTATATGCATTTTGTGTTTAGGTACAATTTGTATAATCATTTATGTTGTTGTTTAGGTGTATAATTATGCATATTGAATCATTCAGCATATTTTAATCATGCATAATCATTTTTCAACTCATATACATTTTTCTAATGTAAATTTTTAATAATGATTCCAGATACACTTAATGTGTATCTGAATAATTTATCCAGCCCAATGTGTTGGATGTTATGTTTTTTCTAATGATTTGATTAATGTGTATCTAAATAACATTTAATTGTTTTTTACATGTATATTTAAAAGATATTTATTAATCATATACATGTTTATAAATCATTTTTTTCATATACAAAACAATGTGCATAAGATACTTATGACGATTGTATCTGTATCTGAAATTTTTTAGATATATCTGTATCTGAAAAACTAATATAGGACTGTATGATTTGTATATGTATCTGGAAAAACTAATATATTTATTTGTATCTGAAATTCTAATATATTCATTTGTATTCGTAGTTGTATCTAAAAAGAAAGTGAAGGTACAGGTCGAAAGAGATAGAGACCGGAGGAGGGTTCGAAAGGTAACCGATCCACCTCTCATATAATAGAGGGCGACGAAATGAATCCAAAAGTGGTGATGCCGGTCATGGGATATGAAGAGGCCGGCCAAAATGAATTTTTGAAGTGGCGGATAACTAAAGAGCGTTAAAAAAAAAAAATTTTCAAAGGAGACAATGCTAAGAGAGGAGATAGTTATACAATTAAGGGATTATTTTTTAGAGTGAAAAACTCAAATATAAAATAAAGATAATATTGTCTTTATCTTTTTTTTCTATTTAAAAGGTCAATAAAAACCGATCAGGACACCTATTGGGGCTTCTCAATGGAGTTTAAATTTGAGGCCCATGTAGCAAGACCCTTAAAAAGAATTGTACTAGAGTGGCTCAAGAGAAGAGGTTGAGCCTTTTTTAGACTCAATCTTACATATTTTGATTATTTTTATAAATAGTTTATTTTATCTAATAAAATATATATGTTTATGTAAAATTAAAATATATATAGCCCAATGGTTTGTATGAATACATTTATCAAGAATATAAAAAAAATTAACAAGATATATATTTTATCAATATGAGCATATGATAGTGTATAAAGTAATATATATACTTTTTTTTTGTGATAACCTTATAACACTAATATATTTAGTCATTTTTTCAACTTGTTTTTGTAGCTTTATATCATAGTGTATTTATATAATAAAAAAATCAAAGGAAAAAAATGCATTATTGTATCCAAAAGTCTCCACCCCAAGCTTGCGCCCTTTCTATGGGGGACAGGCCCAATCCCAACTCATATCCATAAAGCTTTAATAACATAGCTTCATATATTATAATAGCACAGTATATCTAAAAAATTTGACAAATAGTTTACACGGAGTGTGGAGAATCATTGTAGTGCTTCTCCTTCTAATGATTTTTTAAAAAGGAAGATTAACAGAGATTGATCATCTAGAAAAGGTCGAGCATCTAGATAGAAAGCAGTTAGTCTCCACGACCATTATATCGGCGGAACTTCGGGATTTTAAATCCCTCCAGTATGCTGACTGACGAGATTTGTTTCAAATTATGTAGAAACATGTGCTTGGGGGCAGAAAGGCCAGTCTTAGAGAGGATTCTCCGGATGGTTTCATCCAGTGTTTCTGCATTGGGTGGGGTAGTTTAGTGGTCCTGGATTAGACATGGCCTGGTTATCAATATATATTATATTTCATATAACATAATGTACTTAACTGGAAGAATACATGATTTTTATTTAAGAAATGGGTAATTGTGTAGATTACAATCGGGGCAGACATCTCATTTTCTTTAATCATTATGATGTATCTATCTCATTTGAAAAATATTACGCGAGAGAGCTCTTTAAAAATATGAGCGCTGAGACATGCAGTTATTTTTGCAGCCCGTTTTTCAGTCTCATATGCTATGATAACATAGTATATACTGCACTATCATAGTATATGAGTTATATCATAATATATGACTCAAATTTTTTTTTCATTTTTTCATTATGAAAAAAAAAATATTATTGTATCTCAGTATATACTTCATTTCATATAACAGCATGCACTTCAAAGAGTGAGTGTATTATTTAAAAAAAAAAAACAGAATAGACTACAATTAGGACTACAATGAGAGCTGTGTGTATCTTTTTCCTAAAAATATAGGATTGGCCCAGCAGGTCAGCCCACAGGCCCATTAAAGGCAAGGCCCAACTAAGCCTGCCTGCCCACAAGGGTGGCACAGGGCCCAACTTGGGTGTTGCCACATCTAGATTTAGTGGTACATTTTACGAGCCAAAACATAATCCCGATCCGCACATGTTGTCATTTTTTTAAAAAATCATATAACTCATCTTATGCACTTTTATAAAATATATAAGTATATACTTCAATTATCATTTATAAAAAAATGTGAAAATATTGTGTACATACCTCATCTAAAGAGACTAACAATGTATATAAGATTATATTTAAGACGAGCATAACACAGGCCCAGCTTGGTGTGGCCACATCTAGATTTGGTGGTACAATTACAGTTCAAAACACAGCCTGCACGTATTTTCATTTTTTTTTAAATCATATATCTCATCTAACGAGACACATACTTTTATACAATGTGAAGTATAAAGTCCAATAAATTGAATGATTTATAAAAAATATGAAAAAATTCTAATTATGTATATATATCATTACAGTGAGTATAGTAGGCTAACAAGATATATCGTCCATTACCAAAATAATCTCTATTTAATGCAATTCACACCCAACTGAGGATCTCTCTCAACCACCTCCGCACAACAACAAATATTTTGGGCTTTATATTTAGAAGATAAGCAATCAAAACATATAACCAAAAAGAGATGTTTACAGGCCCTTTTTTATACAAAATCTTTTTCTTTTTTTTTAAATATGGTATTTCAAAATCAAAGTTCAGAAATCTATAGGAGTAGTCACTAGTGTGATTGTCATATATACAATGCAAGTTGCAAAAGTCACAGGTTTTCAATCCTCTCTGATGCTATGAGTTCTGAGTTCAAATAGGTATTACCGCGTTTGCTGATCATCAGCAAACATCAAGCGATTTTTGTGACATTATCGTGATTGAGCGCATCAGAAATGATCAATAACATCATCAGAACAATGTACCTTTTTTATAATGATAAGCTCCCAAATAGATTGTTCCACTCCTCGTACGTACCGAGTTCGTTAGGAGAAACTGAGGGCCTCACCTCCTGCAGCGCGTCCTGAAAATCCTGCAGGTTCATCCATGGTAGAGAGAATCTTAAGCAATGTTTGGAACAAGTTTGAAAAAGAGAGTCAACAAATGCAGCTTTTGAAAAGTGTGTTATTTTTTTATAATTAGAAGTTTTTTTGCTTTATTCAAAAGCAGTGACCACGCAAGGCATTAGGAAACGAGTTTGGATTAAGTATAATTCTTGTAAAACAATATCTCCAAAAGCTATCCAAACTCATCTCCAAACGCTACAGTAACCAATTGAGACACAATTAATGTCAAATGCGACTCAAGCATGCTATTTGTTCAATAAATAATGGTCATATGTGTATACCTGTATTGTAACTGGCCTCATGTCCTCTTTTTTAAGCTTTGTTATCTCAACACCTTGCCTCAAAGCCTCTCGCAGCGGTCCCATGGATGCGTCTTTGACTAGGTTCTTCATGTCTGATCCAGAATACCCTGTAAAACTCGGGCGAAAAATGCTCTAAGTATCTCCGTATAGATTAAAATGACTACAATAGCTTGATTTGAAATATCTGGATGTGAACCTTATTTGTGAAGTTGTAATTGTAAGTAAAACTTCACCAACCTTCGGTTAACTTGCATGCAGAAACCATATCTTCCTCCGAAAGCTTAAACAATCCATCCTTCTCCAATAGATTGCGAATGATCCAAGCTCGTGCCTCTTCATTGCAAACATCATGAATTACCAGGGAATACACAAAAAGACAGTGGTGGAGATCAAGAAGAAGAAGAAGATGAAGAAGAAGAAGAAGAGCTAACCTGATGATGGAAGAGATATATAAAGTCGCTTGGTGAGCCGCCTTCTCGCTGCTTCATCGAGTTCCTGGGGTCTATTAGTTGCTCCTACATTTAAAGAAATAGCAAATGACGAACCATACAGGTAGATAATCTTTCTTGGAATTTACTAAAGCTAAGTATTAGAATTTACTCATACTGAAGTAAGACAAGGAATGGATATGCATAGTGACATTTTGTCAACATCTTAAGATCTGAAAACATATCAATTAAAGGCTTAGTTTGTCAGTTACCAATGAGCAAAATTTGTTCATTTCCACTGTCAAACCCTTCCATTTCAATGAGGAACTGTGTCTTAAGTCTTCTACTAGATTCATGTTCTCCTTCAGACTTGCGCTGCAATTGAATGGAGAATTTAGAACATCAATAAGAATCCTAATGAGACCACCAATCTGATTTTATAAGATTACCTGAGAGAGCAGTGAATCTATCTCATCCACAAATATCACAGCAGGCTGACGACAGCTGGCAACCCCAAACAATGCTCTTACCAACTTTTCGCCCTCTCCAATCTACAGCCATCAAACATGTATTACAGTTCGACAAGTGAAATGCAATGCAAGTAGCTTGCTCAGCATTTGACCATGTAATACACAAAGTAACAGAAGGGAAGCTAAGCCATTTTGAATATCAAACTTTTCCCCGAGTACTATAATATGATTGCTGGAGTTCAAAGATAAAAACCCTATAAGAAATTGTATAATGCATTGCATGCTATGATTTCTGGCTGAAGCAGTGGCCCATGTAAGTTGAGAAAGGAGAGCAGTGGCCGTTCAAATTGAGAATGCAAGAGCTACGTTACTTCAGAATTTAGCATTCGCATGAAAACCTTTATAAGCGAGATTTCACAGCACCATGAACCATGGTATCAAACAACCCCTCCGTCTCAGAATTTTTTTTTGTTGGGGGGCATGGGGGGATGGGTTATGCAACAGATAAAAACCTTCACTACATCAACAAAGACAGGATAGAAAAGGGCATCAACTGAAAGATGGATGCATGAAAATTGAAAGGGCACATGCTTGCCTGGATGAAATAGAGTGAATTCATGATCCACTCCATGTTTGACTACACTGTATCCGCCATCTCAAGGTACTTTTATTGGAGTAATAATATTTCTCTGCAGATTTTACTATTACATATATATATTGACACACTCTTGGCATGTTCCAGTGTAATAAGATTAGTCACATGCAACATTTATCATTTATCAAGGGACCAAGGATTCCACATGCCCTGCCAACCTACAACTCCACCAAACAGGAAATTTGTCAAAACCCCATATGAAGCTAAGAACCTCCATGACTATTCAGGGACACTTCTAGAATAAATCTGCTGACAACCAGCAGCAATAAGCTAGCAACTGTTTCAACTTGCATTGCCCATGCTTGTAGACCTCTCAACATGGTCTTTTCATTGAATTTCCACTTTTACAAAGAGAAAAAAGATCTCAACTAATATTAAAAATTGGAACAAATAATATTTTAAATGATATTATAGAGGTATTGCTATTCATGTTATTGTTCAATAATTAGTACTGTGCTTGTTAACTGGTAATAGATTTTAAGCTTAATAGATCTAAATCTTATAGCAATCTTTTAGTATTTAACTTTTTCTTTTCCTTCATAATGTTAAATATCATTGCATGGTATTTGAGGCAAAACTTCAGTTCAGGTTAAAAGACTTGATGCTGAGCATCGAGTTCACTTAGGGTTAGAGGTTCAAGTTGCCCCCAGAGTTGACTGGCTTTGAGTTAGATTTTGAAAGAATATCTTTAGTAAGCCACTCTAGATAGAGAGTAAGGATCTCGAGACAATGACAGTGAAAGGAAGACTAACAAAAAATAGTAGTGAGACGTCCAAAAAGATCAAGTTGATAACTTACCCACTTGCTCGTCAATGAACTGGCAGAGATGTAGAAGAAAGTTGCTTTGGCCTCTCCAGCAATAGCCTTCCCAATCATTGTTTTGCCTGTCCCCTGATGTTATTCTATCAGTACAACTCAAAATGATAGTCAAACAGAGAGACTTGTAAGCTTGTAAGCTTCAGTACCAAAGTACTTACAGGTGGACCAAACAGGAGAAGACCCTTCCCAGGAGAGCGACAACCTCGAAATATGTCTGGACGTAGAAGAGGCCATATGACCATCTCAGTCACACATTTTTTGGCATGCTCCAAGCCAGCTAGAATATCCAGAATAAAAGGGTCAATAATTACATTGAAATGCAAAGCTGTATGAGACTCTATACATAAAAAAAATCATCTTGATCATTACCGATGTCATCCCAGCGTACATTTGGATCCCGATCCATTATCTCATTGCTAACATGCTCAAGAAGACGAGGTTCAAGATTCCTTAACTTTTCTGGAAGTTCACCATCAGGGCCACACAATAATTCCAAACTGAAATAAAGGCCATGTAGAAATTGATTTTTTAGGGAAAAAACCATACCTAAAAAATCATTTCATGTGCTTCCTGAATTATATTGAAAGAGATGCATGTACTATATGTGACAATGAGAGCAGTAAGGCCACTAATATACAAAAGCAGAAAATTAAATGCCGTAGTAAAACAATTATTTTTTCCTACATCATTGTAGACTCAAGGGTGCGTTTGGTTCCACGATTGCAAAACTGACTCCGCAAGAATCTAGGTTTTACAACTGATTCTGCAAGAAGCTCACTTTCTCAGCTTTTTGAAATCGCAGCTTTTGGTGCCTGAAATCTGTGTGCAGGAAACTGCTATAGTAAAATTGTTTGATTGCACGATTGCAAACACAACTTCCTACAATTGCAAACGCTGTGCAATCGCGCAACCAAACGTACCACTCTAATAACACTAGCGAGACAAAGAAATATCTGACGAAGTGGATTTTTGTTTCCTCAACAAATGACCAACAGAATCTGTAGACAATAACTGCCCAAAAGAAAGCAAACAATTTTATGGCAGCTGTCATTCATTGATAGTGGTTCATAGCCCATTTAGAGTGCACAAAATAGTTTTCCAAGATCAGGGAAGAATTTGCTTTATGTTTCATGCAATTAAATATGATCAATAAACTCAAACATCAAAAGGCTGCGTTATATGACTGAAAACGAATAGAAAATGAAAAGGTAATACTCGCCATCTCCTTGTTGAATCATCTAATGAATCATCACACTTTCCAGGCACCCTTGAACTTGTCACATTACCCGCACTGCTTCCATTGGATCGAATGGGAGGAACAAAATTGCCACGCAAACCACGACGAGGAATACCTCCAGACCTCACACCATAATTTCTATTGCCTACAGAATTATAATCACTTCGTGGAGAGAGGGAAGCATTTGGGGAGCCCACGAATCCATGCCTCTGTCTTGAATCCATTTCCTGCAAGCAAGGCTCTTATTTAAAAATTAAAAGCCACGCTTTTATGTTACTGGAGTTTGGTAGCCCAGATAAATCAAAGTTCAAGGAAAGCGATGCTTTTAATATTCTGATTACCCGAGATTGAGACATGGCAGAAATTTAGAAGAAAAGGCCACTCAAAGGTCAAAGGGACATTCGTAAATGAAAAGGAGAAGAATGAACCATGTAATACACTCATGATCAGAAAGACTTATTAAGGCAGTATTAGTTTCATGATTTATCAGATCCAAACAAACAATTTGCATGGATATGCAAAGACCAAGCATGACCAAGGGGATTTAGCAGTAAAAGAATATATGTGTGTGCAGATGATGGCAATAAACAAAGAGGTAAAGGTACTGGGCAGGAAATGTGAGGGTGAAATCAAGATGGTAATGTGGGTTGTCACAAGACATAGTCCTTTTTTTTTTCTTTTTTCTTTGCAAGTAATGTAAGAGAGCTTTCGACCCACTAATTCCACATCTGGTCAATGGATGATATTATTAACTGATATAGGTTGATCACAAATCAAATTAACTATCTTAAGACAAATAATGGATAATAAGTATAAGTCTATGCATTTTAAGTATACATTTCGTAGAACAAGCACAGAAACACATAAAGAAGATACACTAGCATGCAACTTTTAACAGTTTCTCACATATTCCATTAGCCCTGAATTCAATTGGTCAACGGGTGTCAATGGCATTAATGCTGGAAAACTGGTGAGTTATATAAACCCAGAAGTCCAGATAATCGGGTTGACTCCATTATGCATATATAAAGCCAGAAGTGCCTCATACAGGTTGGAATTGATAGAACAAACTTCAAAGCTTTCAATGCCACCATGTAATATTTGGCTAATTAAATTTCAAACATTTTTTTGTAAATTTAGAGGGAAAAAAGTGACATGATCCATACACAAAAATTAGGAGCCCAAATACACACAAATCTAAGAATTTATCTACATATAGGCAGCAAACTAGTTGGTTCGTGACATCACGACATATAAAACACCCAAGATTAGAGCCTTCAACTTCATAACTCATATACTCCTGTTACTCTGTCAAAATCCAGAAACAGATATAAGCATGAAATGAATCTAATGTGGGTCAATCAGACAACTGAAAAACAAAGCATCCTGTGTTTAAAACAAACCAATAGGAAAACAAAAACCATACAGTGATTAGTGAAAAAGATACCAATTTTGCTCTTGCACTGACAAACCCAGTGCCGGAGGCATCAGCATTGTCTTCTTCACTGCCTGTTTGAGACCCAGCATTCTCATACCCAGGGCTTATCGCCTCCATCTGCCGGCGTTTCCTCCGCAGATCATTACCATGAATATTCTCCTCCTCATCAACTTGCAAAGGGACCGAAGAACTCCCACCCCTCGCATATCTCTGACTATTCGCATGCCCCTTCTCAACAATCACACATTCCTCAGGCTCCTGATTTTCAGACTTCAAGAGTTTTCTGTACGATGTGTTACTCGGCTTCAAAACATTGCTGCCATACATCGATGTCAACTTCGCCTGTTTCATATTTTTCGAAGTCCAGACTCCCGGCCTTCCATTCTGGCTCTCCAGTTTACCCTCCTTGGGCAATTGATAAGCATTGCATGTTTCAGAACCTCGAAGTGCAACTGAAGCCCCATTTGTGGATGATTCGGGTATCTGAAAATGTAAAGAAAGCTTAACTTCCTTTTGAATTCATTTCAGACGAAACCACGCCACTTAACAAATATGGATACCAACATAGAAGATCAGATGATGTACCAATTTATCAACATTGTTTCTTTTCGAGCTCTCGATGACACTTTTGAAGTATTTCGATTGTTTGATCTTCTCTAAATCAATATCCCCCCTTTTCACAAAAACCCGACCTTCATCTCTCCTCGCCTGTAGAAACGCTCGACTGCAATCGCGCGAGTCATTTACGCATCTTAAACCCTAATAACCCCAGAGAACATAAAAACAATGAGAGTTGGAGAGATTTGGATTGACGTACCGATCGGAATCCGGAGCGAGTAATCGGCGTGCGGAGGAGACACAGGCGGCGACGTCGAGGCGGATGCGGTCGACGGAAGCGCGATCTCCACCGTCCGAATCGTGAGAATCCAGGAATCCGAGGAGGCGGAGGCCGAGGATCGAAGCGGAGGCGTGGTCGCCGGCCTCCAAAGCCCGGTCCGCGCCGAACTTGAGCGAGTGGAGCCTCCTCAGGTTCTCGTCGACGTCCCTTCTCCAGCACGAGTCACCTCCGGATGCGGCGGAGGAGGAGGTGGCGCCACCTCCGTAGCCGGCGATCGATCTCTCCATCTCTTGTGATCACTGGTCCTCTCTCTCGATCGATGGATCGATCGAGCGATTTTTAGCTGTTTAGGGGTTCGGATTTTTCCCGCGTAAGGGGCTTTGGGGATATGTTATTCATTCCGGGTTGCTCTATTTGCGCCCCCCCCCCCCCCCTAAAATTTAGGGTTTGTGTGCTCCCCCCTCCATGTGATGTCCGATTATTTCGAATGTGCATTGGAGTCCGTATTCAGCCAGTCATGTTAATATCGAACTGCATAACCCATTAATTGAACTGCATCCTAGAATGGAACAACACAGCCAATTTTTTGGTACATGTTCACTCATTTATTGGATACTTATGACATGTAGGAATCTATATTTTAACCAATAAGAGAGTATATGTAACACCCTCGTGCCCATTATCATCTATTAAGGCATGCGATACAGTACGTCACGTCTACCACAATCTTTATCAACTGAATTAGACTAACATAATAATTCAAAACACAAAAGTTTTTAAAACATAAACCAATCCAGGATCTCAAAAATTCGTTCTCAAACGAATGATTACACAGAAGTACTTTATTTGCTAAAATAAAACATCTCCTGGTTTTACTGCTAACGCTAAGGACGTCCACTACATGCCAAGAAGAAGGCTTATTCAACACCTATAATGCAATGGAAACTAAACCGCCAACGCCCACCACGATCGATGATCGCCAACGACTACTCTGAAAAGTTGGGGAAAATGAGGGGTGAGTTACCACACGCTCAGTGAATGGATCTTAGCATCCCAATAATAATAATAATAATAATAATAATAATAATATCAAAACCTTGAGTAGAGTAATTTTCAAAATATCCGAACCAAGAGAATATAATTTTTTTCACAAATATCTCAATAAAATGGAATGCATCTCTTTAGAGGAAATAACCACCATTTCATATTATCTATATGATGCGCATGATGCAACGGACACGCATGTCCGTATGGCACGCAGCCGAAAGTGCTCCAACTAGAGCTTGATCACGCAAACCAATCGTCACGCAGACACGGTCCCACTGGACTGAGTCACGCAGACCCTTGTCATGCAGACGATGTCACGCAAACGAATGATATGCATGCAAGATAACCTCCACAATTTACATATTTGCATGCAAGAACAACATAATAATCTATATACAGTTCATACGTAAAATAGCGTCTCAAAACATGATGTCATGCTCAGTGCTTCCATACTCAAATAATAATTTTATTCATGACATAGGCATGATGCGAATACGAAAAATATAAGTAGTTTTTCAAAAGCTACTAGAGACCAGACTCACTCACATTAGATCCAACAATTCTGCACAACACCAGAAGGTCTAAAGCACCCTAACCCGACCTGAAAACGATACGAATCGATCAAAATACGTACATACCGTACGGAACTAGATGTACCCGTACACACAGAACCCGACGACTCCAACAAAAGCCGTCGCTGACCTATCCGACGGATCTAGCAGGAACCGCCCGAAGCACACCTGACGGTTCCTACTGGAACCGTCGCTTTGAAAATCGACGGCTCCTTTGGGAGCCGTCCCACATCTGCCCGACGGCTCCCACAGGGGCCGTCCCGAGACAGAACACAAAAATCCTCATTTTAATTTTTATAAAGACTCTTTAACCTTTTATCACTGAAAATAAAACACAAGTCGTTTCAAAACGTTTGTTAAACTATAAGAAAACCTAATTGAAAACAAATCGCATATATCGAAATCCGTTTGAAACAAAAAAATCAAACTTATTGAAACTTCTGAAAAACCCTAGATCTATCATGGGTATAAATATGAAAACGGATCTACGTTCAAACCTTCAAAATCATAGAAACACACCACTGATTTGGATATAAGCATATAAAGTTTAAATAAGACTTAAAGGATCAACAACATGATTCTACTTAAAACAAACAGTTTTACACATGACATATATATTCTTATTTAAAATATTTCTTTTATAAGAAAGGCTTATAAACATCCAAAAATATCATGATACCCTAGTCACCATAACGGATCCGAAAATCATCTAAATCGAATTAAAGATCATGAAGTAAAAAGGAAAACTCGACAAGAAAACTTAAGACATCAAAGTTGTTATTGTTTACATGTGAGATTCAATACTAAAAACCCAAAGAACTCGTAAAACACTATAAGTGAAACCTTTAAATCATCACAAATCATTGTCATACCACTGATGTGAAACAAGAACTGAAAGCACACGAGATCATCCAAGATTTCGAAGAAAACCACTTTTTCTTTAGTTAAAAAACCTTAAAACACAATCATATGAAAATCACAACCAAAGGGACTCACTACTATTAAAGAACACTTCATAACCCGGAGAAATACTCACAAAAAACTCGTCGGTTGAACTCTCTCCCAAGCCTCAGCTAGAAGAGCCGAAAAGAAGAGAAGAAGAAAAATATTTTAGGTTTGAAAATTTTAGGGTTTCAATGCCAAAGGAGAGAGAGAGGGAGAGATTAATAATCTCGCACGCACGTGGGGACAGAAAATACGATACCATCAAACTAATTAATCACAAATCAATGCGTTTGTTCCTTTCAAAATGGACCAAATTCGAATTCGAAAATTTTTCAGATCGACGGCTCTAACTGAGCCCGTCGCATGCATGCCCAACGGCTCCATGAAGAGCTGTCGCCCGAATATCCGACGGTTCCTCATGGATCAGTCACCCATGTGCCTGACAGCACTTATACGATCCGTCAGGCACTGCCTGAACCGGTTGAAAATTACAGATGTTACAGTATAATATGTACCAAAATTGTACATTTGCAATTCGGTACTGGCAGGAGTGATCGAAATCGATCCTAAATGGATCTACGCTCTCTAGATCCAGTTAGGACTGGCTTCCTATCAATACCGAATTGCACAGTCCATTAATTGAACTACACAACCTATGAATCGAACTGCACGACTAATTGTTAGGTACATGTTCATGGAGGGGTGTGCAACGCAGGTTTAAATCCAATCAGGCTTAGCCACGGTCAGTCCATCAATATCAAACTGCACAACTTATGAATCAAACTACACAACCTATTAATCAAAGTGCACAGTCATTTGGTGAGTACAAGTGTCACTCTCTTGTTGAATGCTAATGTACTGGCCAACCCCATGTTTGATTAGATCAAATAAGAGAGTGGCATGTATATCCAACAATTGACTGTGCGATTTGATTCATAAGCTTCAATACTGATTGGACTAACCGAAGCCAATCCTGATTAGATCTGCCTCTGTGCAACACATGTGAAGTGCAAATAAAGGCACCCTAGGACAAAGAGCGTTGTGATACTAGGTTCTTTTTACAGGCTCATCTTACCATACCGAGGTGTGTACCTCGTTTAAAAAAATTCACATTTTTTATAAATGATATCATTCAATTAATTAAAGTATATAATTCATTTCTTATAAAAAAATATATACCACATTAAATGATGTATATGATTTTTAAAAAAAACATGGAGACTACATTAGTAATTGTAAAAGGACCAGTAAGTGTAACATTTTCCTAGCAAAAATGATTACAATAAAAATGCATAAAATAACAAAAAACAACGGAGAATAATTGTGATTATAAAAATGTTACAATAAGTCTTTTTTACTGTCCTAAGCATAGTCCATCAATATTTTTATTTTTCAAAAATCATATACTTTCTCTAATGATCAAGTATGTACTTTTAAAATATAAAGTATATATTCTAATAAATTAAATGATATTATAAAAGTGAAAGGGTAATAAAATATATGAGATTTTATTTAAGATTATAAAAAAATATTATAGGGGAGAGATATTGCCACCACCTAAACTACTTTAGGCACCACCTCCTCAACTAACCGAAAGCATTCAAACACTTCTAAGAGATATCCATTAAGAGCACCACCTTCTATCTGCCACCACCTATTAATTTGGTTTAGACAAACCCACTACCCAAAAATAATACATAGGCTCTGGAATAGGTTAGACATATGCAATGTCTAAGTTTTCAAATGGCTTAGACAATAATTCTGTCTATGGATACAAAAAAATAATCCATAGGCTCTAGACTGGGTTAGACATATGTACTGTCTAAGTTTTTAAATATGATAGACAATATTTCTGTCTATGAAAATAGAAAAATAATCTATAGGTTCTAAAATGGGTTAGACATATGCAATGTCTAAGTTTTCAAATTTCATAGACAATACTTATGTCCATGAAAATAGAAAATAATCCATAGGCTCTGAACTGAGTTAGACATATGCACTGTCTAAGTTTTTAATTTTTCTAGACAATTATTTTGTTTATGAAAACAGAAAAATCAATTCATAGGTTCTGGAATAGGTTAGACATGTTTAGCGTCTAAGTTTTTAAATTTTTTAGACAATACTTCTGTCTATGAAAACAAAAAAATAATCCATAGATTCTGTAATGGGTTAGACATACTTACATGTCTAAGTTCTTAAATTTCATAAACAATACTCAAGTGGAAACAGAAAAATCAATTACATACTTGCATTCAAAACCATCAATACCACCATTCAAAAAAACATCCCCACTATTTAAAGTAAGACAGTTGTTCACTTTGAACAAGTGATCTTATAAAAATCATATGATACACAACTAATCGATCTCAATATTTTGAGAACTTGATGTCATTTCTTCTCTCTCATCTTCCTCTTGTGATTCGACCTCAATATTGAGAACTTGATTCCACTTCTTGTATGTATGGGATGACTGACGTTGAAGGACATTTTTAGTCAATCTTTTAGATTGTCATTTCCGATTTGAAGCATTTCTTGAATGAGTTAGACAAATAGTCCTACACAAAATAGAGGTAATTAATTAGAAGTCAGGATACACAGTATGGTTCAACAGGCCGTCTGTCAAAATATCATCTTTGGGTTGACATTTGCTTTATCGAACTTTAGTCGACAGGACTTTATCGAGAGACTTCGTCTAGTGATCAACTGGTAGACCTCTATTTTTTTTCATCATTTCTATTGAGAGATTAAAGTTATTGAAAATAAACAAAGTTTTCATGCCATTCCCCAACTCCCTCGTGTCACTTCCAACCCAACTATGTATATATCATTAATTTCATTCCCCAACTCCCTATCTTGTGTCACTGCCAACTCAAGTATTGTTTAATATATATCCATTAATTCCACTCCCCAACTATCTCGTGTCACTTCCAACTGAACTATGTTTCAGTTTTAACAACTTCAAAAATACATGCAAAACCACATGTCGACAATTTATCAATATAACAAGTTCCCTTTTTGTGGCTATCGAGACAGATAAATTATTAACCCCAATTCGACAGGGATGGTGTTGATTTCATGTTCAGTATAATGACAAGGTGTTCGTCGAAATGGGTTATAATTTTCAACACTGTACGCATCAAACTTGGAATATATTATTTTTTGGCTTGAAGTGATGGCATTCCATAGTTACACCACATCTAACCTGTACCCAAATTAATGTACCACAAAACCTTGAAGCATTCATTCACCAGTTATTTTTATACATATATGAACATAAACATTTCATATACAAAAAAAAATTACACAAAACCCTCTTAAACATTAGAATACCAAAGTCATTGCATTGTCTTAAACATTAATATACCAAACATTGCATCTGTTAGGGCATCACATGAAACAAATGAATGGTGGATTGAGAGCATAGAGACGACGTCATGCGGGGTCCGATGGCACAGGGAGGTGAAATGCGAGGACCGATGTCGCGGCAGCATTCTCACGATGACAAGGGAGGTAGACGGAAGGAGGAAAGAAAGCAGAGAGAAGAAAGAATGAATGGTGGGATTGGTGTTTCTGTTTAGGAATATTTATAAGGTGGTGGGTCTGGTAAAAATCAAATGGGTAGGTTGTGTGTTTAAGAAGGTGATGTGTTTGAGAAATAAGGTGGTGGGAGTATCGGTCCCAATATTATAACAACCCTGTCTGTTATTTATCATCGATGACGTGATGTACAATGCAGGTTTAACTCCACGTGTCATTCTAAATGAGTAAATTTATATTTGTTTTATTCCATGTATTTGTTTTATTCCTAGAAACTCTTGCATAACTTAATATTTGTTTTATACCTTATCTATGCGACTCCACACAGGGCGGAATCAGGAATTAAATTAAGGGGGGCTAAAGAGCCAAGATAATTAAAGTAAGATAAAAATAAATTATAAAGATAGAAAATTAAAATAAAATTAATACAGCTAGATAATGATCAAATCCTTCGATCAAGTAATGATAATTCAGATCAAAAGTTTTTTCATTTTTATTATATTTAGTGATCTGAAATCATTTACATATCAATTATAAAAAATTATAAATAAACAAAAAACACAAAAAAAAAAAATCAATGATTTTTCAACACATATACTAATGCCCTTGAGAAGAAAACTTTTCACATTTTAAAAAAAAACCGACAACTCCAAATCTAAAAAATTGGCATTTATACGTCGATTTTACAGTTTTATTTGCATCGTCATGTCTAACATAGTATATAAAATTGACAAATTCAGTATATATTTTTACTATCTTCGTATACAATTATAGAATCCATAAATTAATATAAACATTTATTTTATATGAGCATGTATTTTATTTTTTATAAACGATTGGAATATTTTATTATATAGAAAAAGATACACACTGCTCCTATTGCAATCTCAATTCCAATCCATTTTTTTAAAATCATACACTCTCTTTTTGAATCTATGCTATTATATGAAATGAAGTATATACTGAGATACATAGTGTATTTTTTTCATGATGAAAAAATAAAAAAAATTTGAGTCATACACTATAATAGTGTAGTATATATATTACGTTATCATAGAGGCTGTAAATTGGACTGAGTGTATCAGGCTATATTATATTAGTATACACTTAAAAATTTTAAATATATGCTAATTGCGATGCAAATAGAATTAAATATAATATTTTTTTAATTTTAAACCCCACTCATCAATTCGAGGACTTTGATCCACATGGGCTCTTTTTATTTTTTATTTTATTTTAACCAATGGATTATATAGAAAATACAAAATCACCGTACAAAATTTTCACGTTGGAAACCAACAGGAACCCCCTTGGATCCGCCACTGACTCCACAGGAACTTTATGTTTGTTTTATTTCACGTCATTCTGGCAATCACACGGGTATGGATAGCATTCAGACACATATATATTAATTTTTAAATTTGAATATATGACATATTTAAATATTAATATTAATTAAGATAATCAAATAATATTATGTAGATATATTAGAATTAGAACTCAGATTTTAAAGCTTATTATCTCTCAGATATCTTACATTGCTGCGTTTGAAAACACGGTTTGAAAATCAACTTTTAACTTTTGTAGCTTTATGTACACCTTTTGAGGGTGAATGATGATTTTTTGAGGGTGTAATGATGATGATTTGATAGTGTAATGATGATAGCTGCTTTATGAAACACAGATTTTGAGGTACAGTTTTATAGATAAAATCTAGTAATAATGATGTATTTAAGTTGACATGTTTGGTAACAACTTTTAGCTTTTAGCTTTTAAATGATGATTGAATTGATGTGACCTCAAAAGCTAAAAGCTGTTTTTTACTTTTACAGCCAAATATGCACTAAAAATTTAATGATATTATAATATATTATCATTGTGATTAATCATACAAAATAACAATACATATAATATATAATACAAAAATATACATTTTTATGATATATGTCGAATATGGATATTTTTTGAATCGAGACTGATATCCATATCCGCATTTTAGATATTTGAATATTAAATATTTCTGATTTTTCAAATCGGATTCGGATTTATTATGAATAATTGACGGACTTAATTTTATGAATTAAAAAAAAAAACACTTGTAATTAATATAATACATAAATGAGTAAATTAGAACATAAACCATACAGAAATTTTCATATCAAAAGCACTAAATGACGCAATTAAAAATTCATTTATAAGAATCTCATCAATACTCTTTTAATGAATACGCATCATTTATCAATTGACAGTACTGATGGAATTCATGCCAATATGATAATTTTCCATACATTGCCAACTGGTCAGTAAATGTTAAACTAAGTAGTCCATTGATTATTGTAATATCAAAGCTTCATTTTGCTATCTACCACAGAGAGATGAACCAACCCAACCCAGTCAATGTGTAGATCCAAGGCTTCACCTGCATCCGGGGAAAAGAAACCAAAAAAATATTTCCATGTTGATCCAACGATCCAAAACAAAAACAAGTAACTGACAGTAGACAACTCTGTTTTGCAATACAAATTCTCCTCAAATGGAGTGATCACATAACAACAACAAACAAATACAAAAGAAAATGTGTGTATTGTTTTGAACTCCAATAAATCAATACAACATGAGAGAAAGAATGCTAGAGTAAGTATCGCTCGATCGATCTTGTAAGGTATGGATTCAATTGTGATTAAGGGAGAAAAAATGGATTTACAGTGAAAAGAATAGCCGCACATAACAACAAAAAAAATGTCACCTGTTCCACCAGTCAGGGATTTTCAATCTCCCGCTGCGATGCACCGCGAGATTGACTGAAGGGAGCTTGTGATGTACCTGTTGCCATATCATGTTCACGGCATCGCCTCTCTTGAGAGGGTACTGAAACTCAAAGTGATGGGAGACTTCTTTTAGACGGGTCCACATCTTGATCCATTTTTCCTTCTCGACTTTCCTGAGCTGCCCAACCATGAATCCGGGCTGGAGCGCCTCTTTAATGGAGAAGAAGAGTGAAAAGTCACGGTAGTCTATTTCGTCCTCAAAAGGGAGCTCGATACGGTCGCTAACGATCACAGGAACACAGTGGCTCACGATCGCGTCAAAGAGCCTGCATGAAGATGGGGTGTCACCCGCAGGGTGGAGGCAGAACTTTGAAGAACGCATTCCTTCGGAAGACTGAAGAAAGCAAAAAGGCCATAGTTAGTCGCCCATGTTTGGGAATTTTTAGGAGTCAAGTATCCTTTGATCAATCATGATGTATCATGCACAAACAAGATGTCTAAAGATATATATCATCCTCATTGAAAAGCCTGTTAGGTATTAAATACATGATTTTCATTAAAAGTTCAATTCTTGGTTAGACCATGTCTCTTAATATATGTATATTCAATAATTCACGCAATAAACGAATACATATATATTAAATTCATGATATGTATTTTACCTATGCAACAGAATTAAAACCAAAGAGGAAAAATTCAACTAGATTTTGCTCTTGCTAGATTTTTAAGGTTAGTTTTTTTTATGATTATGCCTAATTCAAATATTGTAGCTTGAACTCAGGAGTTTTTGTGATGTTTTAGTGTTATAACTGATACTTTTCCCTGTTCTGATCTCCACCATCAACGAAATCATGCCAGGAGTTCAAGTCAGAGGTTTCGAGACAAGTGGAGTTCTTGGAGGTCCATAAAAGAAATCTTACAAGGGAGTCTTGACATGGAAAATTCAAAAACAGAAGCACTGACAAAGGGAACTTATTTTTCAGCCAAGGAAACCGTGAAGATGAGGAAAGATGAACTCCTGCAATGTTGTTAGTTCACTCTATCTCCCTCTGAGTCTTTCTTCAAAAAAAACAAAAAAACAAAAAAACAAAAACAATTGTTGATGTCAGATCTCTCTCCTTCTTCCAAAAAAAAAAGTCTAGTGATGGGTTGGGTTCAGGTTGACTGTTTTTGTCACAGGTTGAAAATAGAGTTGAGTCGGGTTAGGGTTGAACACCTTGGGTCTCAGGTTGCAGTCTCATTGAGAGATTATGGATTTGATTTAATAATGGTGATTTTGCATGTCATGAGTATATTTTCTATTGTATAATTTTTATTTTTTTCTAAGTTATCCTAGAACTCAACAAGAATTACACCAAATTGCATATTATTTCCCTGCCCAATTATTTCCAAATTCCAAACTGGTTACAAGTTTCCAAAGCATTTAACATACACAATATAATGATTAAATGGCATGTTTTGAGCTAGAAGTGTATATGGATGAACATCTTGTCCCCTTTATAGAGATCCAAAGGAAGACTCAGAAAGCAACAAAAAGTCATAACCCCAAGCATTAAAGAACACTCTTTTAGTTTGCATCATTGTCAAGTATGAATTAGTCAAGAAACTTACAGCTTTTATGCCTTCTCCATTTGCATGGCTTTCTTCATAACGAACATCATCATAACCCATCAAAACCGACACCAGCTTTGCGCGAACAATTCCCTCCTGATAATCACAGCAATCCACATAAATCACCTCAATCTCTTAAAAAAAAGTACACCAAAACAAACAATACTATCCCATTTGAGCTGGCTTACATCTTTCCTGACAGTCCGTCCACGGAAAAAGAGAAGAGTTGGACGAGATTCAAACGGGTTGGCATGGTTATCATCCATAAAGGAGTCCACAACATGCACATAAGGGGCGACTACGTCCTTACTAAGGAAGGAAACAGTTTTGGGGCAGCGCCCAAAATCAGCAACCACAAGGATCGATGAGTTTATCTGCTCCCGGAGGAACCGGAAAGCATTTGGGTGGTGAACGGGTATTACGTGGTCTCGTCCTCCTGATCGCTGGTAATACTTTGAATCACTAAGGATTTTAAGCAGGTCTACCTAAAGCAATCAGCCAATACTCATACAGTTAATGACATAGAGGCCCTGTCCAAAAGCCATTAAAGCTCCAACAACATCATAGATAAGTAACAAAAAAAATCCACATTGAGTTCCTTTTCCATGTTCCCATAAAAAGGCGACTCAACTAAATATAAAAATACAATTCTGAGAAGGGGTTATGGTCCAATGTATCTGAATCGAAAGCAGACCAAGGAGCTCCACAACAAAGATACAGCATGAGGCAGGTCTAGTATAAACCATAGTGACAGAATTGGTAGATATTTGAAGAGTTCACATATAATGTGTAGATGTTTGAAATAAAAAATGCTTATAATGCATGCATGTTTAGTAAACTGAATTACTCTAGCATATTAAAACCAAATTCTACGTTTTGCATTTTCTCCGTAATTTGTTCACAAATCATTCAGAATCTTGTCACATTCATCTTAGCATCATACTTATGTGTGTATTAATTTTAAATTTATTATGGATATACTGAAATTTTCAAATCTTCTCCTCACCTTGGCTTCATTTTGGTGTTTTTTTTTCCTTTTTTCTGTTATTTTTTTATGTTGTCTATTTTTACACTTGCTATTGAAATAGAAATGCCTACAGTTCCTTCAAAATTATAATCTTCGCATCATTCCCAATTTCCAAAATTTTCGATCTTGCTCATTTTTCATTCTGGAAATAAATTCAACCTTGCCCTGAACCTAATTTGTTACTGTATAGTGTAAAACCATGCAACCCAACCATAAATTCAAATCACACTAATGATTAACCATGTGTCATGAAACTCATAAACCATAATGAACCCTTTGTTCAGCTAAACCATGAAGTAAAAAAGAAAAGAAAAAAAAGATCTATAACAAGATCAACCAGTCCCAATCAATAAGTTCCAATTCTCAACGTTTCCATATTAATGAACACAATGCACATCCTTTTCTCTTCTAATCAGTTCCATTTCTTCAAAAATAAAAAATTCCAAATCCAAAAAATTCGCATCCAAAAATCCCAAAACAAGCCACACAAAAAACTCCCAAACCAGAAACCAATCCAGGAACTTAAAAAAAAAAAAAATGGGGACCAATCGAAGAATCCAAACATTTGCATTCGACAGACAATCAATACCTGCAACTGCCGATCGACCTCCGTCTCGGGATCCGTCATGTTGTGCCCGTGCGTGTTGAAGCTCAGCGAGGAGAAGAACGGCACGAAGAACGCCTCGGCCGCCTCGGGATCCGCGACGCGCACGGCCTCCCTCCCGTCCTTCGTCACCGTCGCCACCCCCCCGTCCGGCAGCAGCGACGCCATCATCCAGTACTCCACGCTGTGCTGCCTCTTGAGCCCCGAATTCTGCGGCCACGGCGGGAACCGCCGCCCGCCATCGTCCGCCGCCGCCTCCGACCGGTCGAGCATGCCGAGGTTGAACCGGCGGGGGAGATCGTACATGTAGACGCGGAGGGGGTGGGGGTCCCCCGAGGGGGGGCAGGGCGGAGGGAAGCGGAGGTCCGGCGGGCGGGGATCGACGGTTCTGATGAGGGAGAAGTAGTAGATGAGGATGACGAGGCAGATCAGGGAGGCGGCGCAGACGGCCTGTGATAATCTCGAGAGCATTTTATGTCCCTCTGAGTTTCTCTTCTTTTTTGAGGGGGATCGCTTGAAGAGTGGTTTGGAGAGAGAGAGAGAGAGATGGTTCAGTTACTGGCCATGGTTTTGGATTCTCGGGTCAGGTGTAAGCCTGTCAATTATCCGAAAAAATATCCGCATCCGATCCGAATCCGTATCCGAAAATGCAGAAAATATCCGATATCTGAAAAATCCGTATCCGTATCCGAAAAAATAATCCGTATCCGAAAATTTTCGGATCAGATACGGATATACCCCTATCCGATCCGAAAAATATCCGTATCCGATGGCATTAAAAAAATATTTTTAAAATTAGTATTTAATATCTACCATTGGATTTTGATCAAGTGGCTCACATTCCTTCTAATAGTTGTAAAATTAGGACTTGTGTTTGTGAATTTTTAATTTTAAGTTAATTTTTTAACTTTAAATGAAAATTTGTTATGTTTAATTATTTATTTATTCTTTCTAATAGTTGTAAAGTTAGGACTTGTGTTTGTAAATTTTTAATTTTAAGTCAATTTTTAAACTTTAAATAAAAATTTGTTATATTTAATTATTTATTTATTTATTTCGGATATTTCGGATAATTATCCGAATCCGTCGGATACGGATACGGATCGGATACGGATATGCTTTTTAAATATCCGTCGGATACGGATACGGATACGGATATAAAAAAAAATTTCGGATACGGATACGGATATGACCATATCCGCTCCGTATCCGGTCCGTTGACAGGCTTAGTCAGGTGTCACCCCTAAAATTGGGGTGCACAACCCCCACCCCCCACCACCACCACAAATGAATAGTATATAAAAGATCCATTTATAATCAAATCATGTACACACCTTATTATTTGATTTTTATATCGACAATGTCTGTGTTGTGAGGTTCAGAAAACTAAACTCATAGCATCCAAATTCTTTACGACACTATCAGTGTCGATATTTGGTATTTATGTCGACAATGTTTGTGTCGCAGGGTTCAGAAATCTAAACCCATTACATCTGGAACCTTTGCGATACTATCAGTGTCGATATTATGTATTTATGTCAAAACTGCTTGTGTCGCGGGGTTCAAAAAATTGAACTCATAGCATCTGGAACCTTCTCGTCACTATTAGTGTCGATATTAGGTATTTATGTCGAAAATATCGCGGGGTTCAGAAAATTAAACTCGTAGCATCTGGAACTTTCACGACACTATTAATGTCGATATTATGTATTTATGTCGACAATGCCTGTATCGCGAGGTTCAGAAAGCTGACCCCGTAGCATTTAGATACTTCGTGACACTATTAGTGTCGATATTTAGTATTTATGTCGACAGTGCATGAAAAATAAAAGAACACGAATAAAAGAACCAAATAAATAACATTCATATCTCAAAAATAAATAATTCCACACATTTTTACATACAAATAAGAATGGCATTCAACAAAACCAAACAAATATATACATATCAAAAAAATAAAAATAACTCCACAATTTCAATCACACAAAAACCTTATTCACCAAGACATAAAGAAACACATGGACGTAGCAAAAAAAGACACATTTCATCTCCCTTTTCTTCTCCTTTTTCGCAAAATCTTCCCCTCCCTAAATTAAACAAGCAAACAAATCCCCCCAAAAACAATGGATTTCTCCACAGAAAATCATCAACAATAACATCAGCTTCAACAATATCTTGGGATCGTCAACGATGAAGGTCTGCATGGAGAAGATGATGATGGCGAGCAAGAGAGGGGACGACGAGAGATTTAGGGTTTTTTTGGTGGTGTGCATTGGAAATTAAGTGCCCCAATTAAATATGTGGGTGTTTAAATAATTTGAGTTTTTTTTGTGTGTAAAAAAAGGGGTGTGCACCCTAATTTGAGGGGTGCAATTAGAGGCACCCTTTAAGTGGACCTCACGAATGGATTCGGATTGAAGTATGGATTCAGGACTCAGGGGCGCAATTTGAACGAGTTGAATCTGATCTATTCTGATATTTAGACGGGTTTAAGTTAGGGTTTTAACGTATGAGTTCTATCCAAACCCGAACCTAAGCAACACGAATCTAATTCGGGTTGGTTTTGGGTTGAAGGATTGGAAATCCGAAGTGGGGATGATAAATTTAAATATTCATAGTCATATTTTAATTTTTAATTTTATTATTAAATAAAATTTAAATTGTTCAATTTATTTTTACCTATAATCTATTAATTTTATAATTTTGTTTTTATATTTTTAATAAAAATATGGGTTTTTTATTTTTAAGTCCCCACAAACCATCATATTTAGTGATTGATCCCTCACTTCTTCGTATTTGGTTTTTAATCCTCATATTTAAAGGATAATTCCTTTTTAGTCCCTAAGAGGGACCTATCTGTAAATTATTTAGCTTTCTTTTTAGTCCCTAATAGGGACTAAAAAGGAATTATTCTTTAAATCTGGGGACTAAAATCCAAATACGAAGAAGTGAGGGATCGATCACTAATTATGACGGTTTGTGAGGAGTTAAAAATAAAAAACCCTAAAAATATTTCTTAGTTTTATCTTTCTTATTTTTCTCGTGTGGAACATTGACCTTTACAGAGTTTTAATTGTTTAGAATGATACATTTCAGAAGTTAAACTTGAGCCCAACCCACCTAAGTTGCACATCTACCATGACTGACTGCATTCAGTCCCATCAATATCGAACTCCACAGTCCTATAAATCAAACTACATAGCATATAAATCAAATTGATGAAGTCAATTGTTAGATAAATGATTCACTCACCTATTGGATCATCAAGCCTTGGTTAAGTTTGTACCATCAATGTCCAATAAGAGTGAAACACTTACTTAATAATAATTGTGTAGTTCAATTCATAAGGATGTGAAGTCCGATATTGATGGATTAGCCAGTCTTGACTGGGTCTGAACTCAAGGGATCAGTGTCTGCATTTGCACCTCTCAAAGTAGTGTTTTAAAACGCAACCCGGTGCATCCGGTTGAATCAATTAAATCTTCATCCACTTGAATTCTGGTCGATTAATTATCAAAACCCAATGATATATATATATATATATATATATATATATATATATATTGAACCGATTAGGTGCGGTTTGCGGTTGGTGCGGTGCGCGACGTGGGTCGTTTGATCGCGGGTCCATCGCATCCAACGGTCGATGTGAATCGCACCCAACCGTCCGATGCGATGGACCCGTGATCGACGGCCCGTGATCGCGCACCGCACCGACCGTAAACCGCACGTAATCGCGACTCTATATATATATATATATATATATATATATATATATAAAGGGAAAAATTAATTTGAGGTCCCTGGGAACACCTTTGTAATAACAATAGGTCTCTTGACTTTGTCTTATTTTTTTAAGTCCCTAAGTTAGTGGTGGTATTTTGTTTAGATCATTCCATCCAACTTCCATCCATTCTATTTTTTCTCTCCCTCTTTACCCCTAAATAAATATCATTTCCCTCTCTATCTCATCCAGCATCTCTATTTCTCTCCCAAACAACTCAAGAAGTTGTGAGACCACCTTTATCAGCGACTCATTGCGTCGATCTCGACCTCAACGCCGATCGCGCCCCTGATCGTTTCCCATGCCCCATCCGCGAGCCCAACCTCCTTCTCGTGACTCCATCCGCAAGCCCAACCCCCTATTGCGACCCCTGTCCGTGAGCCTAACTCTCTCTTACGACCCGTCCACAAGCCTACCCCCTCTTGCGAGCCTAACCCCCTCTCGCGACCCCCGTCCACGAGCTTAACTCCCTCTCACGACCCCCGTCCACGAGCTTAACTCCCTCTCACGACCCCCGTCCGCGAGCCTTACCCCCTCTCGCGAGCCCAACCTCCTCTCGCGACCCCATCTGTGAGCCCAATCCCCTCTCTTGACCCCGTCAGTGAGCCTAACATGTTACAGGTATAATAGTGTACAAAATGATCGTAACTGTGTATGCAGTGCAACACATAAAACTTGCAATAGGTATAACAACGCACACATTGGACATAATAGTGTACACAGTATAACACAGAACCGGGAGACGGCTCACGGGACACGGTCAGGGGAAGCGATCAGCGTTGGGGTCGAGATCGGCGCAATGGAGGGCCAGTGGAGGTGGTCTCACATCTTGTTGAGTTGTTTGGGGAAGAAAGAGAGAGGTTGGAGGAGATAAAGAGGCAATTTATGTTCACTTGGGGGTAAAAGAGGAGAAAAAAAAATGAAATGGATGGAAGTTGGATGGAAGGACCTAAACAAAATATCACCACTAACTTAGGGACCTAAAGAAAACGAGAAAAAATCAAGGGACCTATTGTTATTACAGAGGTGTCCCAAGAGACCTCTAATTAATTTTCCCTTTTAAAAATAAAAAAAAATGAATATGAAGAAGATGACTGATAACAAAAACATATAAGAATATTCTTTATGCTTATATTTTAGGGAGAAATTTTAAAACTTAACTTCAAAAAATTTAAGACTTAATATAGCCATCATGAAAAAACAAAATAAATAAAAAATCGTTAAAAATATCAAATCAATGATTTTTCAATCATTTAAAACTAGATACCAATATTTCCTTAAAAACAAAATTTTCATAATTTTTTTAAAAACACCTGTGCCTCCAAATCTTGCCTTCAAATATCAAAATATTCAATTGACACTAATATACTCAGTTCATTTTGTAGCCCTATTTGCATTTACCACGTCTAACGCAATATATAAAATTAACTAACTTAATATATTTTTCACTATCTCTGTATACACTATTATAGATACGTTATTTAAGTTAAATATATCAAGTTTCAAAAAATCAAATATATGCTTGTTAACAGGGATGCAAACATGACTGAATACAAAATTTTCAATTTCAAACCCAATCATTCCATTTAAAATAGGGCATTGTTAGACTCAATTTTTTTTTACAGCTCAAAGTGCAATCATATATATCTCGTTAGAAATTCAGTGATGCCTCGTTAAATTTTTCTTACATTTACGAAAATGAGTTCATTCAACTCGAAATGGAGCGACACATACTTTTTATCAAAGTATATATCTCATTAGATGATTTTTACTATTTTGAAAAAATGTGTATTATGAGTTTTGGACCGTGAAAAATGACTTTGTCTAATGTGTAACAACACTTTTAATTATTCAATACCCATTGACACACCTATGTATATATGTATATTAATTGACTCAAGGCTTGGGGGAACCGAGGCCCTAGCTTGCCCCCCTCCCTGGGTCCGCTCTTAATGAAGCATAGTTAGACAATGTATATACTTTGCTATAGTTTTTTTTACACTTACTAATTATAGATTCATTTAACTCGAAATGGATCAGTATATATTTTTTTATTAAAGCATATATCTCATTATGTGATATTTACTATTAAAAAAAACAAGAACATGTGTGGTCTGAGTTTTAATTAGTAAAAAACAACCGAGTCTAACATTTTCCTTAAATGTTTGGAAATGTGAGGATGTGCAAACGAAAGAGAGATATATAAACTTATAAAGATGGCGGGTGTTTAAATTGGGGGTGTGCAAACTAACCAAGAATGTCCAAACGAGGGAGGCAGATAAAGGGCATCCCCTTGAGCAGAACTCTACACCCCTGTTTGGGTAGCGATATAAGATATTACATGATAAATAATCTTTTTAGTATAGATAATGAATAATCAATTTTATGTTTGATTATATTTTTTAGTTATTTATATTGGAAAACATAATAATATTTTTTGTTTTGTTTGATTAACATGGATAAATTGAAGATAAAAGTTGAATAAGATCTGAATAAGAATTTTTTTAAATGATAGATATATGATTCAACATGTGGACTCCTTGATTTATAAAAGCTGATGACATGTGATTTGAAATGGAACAGAGTGGGTGAAATAACATAGTTTCAAAGATATTCAAAATACTAAAACAATTTATTCTCACTTATTTAGGCCATGTTTGAAAAATGGATTTGGAGTACTTTTGAGTTTGTAAGAAATTAAGAGTCTCCAAAATCATTTTCAAACAGGAAAAAAACTACACATTTTTTTCCTAATGTGATCAAGATTTTTTCACAATCGATGAAGAGTCAGATTCCTGTAAAATCAATTATAAACTCAACTTTTAATGAAAAATTTACACCAAAAGACGTTTTAAAATAAGACCTTAGGCGAGGTTTGGAAATGGCTTTGGAGAGTCCTGTTTCAAAAAAAAGAAAAAAAAGGTGTAACTTAATTAAAAACTATAGACACATATTTGCAAAGAAAAGTCCAAAAGCTGCAATCCCATTTTAAGGGTCCGTTTGGAAACACAGATTGAAAAGTAGATTTTTGAATAAAGCTGCTTTTTTTAGATAATTTTGATATTGACCTTTTTGAGGTGCTTTTCTTTTAATCCAAAAATCATGTTTGTTGTTGGTAACAGAAGCTGCTTTTCAATATTTAAAAGCAGGTCACGCTTGGCATACAAAAGCTATGTTTGAAGAAGTGAATGTGCCAAATTACTGTAATGACCTTGTCCCCTTCACATAAAACCCTCTCTTTCGAAAATACATAAAACCCCTGGCCACCATTTCGATCCCACCCTTTCCTTATCTCCACCACCGCCCACCGATACGGCCGCCCTCATCCACCAACTTCTCCGCCCCTTGGATATTGGTTTGCACCCTTCGAAAATTAGCTTCGGCGGGTCATCCGGTGCCTGTTGCGACTCCTGCCATCGTCCGAAATGTAGCTCCACCGCACGTACGCATGTCGGGTCGTCGAATCAGCTCCCGTCATCTCCATCCTTGGCCTTCTCTTGACTTGGGTATGGAAATCAGAAGGGCTACTGATTTGTGTGTATTAAATTTTTTTTTTTTTTGGGTTGTACACATTGATGGAGTTTGTAGAGGTATGGGTTTGTACATTTCACCATATGAAATTCATAAACAGATGCAAAGTCATGGTCTTCATTATGTCCCTTGTTCTCTGATTTCATACCTCATGTGAGTTTGGGAAGGAGGGGTTGAAGTAATGAATTTGGATAGCCTCAGGTGTTCTTCAATTTACTCAAAAGTATAAAAAGTTATGGATTATTATTAAACAACCCAAGATGTCTCTACAGATCCATGTCACAGAGTGTGTTTAATTAGACCATCACCCATTTGGGTCCAAGTTTAATTGTTGTGCTGTAACTAATTAGTCATTTGGAGGTTTGATGATATTATATAATATGTTTTCTCAAGTACAAACAACACTGTGATGCCTTCAGTTTATTATAAATAGGTGTCTTGCCTCCTTGTTGTTCCTCGAGAGAACCATAAGACTCATTACACATCTCCCTTATTCAGGGCAACAATTGAAAGAGTGAAATGAAGCTATCATAAGTGTGACATGAGTTAGGTTATATAGGTAGAGCTACATTTGTAGTCAAACTCGAAGAAGTGTATATATATATATATATATATTGGCTAAAGGAAAAAAAATTAAGCTTCTCTCAAATCTGTTCTTCCTATCAATCAAATGAGCTATGATTTTGATGTTCATTGTAATACTTTTGAATATATAATCACTGATGAACACCAAATGTATCTCTATCCATACTTGAATGATATTTATTAGTCTTGGTAATCTGACTATTATACTGTATTTTGGGTGTGTAGTATGGCTCGTTTTGCTTATTACGTGGTAGCTAGAGGAAGGAGGATAGACATTTTCAAATCATGGGCAGAATGTAGTGTTCAGGTCAATAACTTCAGCAATGCTGTGTATGCCGGTGCACATAGCTTACGTGAAGCACAACTGTTTTTGAGATCTCACGGAATCGAAGAAGAAAAGGTTGCCAACTCCATGCAAGACAATGATCCCCAACCCAGTCAGGCCACTGAGATTGTTGAGGATACTCTTCTGCCGCTGTTGGTTGAAGAAAGTAATGCAACTGTCCATTCCTCCACTCCCATGGTTGACAGTAATTTGACAGCATATCCACACGAGGAGATAGAAGTCCAACCGATTTCAGTGGGACCCAACCTCCCAGATCCATCTCTTTTTAACCTGCCACTCCTACACATCCTGATCGACCTCATCGTTGTCCTCATCATCTTGGTCATCTTGGTTCTACTCATATTGATGTTCTTGGCCTTCCGTATTGGTTGAAATGCGGGTTTACATCTACCTTTTTTGACGATCTGAATTGTAACATGTTCAGATGATATTTTGTGTTGGGAGTCCATCATCCACTATCTCCCATCTATTATCTCTGAAAAAACTTCATCAGATTGAAGCAATGTTTATGTATGAAATATATATGTTACTTTTCTGTAGTCTAACATAATTATTAACATCTGACATATTTACAAGGAGGGTTGTTCTGCTTCAAGTATTGGTTTCATTTGTGATTCATATAGAAAGTAACATATTGGGGTTGTGCCTGTGGTGCTCTCCAATATATATTGTAATAGGGACGCAGGTCTGCACATGGTAGAAGTTTGTTAGTTGTATTGCAAGCATCCTGCTACACTTACTACATTATTGTATTTGTTTGTTTTTACCACTTGTGTCTTCAGTGCCATACAGATATTGGAATATTTCCTTATAATCTCAAAACACTGGTATGTTTCAATTATATATGCAATGTGATTCATGTTTTCCTCTACATTTCATTACTTTGTACCTCTTCCTTCTGGTTTAATTAGGTCCACAAATTAATAGCATTACCGAAGCTCTTGTTCACCTAATATTGATTATTGATTGGTTCTCACTAAAATGAGAATTGGATTTGCATCTTTTGATCAAACACACAAAATTGTAGTTTATGTTTGTGGGATACATATGAGATTATTTGAATAAAACAAACACATTATACTAGCCAATATGTGGGAAGGTTTTGTCATTGTTCTCTTTATCATCTGTTTCACGACTGATGCAAGTTTGATAGGGGCATTGGAATTAGGTATGCAAGACAGTTCTAGTTTATATGAGGATAAGTTGCATCGGTGGGTTGTGGTAAATTACATTGAAAAAAATCCAACACTTTATGCATAAATGTGACCTGCCATGCAAACTATTGAATACGAACATCCACATGTTCTTTCTACTCATCAAACACAGCATAAAAGTTGGGCATTTCCTGTTACAAACGGGTGAAGCAAGGCAAAAAAAACAATATTGTGTGTCTCATTCCATACACATATTAGTAGTCTGCACACATAGTTCATTGTTTTTCCAAGCCTGTTGAACACACACAAACAAACAGACGCATCACAGGAAAAGATGAAATTCAAAATGACCACCATAAAACACAAGCATTGTTTTCTTTGGTTTTTTTGGGTTACACTGCACCAAGAGGGACAATGTGAAGCCCATGGGTTCAGAAACTGCACTCAAAATTCCTATCTACCGAAATATGTGGTTCCACGAAGCCTTTACTCCTCCTATTCGTGAGTTTGGATTCACCTCCTGAATGACATACAAGTAACAATTGATTACATATCAGGAACTACTACCAAACCAGGAATATATTGTTGTGAAGCAGTGAACTCTAAAGTCCAAAAATAATGGGTTGTTCCAAACAAGTGATGCTGCATGGTTTGATTAAAAATTCAATCACTGAAAGAAGTGGGAAAGTTAAAAGAAAAAGGATGAAAATAATTAATGTAACATGCATTTGGATTGGCCTCCTACATGACATACAAGTAACATATCAAAGACCTCTTCAGTACTCCTACTGACACACATAGACCCAATTTGGCATATGGACATCGGTAATTGAACCACCTCAAATTTCAGATGCAATAAAAGCTAATGTATTTTCCTACTAGTCTGCACACATATTACTTACCTAGCATTCCCATGCGCCGCTGCGATCTCATTACATATAGCATCTCGGACAACCGACATTTGACATTCGTCTGAGGAACTAGCCCGTGAAGGAGTTGACTCACCCTCCAAACCCTCACTTGTAGGAAACATCTCATCTTCATATGTGTTTGTCAGTTCATCGTTAATTTTTGATCAATTATGAAGTTGTGGATGATGATCGCAGCAACAACAATCTTTACTTGGGTTCGGTAAGGGTAGTTAGGCATCAAATTCAAGATGGGAAACCGTTTCTTCAGAATACCAAAGGAACGTTCGATGACATTTCTCAAAGACGAATGCAAACTATTGAATAATTCTTCTTTACCTTTGGGACCGGCTCTCTGGAAATCAGGTAAGTGATATCGGGTGTTCCTGTAGGGGGCAAGAAAACCATTCCGATTTGCATAGCCTGCGTCCACCACATAATATTTATCTGCATTACAATAAACCATGTAAACATTTAATGGATACATACATGAAGTTTCTTAATGCCTAATACATTGGAATAACAAAATTTATTTTCACTTACTAGGTGGTGGTAGGGGAAAATTGTGTTCAGGATTATACACCGCATGGGCCAACACCTTGGAATCATGGGCTGTTCCCTCCCATCCAGCACAAACAAATGTAAATCGCATCTGAAAGTCACACACCCCGAGCACATTCTGTGTTGTTGTCTTAGACCTGCCACTCCTAAAAGCCAAATGCCTTTCAGATGGGACACAAGCATGGACGTGTGTCCCATCTAATGCTCCTACGCAGTTCTTGAAGAAAGGGTAGTATTTACCACCCCCGTAATGCAGGATGTGGTTAGGGACAGAGGTGAGTGGTTCTCTATTACATATGATTTCTGGAGCTATTGCACAAATGGCATTTAGAATTTGATTGAAATAACGACTAATTGTTTCTCCAGAATGTCTAACGGTGTCTTGCATGGACCGATTTCTATCATTGTGTCCTATAGTTTGCAAAAATATCCTCATCTGTTCCTCCATGGAGACAGTACGTGAAGACCTAGCCAATCCCTTGTCCCTCAGTAGCTTGCATAGTTTCATGAAGACCTCAGGCATGACACGGCATGTGTCAAAGCAAACACGCCAGTGACCATGGAGCATATCAAAGACCTTCTGATTGCCCGTGTATGTTTGGTCATGCACTGGTTGTTTATTTAGATATGAGGCCTCATATGCAATTAGTCTCTCAAGTAGGACCATAATGATTAAATTGATTTCAAGCTCAGCATCTTCATCGGTATCCATCCTAGATGAATGACATGTAAAATTCAGCATAACGGTAACATTGAAGTCATAGTCCTAATTAAATAAAAATGAAGTTGATAGGGGCACAAATTGTTTGCATGATAAATGTTATGCATAAACCGAGGTAGTGAAACATTCTTTGTGCAAGCAAAACAGTAATTTGCATGTAGTTTGATACTAAAAACAAGCCATTTTTATCATTGGTACAGAGATTATAAGCGTATGAAGATGGGGCATTGTAAACATTGGTGAATATTTTGATTGATATGAGTTGTGATGTAAATGAAATACCTGTAGATCAGACCTAGTCACTTGAAAAACATATTAAAATGAAAACAACCACATTCAAGCTCATAAATATGTCAGAAGGAATAAAATAAGAGGTGCACACAAAACAAATAACAGGAGATTTTGAAGAACTGGACATCAACATTTATAACAATAGTTGTCCCTTGCATGAATTGGACATCAAAAAAATAATAGGAGATTTTGAAGAACTGGATATCTGGCAATTCTGATTTGGGAAAAAAGGACAGTTCATGCATGTAAATTATTTATTAATCTTGAACTGCCAAAGACATGAATAAACCAAAAGGCACTGTCTCCTACACGTCAAATGTTGACATAATATCTAAGCAACTCATTTGTTGGAATAATACCTCTGGACAGCATTTGTGGACGCCATTGTTGTCAAATTTGAATATCCACCTCTTTCGGGCACTAGAGGATACCCTGCAACAACTAACCAACTGAAAATATAAATTATAAGAACATCACACTAAAAATGAGGTTAGTTTTCAGACATAAGATGAGGCTGCATCTTCTAATAATTGTCCCTTGTATGAACTTCATTACCATTCCATAAATATTACATTGCCATGCAATAAGTTTGCATAGTAAATTACATATCAAAAATAGGAGGTTAGTCCACAGTCACTCTATATATGCAAAATGTGACATGTCAGATTATTAGACAATCTTATAGTAGGACCAGTTGGAGGAAATGTTGTTTCAAAATGGGTCAAAACAAACAACACTAGTTAGTAATAGGGGCCCGCACACCACCCACGGTGATTCTAAAACCCATGGAGCTTCTGAAATTGGTACATCATCCACGCGGCCCTCCTTGCATCTGTAGGGAAGGTACAAAAGACATCACGGTTACCAGGATCACGTAACATGTCTAGTGCATAGAAGTAAACTGGACTATCCACAGGTATCTCTGGAATACGATCCACCAATGCCATTGCATCGGCAAACTTGGGGACTGTGTCGTTTCCATATGCTAGCTTGGTTCTCATTTCCAATATGTCACACATGCGGTCTATGGATCCACCCAACTTCTGTCCTACTGCGGTTCTCTGTCTCTTAGGAGCAACAGGGAGTGGGGGTAGAGGGCTCTGTCGACGGGGGCTAGTGGCCTCATCAGGGACATTGGATGTGGTGGGGAATGAACTGGGAGTAGGGGTGTTGTATGGCTCAGATGGCTGATAGTCCTCTTCATCCTCAACGGTGGTAGAATCACTCCATCCAAAGCTCCTTTTCCCCCTAGCAGAAGAACCTGAGGTTGGTATCCAACTATCATCTCCCTTGGCAGCGACTGCACCAAAGAGGATATCACATTCCTCCTCAAAATATAGGGGTTGTGTTTGGAACTTCTCCGCTCCGGGGTGACCCTAGTCATTTTAGAATAGAAAGTGTAAGAACATGTTTATCAAAGCAAATGGGAAATAATAGCATTTTTGGGACAAACAATTGCTATACATCAAATAATGAATAAAGTACCTTGGAAAACTCAATCCACCATTCTCGAGGCATGTTGTACGTCCCGGTCACCTCATTGAATCCCAACCCTGTTTGACTCTGAAGAGCTTTCCAAGTTTGCCATACCTTCCTAGTCGTATCCCAATGATTTTTAAATTGATCCTTGTGATAATGAATCTTCGTCTCTAACTCAAATTTTCTCTCAAGATTCTCATAACCCGCTTTATTGAGGGTCTGACCTGGCTTGTTCCCCAATCTCATTTCATCTAAGCAAATCCTAATGAAGACCTCGTGCTTTGCATTATCCCAACTAGCCTTTACTTTGTGTGGATCTATCGGCCTCTTTCCCCTTGCCCTGTTTGCCACCTTCTTGATATTGTATCTTACTGATGGTGGGGTGTTGTTCTCCATCTGGCATTTAGTATTTACATAACATGCGCTACTCTTAAAATGACTACATGAATGAGTATAACACAACAACCATGCAATAATGTATGAGGGGCTCTTGGACTACATCAACAGTGTCATGAAACACACATGGAAGATATTCCAAATAAGTGTGACATGATGTTTTCATGTACATGAAGTTTGAATGCAAATGTCAATCAGCATTTAAAATAACACTAAAAAAGATAGAGCTCTAAAAAACTACCCAAAATAACTGAAAGGGGCATGAACAGAAGAGGCATACACAATGCTATGCTTTTGAAGTACTACTAGTTGAATATGACACGACAAAATTAACATGGACATATTAGAAGCATATTTGAGCACCTAACAGATACATGTATTATTGCCAACCAACTTCCATAATCATACTTAACATAATACTTATGTAGGTTATGTGTACTATATGATCAAAACTACTGAATAGGCATGAATTATTTAACACATGTGCCTATATAGTATTATATGTTGAGCTTGCTATTAAAGCCACACGAACAGATGGTAGAGAAACATTATAATTTTTTATTACATCAGACTACGCAAGGTTGTTCTGGAACCACATGATATGCACAAGTACAATGTGACTCCATTTTCATGAGATGTAAGCCTTTGAAATGAAGTACTGTACAGTGCAGGCTGAGGAAATCCATTAAAAATAGATGCTATTCATTAATCCTAGATGACAGTGTCAATCAATAATTTTGTTGTCAAAAATAAATTCTATCTGCCTGTCATTTAATTTATAATTTTGTTGTCATATACTCATATTCCATGATGGATGTCAATGGCACAAGTAAATTAGGTGTGCTTATTTAATTTGGATATCTGCAAATGGAAACAAGTGATGTTGCATATTTTGACATTTTCTTTTGCAGCTTCCAGCAGAAAATAAATATCAATGTGATGGCAGTCAATGTAGATGGTGTGATGACAACTGCAGGTATATAAAGATAAATTAAACATGAAAGCTCATTGTCATCTACTTGTTGCATGTGGAAACTATAAGTCTGTTTAACAGGGTGCTATTATTGTATTTGTTTTTCATTTTCAACACACAAGGCTTCAATCCTTATTGTTGAAAACTGTTGCATTCTTGAGGAATCTACTCTTGAAAAATTTTAGAATCAATCCCTTTGTAGTGAATCATACAATTCAAATAGAAGAAGTTAGTGGCACAGTAAGGAGATATGAGATTTTCTGTAGCATACAGATATATCAGGTTGCACATATTAATATATAGTATATTGATTTGACACACTCTGATGAGTTGGCTCAGATGAAAAAGCCATTTCCATTAAAAATAGATGACTCAAGACCATAATCCATGAGTACCTACAGTGAAATAATTACTAATGCTATTCAAAGTCAAACAACACCAAATCTCTATAAACAAGATAAAAAAATCAAGCAATCCATCAAACAAAAAGTACAATACAATGAATTCCCAACATGCTGAGGAAATCAGAAACAACCAATGAAGAATAAATATAAGAAATACTAATGAAATCATCACATGCATTTCATCTCCCACTTCACTAACTCAAAACGCAGCCTTTATCATTCCCCTTTTTCTCCAACCTCACATATCAGAATGACTACATGATACGAAAATTTGGTAATGGGTTCCAAAAATATACCAACCTATGCATTTGACAATGAAATGTATAATAAATCACACTGAAACATTTTTTCATTCCTCGGTCTACATACCTCAACCGGAATGCTTGCAAAGTCAGGGGAGCCTCGGATTCCAACGGTGTTAGACGGATCTGACCATAAAAGAAAGGAAATCTTTGGAATGTCACACACAGAAATGATGGATTCATTATAAAGAACCAAACATTTACTTTCATCAATGAAGAGGTCACCTTGCAATATGGAGCTTCGAAATGACCTTAAAATCCAACGACTCGTCTCTTCTTCCAACACAGACCGTCGGTTTCCGACGATCGTCTGCACCCCAGCAGTATAAAATCAGTTGTGGAAGAAGATCTGATGGCCGGACGGGATCAAGGTCGGAAGGTCATCCTCGGATCGACCGCCATGAGTCTAGGGTTTCAAAAGAGGGGAGAAACCAAGCAGCCAAAAAAAAACATTTACCCCAAGAGGAGAGAGAAGTAGAAAGTGAGTTTTTTATACATGGGTTGTTTTCAATGAGGGTAGATCTGTCAATTTACCCGATCACTAGCTTTCTAAAAAATGATTCTCACAAAAATCTCACTTTCCGAGCTTCTCAAAACACAGCTTTCAAGACGAAAAATTAAAAGGAATCGAGTGTAGATTCTTGTAAAAGCTGACCCGTTTGACTGTCGATTTTAGGTTTTTTAGCTTTTTAAAAAGCAGAATCTGCCAAAACGTGCAACCAAACGGGCCCTAATACATGAAAAAAAGTAATTCTCAAACCGATTTTCAAACAGATTTTAAATTCAATTATATTCACGTATCCAAACATATTTTTGAATTTATTCATTCCTATCCCTATTCCAACTTATTCCACCTTTTTTTTTAGTTTATTCTGATAAAGAAAAATAAGTCCCCTGGTTCGCTCTCGCGATCTGAAGAAGACAATTCCCTTCTCACAGAATTCGCGAACCCTAGAAAAACGAAACCGTAATTAGTTTTCAACCTCGAAATCTTTGAAATGGCGGACTACCACTTCGTGTACAAGGACGTGGAAGGGACGACGACGGAGTGGGACGACCTACAGAGGAAGTTCGGCAACCTCCCCCCGAAGCCCGCCCCCTTCAATCCCCCACCGTTCGCCCCGTCCGAGGAGGAATCCTCGGCGCCCAAGTCCAAGGCGTGGATCGACGATCGGACGGCGGACGAGCTCGAGGAGCTCGAGGACCACCCCGATCTCGACGACGATCGCTTCCTCGAGGAGTACAGGTTCGCGCGAGATTCAATTTGTGTTTGAATCCCCAAATTATGGTTTTTTTTCTTCTGAATTTGAGATGTTTTGGTCTTTTGACGGGTCCGTGAAGGAAGAAGAGGTTGGAGGAGATGAGGGTGGCGACGCGGGTTGCAAAGTTTGGGTCGGTGATGACAATATCGGGGTCGAGCTTTGTCAGGGAGGTCTCGCAGGCGCCATCGGACGTTTGGGTCGTCGTTTTCTTGTATAAAGAAGGGTAAATTCCATCACTTGTTTTTTTTTCCCTAAAAATTTGGATGCAATCTGAGGTTTTTTTTGGAGGGGCATTTATATTCGAATTGGTGCAGTTGTTTTTTTTATAATTGGGCTGTAGTTGTCCCTAGTTTCTGTTTGTATCATAAGCCTTATCAACCCTAACAATTCAGTGTAAGTCATCATCATGAACCATAGAAAAAGCTCAACCAAAGTTCTCCATACCTTAAAAAATCAACCTCTCTTCCCATGCGAAGGTGAGCAACATTTTTCCAACCCTTTGCCAAGAGATCCCCAACAATTCCCTTGTTCCTTGTCATTAGACGAACCGGACTTGTGCTCCTTCTTTGGAAGTATTGCTTGGATGATGGCCTCAATCTCTTTGGTGGTGTGCATATAATTGGTGGGTGGTGAGGGGATTAAATACAAGAGCACTTAATAAATCGATTGGTACAAAAACCGAAGGGAATGTACAATGCAGAATCGAGCAAAAGTTTACTTATGAATAGTGAATACGATGCAATATTGAGCTTTGATCCACATATATAATCTTGAACCTTCAAAGAGTGATATTTTCCGGGGAACACCTTACGCGGAGAATGTGCGTGAGAGGATGCGATTTGTAGTATTAGAGCTTGAGGAAGGCACTGTGTGGGGGCACCGGCGGTTGAGCTTGTAGGGTCTAATCGCTTGGTTTAGGACTAGTGGTTTTGTGGTTGGCTGAATCCTTGTACAGATCTCCTCTTCAGGGGGCTTCACTCAACTTTCATCCTTTTTGTTTTATCTTGGTAATTGGGCATCGTCCTTTCTATATATTACAAATGCCCATGCCTACTGTTTCATCATTAAAAAAAATACTGGTCTATATTTTTGTGAAATTTGAGGGGCAATACTTGGAGCAATGGTAAAGTATTCGGGTTAATAAGACAATCTCCTAGTTTAGAAATGTCAAATGAATATTACCGATCTCCCCCTTCTGAGCTCCCTCATGTATGTGCGATTGTTTTGATTGTTCTGGGCAATGACTTTTTTTTTGTTTGTGAAATTCATGAATTGTGAGAATTAATCATGTGTGGTCGTGATGTTTACTACTAGTTTTCATCTGTGTTAGCTCCCACGGTATATATAGAATTATATGTAATGATTAAATGCAATGCATATGAGGTTTTCTTGACTAATATTGGGGTTCCTCATTTTAAAAAAATTAAAATTGACGAGTGACCATTTGGTTTGATCAGATAGCGTATATGTCATTGCTGATTGGTTTGCCTGCTCTAACCTAGTTTGTGTTTGATGATCATGAATGCGAGTTGTATATTCATGACTTCCTGGTTCTTTTTTTAAAATTCTTTATTATTTGGTTCTAATTGTATTTTATGTTGAGTATATGATTGTGCATTTGATAGCGTGATATGATGATTTTCTGATGGCTCTTCCATGATTCATTATTGAAGTTGCAGTTTCAGATCATCTGGCTTGTTCATTTGCGTGTAGAAATGTGATGTAATTATGAAGTGTGATGTTGCTGTTGGTGCAGAATTCCGGAGTGTGGTATACTCTCACGTTGCCTGGAAGAATTGGCCACTAGATACCCGGCGACAAAGTTTGTCAAGATAATCTCCACAGACTGCATCCCGAACTATCCTGATCGCAATCTTCCTACCATTCTAGTGTACAATAACAGTGCAGTCAAAGCAACTTATGTAGGCTTGATTCATTTTGGCAATCGGAAATGCACCCCTGAAAGTGAGTTTACTAATTGCAGACACTCTTCAGATTAATCTTTTTCTTATTTTAGAGAAAGTATTAGCTCTTTATATGTATTTCTACAGCTTTTCTAATTAAAGATATTTAACAATGTTAGTTTTCTCCCATTGATATCATGTTTGACACCTGGACACTTGTCCCCAATATTTTTATATCGAGCATCACTGATATACCATGTCCGACAGACGACGTTCCATGCATAGGCACCCACGTTCATGCCGCTGTCCAGTATTTAATTTCTAATTATGTATCACATATTATTTCAATGGAAAGCCATAAGCTCATAATATTTATTGTTATTGTGAAAATGTATCCATTTGCTCTTTATAGAATATGAGGATTCCTTAGTCCATAGGAAAATATTTAAACAACCTCATTATGAATCATTGCGTGGCTCTGTTGGTAGCTTCATTAGACAAGTTGTATTCTTCCAGGATGTGAATGGTAATATGTATGTTTTAAACACAGAATATAGAATTAGTGTACATTTTTTGTGGTTTATTTATTACTTCAGTGAGCTCAACTCTTTATGAATCCCAATTAATTTATGTATCATGAACAATTTAGTTAACTTCAGAGGAAGGTAAGATGATGGATTGAATTAGAGATTTTTCAGTTTCCTTCCTGAGCAGGGCAACTTGAATGGAATTTGATGTTTTTGCTTCTAATAAATTTTGTTACTTCCTGCACCCATATTTAAAAAAAAAAAATTAATGTTGATAAAGTTTGCGTCTTCTATCTCACCTTCTACTTTCCTGAGCCCTCCCCCAATTTACTAAGTGCCAAAGATATTATCAATTTGATATGTATTGAGTTCCTGCCTAACATAAGTAACTTCTTTAGTGAAACTTGAATTTTCTATTTGCTAAACTAGCATTTGAAAATGTGACAACATTTCAATTTCAATAAATAGTCTTCACTCCAAGAAAAATGTCAATGAACAGAAGTTCAGACTAATAGGTGCCTGCTTTCTAGAATTTTCTTTTCTAGGTAAGTGTTTTATTTTACATTTTGGTTAACTCTTATCCTATCAATAGAAGTAAGACTCAAACCCAAGACCCCAATGAAGAGGGGGTTAATCTCCCAACCGGCCAAGAGGTGGCTTGGTTGGTTTCTAGAATTTAGGGTGATGGTTGGAGGATTTCTTTGATATTTCATAACCTGAGATAGCCCGGAAATGTGCCCAGCAAAAATCCACTAATTCTTGCCACACCAATTTTTTACCTTCTTAGGAGGCCACACAAGTATCACTAAACTATTATCCAATCCATCTTTTGCCTGACCAGCGCAATTTCATGGATGTCAATATTCTAATGGTCAATGCAAATGAGATCATTTGATTACAACCTCGAGTGTCTGTTACTTAGATTTTGTTTTATTCAATTGTTCACTGTTCTTTCTATTGGAAAATCTCACAGAAATGTAAACACAAGTACCATGAAACTTCCTGAACACGTGTTGAGATAAGTTTTTCATAAACTTACAGATATGTTTTCCTTGTTTGCGTACAACAGTTGTTAAATATCTAAACCAAACTTCCACTTTAGTTTTCTGTTATGTTTTTCTCTCCATTATCTGAATCAAGTGCACTTGTTATTCGGTAGCATTTTTTATGTCTATTTCAAGCAGATTCTCTGATAGCCTCATATAATCCCAATTTTGAAGCTTTAATCTTTCATCACAGGTGTTGCATTGGCTCTCTGCCAGTCAGATCCGGTTCTCAACGATGGTCTAAGTGAAGGCAGTTCGAGGGAGGCCATCATAAACGGAGTTCGAAAGAAATTCATAGAGAGGGTCGTGAAGCAACACGAGGATGATGATGACGAGTATTCAAGCGACTAATCGGCCACTTCTGTATGTTCTTTCCCCTTCCCTTCATGAGCTTGTTTGAGGTAACGATGTTTGATGTGAAAATTTTGTGTGAATCAATCCGAACTACTCCTGCCTTCTACTTTGTTTTATTTATTTTCCTCTAATAATATTGTTTTTAAAAATTTTCATTTATGTTTTCTATTTTGTCTGATAGATATTATGACAATATCTTATGATACTTCTCTATTATTTGATTTATATTAAATCTTTCCATGGACCATCTCATTGTTTTGTTGTTTTTTTTCTCTGAGTTGGTAACCGACCATGAAATGTACTTTAAAAAAAAAATTGTCATCTGATAATAATAATAAAAAAGAGGTCACACATGGCTCTTCATAAATTTTTTTATTGTTGAGTTCTATAATTCCATTCATTACATGTGATCTATACATGCGACTAAAAGTATATCTACCAAAACAAATGCAACTTAGAGGATTAACATGTTAAACGTATAAATTATTAATTGATTTATATTAAATGAGTGTTGTTACAGTTAGTCTCTTTTGTAACCCAAAAATGGTACCCAAATTACATATTCAATGTGATAGTGTAGTATTAGTATATTCTATGCTATAAATATAATTTTTCTATCTATTATATTAATCATAAAGTGTTTTAGTTTTCAACATTGTTCAATGGTAACTTTTTTATTTTCGATTTTATCCTTAATTTTTTTGTGTAATGATTGAAGATCTATATTGAATTTTGTTCCAGAATAGGGGCAAGAACGGAAAAATCTTTTTAACAAAATCTATTTATATTCTATTCAAAATTTTAATGTCTATATTTAAGGGAAATTTATAAATTAGCCCCCTGAAATTGAATGTTAGCAAAACTAACATTAGCTAAAGCTAACACTAGCATCAACCGGAGGTATATGTATATAGAGAACTGATTGGGTAAGGCGATGAGCAGGTATGGACCCAATATAAGCCATCCGATCTGAGTCCAGCGCATCAAGTGGTGGGGATTAAAAGAATTCTATTTTTACAAAAAAAAAATGCATTGAATCTCCACCCATGATTTTTTTTTAAATATCTCACCCATTAAATAAACTTTCATTATATTTCTCCATCAAAATCCCTTTCTTAAGCCAAAAAGAAATCTCATCACTTCCTGTGTTAAAGAAATTTCAACCATTAAAATTTAATAATTTAATAAAGATATGATAAAATGAAATAAATCTTCATGTTTTTCTCTTATCTTAATCTAATATATTTTAAATAAAAAAGAAATCTTAGCAATTAAAATTTTATCAAAGTTACAAAAGGGAAAAAAATCTTCCATTGATTTTGGTTTAAAATACATTCTATTGAGAGGAGAAAATCAAAAGTTTATTTAATGGTTGAAATGTTATTTTTTTTCTTTTTTGTTAAAAAAATATTCGAGGGTGGAGATTCAAAGAATTTTTTTTTTGTGACAAAAAATAACTTGATAGGGTACAATCCTAGTTTTTGCTAGTATTCGGTCTTTAGAACTAGTTTTGCTAATATTAAATTTCAGATAGCTATTTTTGTGAATTGCCCTATATTTAAAAGATAATATTAAATATTCACTAAATCAATGTTATTGAATTCCACGAAGGGTTAAATAAAAAATAAATTTATAGAAATTTTCAAGTTAAAATAATAACAAACTTGAAAATTAAAACATGATATTTTAAAATTCCACATAAATGTAATTTTTATCATTATGATTATTTTATCAATTTATAATATGGAATGCTGCACCACGTGTTTTAGCACGTGCATAAAACTCTCTCAACTTTCTTCTTACCTTCATTTTATATTTTGTTGGTTTTTATTTAGTAATGGAGTTTCGGTTTCTTCATATATTATATAAACCTTAAAAAAATCACATTTGATCAAAATGCCCCCAATGAATTGCTATTTTCAACCGTACCCCTCAAAAGGGTATATAAATTGTGCCAATGTTGTTTTGAGGGGTATTTCTATAAAATTTAAAATTTAAAATATTTATATATTGTGAATGTATACCATTCAAAAGGGAATTTATGCACGATTTAACCCATTTGAGGGGTATTAATGGTAGTAGGGTTTCAAAGGAGAATTTGGACAATATATGGTTGTTTGAAGGGCATGTATTTTATTAATTTTAAGATTTTTGTAGTTTTAAGTTTATCAAGATCATATCTTTATCTAACTAAGATTTGGTTTATCAATGTATTCTTCATGAATGGACTATAAAAACTAAAAAAGTGCACTAAAAATAGGGTTTGCTTAATAGATCCACAGAGGAGCCACCTGGTTGAGTCCACATCTCTGACACTCTTTTATTTTTATTTATTGCTTTGATGCTTGATTGGATTTATGTTATATTGCATGTTCTTTTATTATTTATTTATTTATTTCTAAAATTCTCTTTTATTTTTATTAATTTATCTTCGAGGATTGCTTTGATGATATAGATGCTTGATTGGATTAATGTTAATTTTTTATTTTTCAGATTAAAAAATAAAAGGGTTATTTTTAAAGTGGGAATATATGTATGTAGAGTGGAGGACTTGCATTTGTTAATTTTTGGAATTAATCTATATGAGTTGGGGAAATATTCCTAAAGCACGCCTTAATAAAACAATTTAAATTTAAATATATATATATACATAAATGGTTTTTATTTTAAATTAAAAAATACCAATAGAAGATTTCTAAAATTAATTAATTTTGAAAACATCCGTGGATTAGAATTAAATCTTAAAAGAAAAAATGTAGTGGATTTTATGAATCTTAGTAAGCATTTAAAACGGATTAGATTTAAATCTCAAAATAAAATTTGTAATTCTTATCTAAAATATTATCAAACAATTGATACAAATCCACAAACAATATAAATTCAAATTTTTAAAATTTGGATTTAGATATACAGTAAAGATATTCATAAAAAATATTATTTTAATTGAAATTCACAAAAAACCTTTTTAAATATCAAAACGGAAAAAAGTCTTCTAAAATTCTGAGAGTGGTTAAATGATCAAATAATCTAAAGCAGGTTCGTTAAGAATAAAAAAACCCATAAATTATTTTTTGTTATTACTTTTTGGATTTATGGGATTTGGGATATAATCTTATTAAAAAATATAGAAATGAAAAATACCAGCAAAATATTTATTTTTGTTAGTATATTAGGATCTGTAGGCATTCAATCTAGAAAACAAATCACTTTATCAATTGTTTTATCATTTGTTATATGGTGGTTTGTTACTTAATAAATTACTTAAGATCTAGTTTTCATTTCCGTTTTTACATTCTCATAAATTTAACAATTACTCAAATCTTATTTATTCAAAATTTAAGATTTTAAATCAGATTTAGATGAATCATAAATATATTTTAATATTTCAGAATCACATTTGAAATTTTTAATAATTAAAAATATTTACTAAATTTATCTTAATTGCATTCTATAAATATATGTTACATTTTTTATTATAATGGTGTATTGTAGATTAAAAGAATTTTCATCTTTTGTTTCATTGTATTTTTTTTATTATCTCAGGTGAAGTGTTGATATATATTATGGGAGACAGAGAATATCTTTACTACAAAATATAGGTAAAAAGAAAATGTCTCTTTATTTTTTTTGTGTTTGATATTTTTTAGTATTTTTTCTAGGGGTGCATGAAGCGAAAAAATTATTGTTCTTTGCTTGATTAGAAATTTTAATCCTACATCAATGTGCTTTGATATGATGCAAATATGCAATATAGATTTTTATTTTTCTATTATTTAAGTTTGTTTGATTGTCATTTGTTGATCTGCATGGTGGGTTATAATTTTATGTTTGGTGTATAGAACCCTAGTTTTTTTTTAGATAGTATGATTTCAACAGTAATGTATAGTTGAATACCTTATGAACATGATCTATTATCTTTTCATCACAATTATGTTAGGAGAGTTCTAAAATATATATTTTTATTATAAATATTATTAGAGCGCTGATACACGTTGTCCGTTTTATAGCCTCATACTGCGCTATGTAGATTAAAAAAAAATTTATCTAAGAAAAAAATATTCTACAGTATCTTAGTGTTTACTCCATTTTGTATAATAGAATTATTTCAGTGAGTGAGTGTATAATTTTTAAAAAAAAAATAAAATGGTATGGATTGCGGATGAGGTTACACGCAGGGCTGGTTATATCATTTTACATATTATTATGGAATTTTTTTTGAGGTAATAATTATGGAAATATATGAATATACGCCCTATATAAACATTACATTAAGACATTTATTTGCTTGTTTTCTGGTTAATTTATAACGTAGTTATGCCGAATGGTGTTTCCCAGCACTTGGAATCCAAGGTAATTGAAAGAGAAAAAAAAGCGTGAAAAAGGAATAAAATTAACTAGAACATTTTACAAATTATCGGTGAATTTTTTTGTTCCTATGTGAGAAATTAATTTTAATTTTTGTTTTTTAATTTATAACTTTACACGCGACCGATGAGGTGCGGTCGTGCAGTCGTGCGGTCGTGATCATGGGCCGTCCGATCGTGGGTTCATCGCATCCAACGGTTGACGTGATTCGCACCTGACCGTCCGATGCGATGGACCCGTGATCGACGGCCCGTAATCGCGGTCGCACCGACCGCACGACCGCATGTAATCAGCTCCATATATATATATATATATATATATATATATATATATATATATATATATATATATATATATATATATATATATATATATACGCGAGTGATAATATGCGGTCGTGCGGTCGTGCGGTCGCGATCGTGGGCCGTCGGATCGCGGGTCCATCGCATCCAACGGTCGACGTGATTCGCACCCGACCGTCCGATGCGATGGACCCGTGATCGACGGCCCGTGATCGCGGACGCACCGACCGCACGACCGCACGTAATCACTTCCCTATATATATATATATATATATATATATATATATATATATATATATAAAATATTAAAACCTAATTGTTATTTATAAAGTGTTGGTTAGACATGTGACAACGCGGGGTTCATCGAGAATATAAAGATGTGGGTAATTTTGTAAGAACCTCATCTAATTTTGTCTTTCATCAAAATTTTACTCAAAATTTATCTAGATGCCCTTCTATAATATGGATGATTAACCCTAACATTTTTTAAAATCTAACTCAAACTATTCAAGAATCTCAAGACTAACAGTTTGGTCGTTGCAGGACTCGATTGAATGTCACCGTCATCGTCATCGTCATCGTCGATCTCACGACCCTGTGCAGCTTGTAAATATTTGCGTCGCAAATGCATGGCGAACTGCGTGTTCGCCCCCCAGTTTCCTCCGGACCAGTCGGAGAGATTTGTCAGCGTACACCGGGTCTTTGGTGCCAGCAACGTCTCCAAGATCCTCCAAGACATCGACATCTCGCAACGCAATCATGCCGTCGACACCCTCGTATATGAGGCTGAGGCGCGCCTCCAAAACCCTGTCTACGGGCCCGTCGCTTACATAGCCCTCCTCAATGAAACAAACCAACAAATCCAGCACCAACTCACCTTGATCAACCGTGAGCTCTCCTACTACTGTAACTTTTTGCCACCAAATCCGATGCACCTGTCATCAGTAGAGCAACAACAAGAGCAGGTGAGGATAGAACATCAGCAGCAGCAACATATGATGGCTATGCCAATAGGGCAGGACCAACAACAGATGTTGGATGGACAGATGATGGTAATGCATGGCCTGGAACAACAACCAACACAAATGACATCGGTGACAAATCAACGGCAGATGATGATGCATGATCAGCAACAACAATCATTACAGACGGCGACGATGCCGATGCAACGGCAGATGATGATGCATGTGCTGCAACAACAGCCGTCGCAGATGGCGACGGTGGTGGGACAACGACATATGATAGTGCATGAGCAACAACAACAACCGCCAACAAGACATCAGGAGATCATGATGCATGGGCAACACCAACAAGAGCAGCCTCCGGAGATGTTGGAGGTGGCGGAGCAAGAACAACAACAACAACAAAGATCGAGAAATGGAGCGAAGAGGAGGCTGGCATCTTCTTGATAGGTTCATTAGTCGATGCATGGATCATAGTTTTTTTTATTATTATTCAAACAAATTTTATTATTTTTCAATTCAAATAGAAATCCTTATGCCCCGTTTGCGAAGCGGAATAGGTGAGTATAAGGGTGGTATAAGAATGGATAAAGAATATGGTTGTTTGTTTGCAGAGTATAACTTGATATTACTAAGTCAGTTTAAACGAGTATAAGAGAGCATAACACTTCTAAGTAACCCCTATGATAAACTATACTCACTTTATCTATTCTCATGGGCCCACATGTCAAATCAACTTTTACATCTTATCACATCAAATCACCTATCAATACCTCTTATACATCAAAGAACCCACATGTCAATCAACTTTTTTACACTTTATTTATATTTTATTCTTTATCAAACAAACAACTCAAACTTTATTATTACGTTTTCCAATGAGAATAAAAAAAACACAACTAAACAGAAAATCTCTTATATATATAGATTTGTTATCTATACTGGCATAATTATCTATCCAAAATAACTCAATTCTGCTATCCAAACGGAGACTTAGAGTTTGTAAATTTTTCTTTTTGGAATTCAAGATTTTCTTGGTTAAGTAGAAACAACGTTTTTATATATATTTTTAAAGATTTAATGACATAAACAAACGAGTCGAGTCCGAGCGGAGCTTGAGCCAAGCCCGAGCCTATACGAACTCGTTTATTTAATAGAAAAAAGGGTACGAGTTGAACTCGAGCTCGAACTTATGTCACTTTCACATGTATAAGGTATTGTAATTTGTGAAATTTGACTTATCAAATCTTAAATAAGATTTTTTTTAACTAAATGAGTCCGAGCCGAGCTGAGCTTCAACCAAGCTTTTCACGAGCCCAACGAGCCCAGCTTGAACATGAAATGAAGCTCAGTCCAGAGCCAGAGCTGAGCCGAAACAACAAAGATCGAGAAATGGAGCGAAGAGGTTGATGAAAATTATTCGAAGTGGTTGATGAAGAAGGTATTGGGCCTTCTAAGATCATCAAAAGCTAGAAAGTTGAACAAGGAATGGAAGGAACTTTGGAGATGAAGAACAATGTGTCCCAGGCAAGAACCACACTTGTGATGAAGTAGGTCTTAGTATGTAGATGGTCTCTTTTTTTTTTTGGCTTTGAGTTGGGTGTGTGGATGGTTTTGGATGTTTTGATTCTCACCCCTTTTTGTTGCCCATGCTAACTTTTTTTGAAATTTTTTTTGCTTAAAAATGTGCAATTTTATGTAACTTGAGGTTTGTTATTGATTTTTTTTTGTGCCACTCGTGAACCTCCTCCGCAGCACCCTCTCCTTCTTTGACCCCAAACTGAGGTCCATTAGCGACAAGCTCCGCCGCATCCGCCACAAGTACGTCTTATGTGTTCCTTTCGCTGGGTGGTCCACCTCTCACGACGTCGTCGTTATTGAATTGGTGGAACAAATCTAGGGCCACGAGCGCAAACTGTAGGGATTGGATGATGATGGGAACAAAGAAGAAGCACATATGATAGATCTAATGGTGGTGATGATGATGGTGATAAGGAGGAAGAGATGGAGGGGGAGGAGGAGTACTTTTTCTTGAACAAATTGGTTGAGATGTACATGGTGGTTGGTCACATTGAAAATTATTTGAAGCGGTTAATAAAAAAGGGATTGGACTTTTTAAGAAAATCGAAGATCAGAAAGTTGAACGAGAAGTGGAAGGAACTTTGGGAGATGGAGAACTAGGTGTCTGAGGCAAGAAAGCAAGCTTGTGATGAAGCAGGTCTTAATATGTGGATGGCCTTTTTTTTGGCTTTCGGATATGTGTGTGGATGGTTGTGAAAGTTTTGAATCTCACCCTTTTTACTGCCCATGCTAACTTCTTTTCGATTTTTTTTGGGTTAAAAAATATGCAGCTTTAAATAACTTGATGTTTTCTATTGATGATTTTTTTGTTGGTTCTATCTGAACATTAGTGGTGCAATCGGTAATGGTGGCTTTGTTCTCTGTAACTCATGCTGCAATTTTCATTATGTAAGCAGTTTTAAAGAGAAAAATGGACTCAGCATGGTCATTAAGCCTGTTTGGAAATTAGTATGGACAATTTTTAGGTTTGCAGAAAATTGCTTTTCCCAAACCCGTTTTCAAACAAAAAACAACAAAGATCGAGAAATGGAGCAAGAACAACAACAACAACAACAAAGATCGAGAAATGGAGCAAGAACAACAACAACAACAACAAAGATCGAGAAATGGAGCGAAGAGGAGGCTGACATCTTCTTGATAGGTTGATTAGTCGATGCATGAATCATAGTTTTTTTTTTTTTTGTATTGAAACAAATTTTATTATTTTTCAATTCAAATAGAAATCCTTAGAGTTTGTGAATTTTTCTTTTTGGAGTTCAAGATTTTCTTGGTCATGTAGAAACAACTTTTTTATATATTTTTTTAAAGATTTAATGACATAAACAAACGAGCCGAGTCCGAGCGGAGCTTGAGCCAAGCCCGAGCCCAGACGAACTCGTTTATTTAATAGAAAAAAGGAAATGAGTTGAGCTCGAGCTCGAACTTATGTCACTTTCACATGTATAAGGTGTTGTAATTTGTGAAATTTGATTTCTCAAATGCTAAACAAGATTTTTTTTAACTAAATGAGCCTGAGGCTGAGCTTCAACCGAGCTTTTCACGAACCCAACGAGCCGGGCTTGAACACGAAATGAAGCTCAGTTTGGAGCCAGAGCTGAGCCGGAGCTGAGCCTAATACTAAACGAGTCCAATCTAAACATGTTAAAGCTCGACTCATTTGACTCGTTTACCATCCCTACACTTTCTAGGTGATCACTAAAATATGGATACTATGACTATTCTCAAAGAAACATAATTTTTCTTTTCCAACATTATCTGCCCCTTAATTTTTTGTAGAATAATTAAACAAAAAAAACTAATACTTCACAATATAACTAAACATCCCGTTGATTTTTTTTTAAAAAAACCCAATATATTACACATCAGTATTAATTGAATAAAACATGAAAATTTTTATAAACAAAGTTTTACCTTAACGGATGTGATATTATATATATAAAAAAACAATAGGTCTAATTAAGAAAGATATGCGGATGTTTATTAATAAGAAAAACAGAGTACGGCTGGGACTCGAGATGAGATGTACAAGGGCGTTGGCAATCTTAATGTCCTTAATTAAAAAAGTAACAGTGAAGATGTAAGTATTATTTATTTCTTAAGCAGTGTTTGGTTGTACGATTGTAAAACTCATTTTCTACAAATGTTGGGTTTAAATTGATTATATAGGAAACTGGCCCCCCCTCCCCAGGCTTTGAAAAACCCAGCTTTTGAACACTATTTACCCAAAATTTGTCTGCATGAATCTGTCCCATTTTTTCTGTTTGGTTGCACGATTACAAAATGCGGTTTTCGCAAACGCAAAAATTGTTCAATCATGCAATCAAATGTTGCTTTAGAGACATGGTTTGGTAACCATTTTCATATTTCATTATTTTTCAACTATAGCACTCAACTAAAAATGACTTTTGAAATCATCCATTCTTATGTCCATCTATGTGACCCTTTGAAATTAGGTAAAAATATAATTATATCCATCAACAAATCTTATATATATTTTAATATGCTAGATTTTATCTCACAAATTTATCTCAAAAATACGATTTTAAAAAATTAAAATAAAAATTGAGTAATTTTTATTATTGTTATAATCCATTAACAAATATTATCCAATTTAGACTAGGTTTTATTTAAAAATAATATAGTAATCAATTTAAATTTATATTCCTTTGATTATTAACTTCAAAATAGTTTTTATCTAATTTTGAAATTATTTTAAGTTATAAATAACTAATTTCAAGTCAAATATGAGTTCCAACATTTGATCTCATTTTCATTATAAAATCTTCATTTATGGAAAATAGCTATTTTACAGTCATAAGTATATCGCTCTTTCCAATGAGTTATTGATCACCCCTATCAGAGTTAAACTTAAAAAATTATAATTTTTAAAGAATTTTGTGAATAATTTGATTGTTGGTCAAGTTCAAGATTTAAAAAGAATTTGTTATGATTTGATAATATATAATTGGAATTGCACATGTATCATATTACATGCCTATAAATAATGTAGGACCCCTAATCATTCACAAAAGCTAATAACAAAATTTGAATTTTGAAAAAAAAAATTGGTGAGAAATTTACAGGTTAAGATATTTTATTATTTACTTATTTATTTATTTTTAAATGTTAATGATTTCTAAACAGTTTTCATAATTTAATTGTAGATTTTAGTTGGAGGAATATCATATTTGAAATTTCAATCTCTTATTTGTTTTTTCACTTTCTTATATGTTAATGATTTTTATTATCATATTAGTTTAACTTAATATTGAATTTTTTTTTGAATTTTGATCGAATATTTTTAGATTTTTAAAAATTTTGATTGATAAAATACATAGATAATTTATGGATATTAAATTATTATTTATTTATTTATTTTCTATTTGCTCAATTTTCTATACCCTATCTTATCACATTGAAGTACAAAAGAATCAAATTGAAATAAAAAAATCTTATCCAAACCCTATCTTATCTACCCTATATCAATGTGCCCCTCTCTTCCCCCAATCATTCCCGGGTTTCACAATTTCTAGGCTTAGCATTTCACATTTTCTCTTTGACATTTTGTTTGTTTGATTACGTTGTAACTCTTTTTTGGAGATATTGTGAAAACATAATATAGATGCTTTATTTTTGTGAATCGGTTCTTTGTGGGTTTTAATAGTTGATATACTAATTAAAAAAATAATTTAAAGAAATTCATGTGCAATGCACTTGTGCATTAACTTGTAATAATAAAAAGATTTTATCAAATGGAGTTCATATAATTAAGATGGATAAAAACAAAATACAACGGATTACATAATTTATACACTATTTTTGTAATTCTAAACGACTCAAATCTATGGCTTTCTAATATCTTCACCTTCCAAAAAAATATGGGTGTTCCAACTTTCGAAGTCCATCATCGAAAAATTCTGACTAACATTTAAATCCCCAAACGTCTACAACTTCTATCTTTGAAAATTCTAACTGACTCCCCAAGCAACCCTCTCTCCCTTCCCTACTTAGCCCTGGACCCAACCATGGCGACCGCATTCCTCTGCACCTCCACCTACCGCGCCTCCTCCTCCTATCACAAGTTGCCCATCTTCGCCACCTCCATTTGTCACTACCCAGTAGGACAAGATCGCCCTCCTCCATGCCCCCCTCAACCACATTGAGACATCGAGCACGTCATCCATCCCTTCCACCCGTCCAAGGTGGCACCACTTGTGGACCTCCTTCGCGGCACCCTCTGCTTCTCCGACCCCAAACCGAGGTCCATCAGTGACGAGCTCCGCCGCATCCGCCACAAGTGTGTCTTGCGTGTCCTCTCTGTTGGGTGGTCCACCACTCATGACATTGCCGTTTTTGAATTGGTGGAACAAATCTGGAGCCACGAGCACAAACTGAAGGGATTCAACAATGATGGGAACAAAGAAGAAGAACATATGACATATGCTAATGGTGGTGGTGATAAGGAGGAAGAGGGGGAGGAGTAATTTTTTTGAACAAATTGGTGGAGACATACATGGTGGTTGGTTAGATTGAAATTTATTTGGTTGATGAAAAAGTTGAACGAGTGAAAAGAACTTTGGGAGATGGAGAACAACGTGTCCTAGGCAAGAACCAAGTTTGTGACGTAGCAATTCTTAGTATGTGGATGGTCTCTCATTTTTTTTGGCTTTGGGATGGGTGTGTGGATGCTTTGAATCTCACCCCTTTTGCTGCTCATGCTAACTTCTTTGGGACTTTTTTTTTTCGTTAAAAAATGTGTAGTTTTATGTAAGTTGAAATTTGCTATTGATGTTTTTTTGGCGCCGCATGTGGACCTCCTTTGTGGCACCCTCTCCTTCTCCGACCCCAAACCGAGGTCCATCAATGACAAGCTCTGCCACATCCATCACAAATATGCCTTGTGTGTCCCCTCTGTTGGGTGGCCCACCCCTCATCACATCGCTATTTTTGAATTGGTGGAACAAATATGGGGCCACGAGTGTAAACCAAAAAGATTGGACGACGATGGGAATAAAGAAGAAGAACATATGGCAAATACTAATGATGATGGTGATGATGGTGATAAGAGAGAAAGAGGGGGGGGGGGAGGAGTTTTTTTCTTGAACAAATTGGTCAAAACGTGCATGGTGGTTGGTTAGATTGAAAAATATTCATAGTGGTTGATGAAAAAGGGATTGGGCCTTCTAAAAAAATCGAAAACTAGAAAGTTGAACAAGGAATGGAAGAAACTTTCGGAGATGGAGAACGTGTCCCAGGCAAGTACTAAGCTTGTGATGAAGCATGTCTTAGTATGTGGATGATGTCTTTTTTTTTGGGCCTTGGGATGAGTGTGTAGATGGTTGTGGATGTTTTGAATCTAACCCCTTTTTGTTGCCTATGTTAACCTCTTTTAGACTTTTTTTTATTAAAAAATGTGCAACTTTATGTAATTTGAGGTTTGCTATTGATAATTTTTTTTGACACTGCTCGTGGACCTCCTCCGTGGCACCCTCTACTTCTTTGACCCTAGACCGAGGTCCATCAGTGACAAGCTTAGCCGCATCCTCCACAAGTACGTCTTGTGTATCCCCTCTATTGGGTGGTTTACCCCTCTTGACGTTGTCGTGTTTGAATTGGTGGGACAAATCATGGGCCACAAGCGCAAACCGGAGGGATTGGACGATGATGGGAACAAAGAAGAAGAACAAATGGCAGATGCTAATGGTGGTGGTGATGATGGTGATAAGGAGGAAGAGGGGGAGGAGTAATACTTTTTCTTGAACAAATAGGTTGAGATGTACATGGTGGTTGGTTAGATTGAAAATTATTCGAAGTGGTTGATGAAAAAGGTATTGGGCCTTCTAAGATAATCGAAGGCTAGAAAGTTGACCAAGGAATGGAAGGAACTTTGGAGATGAAGAACAAGGTGTCCCAGGCAAGAACCACGCTTGTGATGAAGCAGGTCTTAGTATGTGGATGGTCTCTTTTTTTTTTTTGGCTTTGAGTTGGGTGTGTGGATGGTTTTGGATGTTTTGATTCTCACCCCTTTTTGTTGTCCATGCTAACTTTTTTTGAAATTTTTTTGGTTAAAAATGTGCAATTTTATGTAACTTGAGGTTTGTTATTGATTTTTTTTTGTGACACTCGTGAACCTCCTCCGCAGCACCCTCTCCTTCTCTGAACCCAAACTGAGGTCCATTAGCGACAAACTCCGCCGCATCCGCCACAAGTACGTCTTATGTGTTCCTTTCGCTGGGTGGTCCACCTCTCACGACGTCGTCGTTATTGAATTGGTGGAACAAATCTAGGGCCACGAGCGCAAATCGGAGGGATTGGATGATGATGGGAACAAAGAAGAAGAACAGATGATAGATGCTAATGGTGGTGATGATGATGGTGATAAGGAGGAAGAGGGGGAGGGGGAGGAGTACTTTTTCTTAAACAAATCGGTTGAGATGTACATGGTGGTTGATCACATTGAAAATTATTTGAAGCGGTTAATGAAAAAGG